>OZ025240.1:49612972-49912972 GCA_964019155.1 Osedax fenrisi | reverse complement strand
ATGATATTATACATGATAAATTAATGTATTAAACAACATATGTATTAACTCAAAATTATAATTCATAATACATTAAAGTTTGTGATACTTTTGAATATTCATACTATTTGTTTTTTTTTAAATTACCGTAAAAAATAAATGAAAAATAATCTAAAATAGAAATAAAATACATTATTTTGTAAGTGGCATCGAAATATTCAATTTCTACTTTAACTTTATTGAATTCTTCTTATATGTGTACCTTGTAATAGTAATACATTATTATTATATATTTCAATATTTAAATGATAAATTTTAAATATATTATAAATAGAACATTTTACAACTCTTAAAGTATACTATTAATTATCTTATACATTCTGAAAGTTTATATTTGATATTATAAATACGATTAATTATATTACATGATAAGGTTTTGAACACATCAGTATATATGTTATTATTAATATATATACTATGTGTGTACATGTATAAAGGAAGTCGCGTTATTTTCATAACATGTTATTCTATATTGAAACTTATTAATTAAGATGTTAATCTATTAATATCTATATATTATATTAAGATCTCTCTGTTATTCAATATATAAGTAATACTACTGCATTAGTAATATATGTACGCATATATGCATATATGCGTTTTCTGGCAATGCCTTAATATGATAATAATACTTGTAATAATAATATTATTATTATATAAGAATATATAGGTAAATATATGTGAACATGTATATAAATTTATAAATATATGTTATTATATATACATTCGACGTGAATAATATTCGCATGTCAAATGATTACATGGATACAATATATTCACTATCTATAGTAGGGAAAAGTCTCCAATAAGTCTCCGAGTCCCTCCTAATACTGACCCTCTATCGTATCTCTGTAATGATAAGAGATATCAAAACATTAATATACGTGAACTGTTAGCAATTATATGATATATATATGTATAAGAATATTGTTTTACAAAATATTCTATCCTACAATTATTATTTGATCAAATGTAATATACTGTTTTTACTTTTTAAATATTTGAATAATAACTTTTTTTAAATCATTGATTATTAATTAAAAGAAAACGCAATACTGCACATACTATTGTAAATCAATAATATGTTTATATATATTATAAAAATTATTCAATTTGAATAACTATTAATCAAAATATCTTAATTATAGCAACCCATATGATTTTCCTAATACCGACCCCCTAAATTACCCTAATACTGACCCCATGTTATTTATAATATCCAATCAAAATAGATCAGTATTTTACTTTAAAATATCCCATAAGTTGTTTGTATATCATTGATTTAGATTTAGGATTCATGATTCCATTCGATTATATACATACTGATTAATAACTACATATTAAATAATAATATACCCTTTAATATAAATACTATACATTTTAAATTTAAATATAATATTACTATTAAAACATAAATTTAATAAAAAATAAATTCGTGCATGTTATAATTAATTATATTTATGAATATATACTATCTTGATTATATATTATAATACTAAAATTATATATACCACTATTATTTTAGTGGGTCGGTAATAGGAGAAGGGGTCGGTATTAGGAACATATATCCGATTACCGACCCCCATGTTTATTCTTGTAAATATAATTATATCACAAATTTAAAATATCCACATTATTCATTGCCATAATATTACCCTATAATAAAATAAATATATTTAATATTGAATAAGTTATAGAAATAATAATTTAGGGGTCGGTAATCGGAGACTTTCCCCTATATATATATTAATATATAACATATAAAACTACATATATATTATTATTTTTTTCAATATATAAATATATCACCATTTAAAAGTGTATCTATATATAGATTACAATTTTAAATGACGATAATTATCGTTAATGATAAAGTAATATTAAATTGAAATGTTGTGTTATTAATTATAGTTATACAACTATTCATCTATTACGTAATATACATCAGATCTCGTACAATCTCGTACAATATAGTACAATATCATATAAATAGCAGTAATGTTAGCGATGGAACGCATGTGAGATATTCGATACCGCTGCTATGTATGGGTAATGAAGTGATATATTCGCTATGACTTTTATTTACTACGGTTATGACTCAGACATGACGTGCCTGGGAATCATATGGATATATAAGTATGATGTATACGTATATGACATACGAATATTATTTGTTTCATTATGTTATGTAATGATAATAAATACACTCCACTCCCGGTATCTCGATGTATCGTAAGGACCGACACCATTTGTCTGATATATCGGGTTTCTAATATATCGAATTGTTCTTATATATACGTACATAAACTGGCGATGTTGAAACTTATGAAATATCAAGTTTTCTGAGATATCGTTAGTCTGGGATATCGAGAATTACATGTTACAACCGTGTACAGTTGTGTATAACATATTATAAGGAGTAGGGATTGTTTTTCTTCAGCATAAGTCATTAAATAGCATTCATAAATATATAGGTTTTAATACAATATATATATATATATATATATATATATATATATATATATATATGCATGTATTTATTATGAATAGTGAACATCATTAAAATACGCAAATAGAAGTATACTCACACATACGCGCGCACATAGGTGTACACATAGGTGTGATTAAGGTTCTATTTGCGTATTTAATGATGCAGTAAACACACCGATTGCGTCATACATCGATTACATCACACGCCGAGATTACATCACGCGATAGGTGGTAATATTTCATCGGTAAAGAAGCTATTTAAATGCACGCACGCACGTTACCGTCCGCGAGGATATCTGGCGAGTAATTGACATATTTATAAATAAACAAGATTACACCCACACCCTCCCCCCCATAGGGGCCGCCTCGGTCGCTATCTCATTGTAGCCTTACCATGTGGGCGGGGGCGGGGGCGGTGGTGGGTGTGTGAGATGTCAAATGACGTAATGTTTACGATGATGATTGACAGCTTTAATTTAAAGTTTATTACGTAAGTCGCCGCCTCATAAACAGGTGTTGCTGCTGCATAATTAAGGCGCGCTTAATTTTCATTTAATAAATCCTATATATCGTATATCTTACACGCGAATTTAATATGAAAGCTATATATCAGATATAATTTAACATTGAAAAATTTAAGAACAGTATGTATATATAAATGTATATATATATATATATATATATATATATATATATATATATTATTATCAGATAATTATAGAAACAGTGCTTATCGAGATAATTATCCTTTATATATATATATATATATATATATGTATATATACTGAAGTATAAATTTAAAGAGAAGTCAATAATGTGTATTGATAATGTATGATATATTTTCGCTGGTAAAACCCATAAGGGTACGTATTAAAATGGCGTAAAACGCTTCTAACAGAAATATATATTTCAAATAAGTGAAATACGAATTGTTATGTCCTTTATACTCTTGATATACAACGAGCCTTGATATCACACTGCCCCCACCACTTTACACCATATACGTATATTCAGATGATGGTATAAGTACATATAATTAATCTAGAATTAAAATAATGCGATATATTATAAAAGAGATGTGTTCATGAATGTCGGATATAAATGAGACATACAAACATCACCTATATAACAATAGGTAAATACATTAGTAGGGAAAGTAACCGAATACGAACAGTACCCTAATACGGACACTCTCGGTATCTCAGAAACCATAAATCCTACAAAAAAAATACCATAATAAAATATTCATAAATAAATAAATAGTTTAAAAGTAATTTTAATTTTTTATTATTCAAAATATATAGCTGATATATTAAATAAACTGATTTTTTATTACGTTTTTAAATTTATGAAAAACAAATTCTACTTAAAACCTTCTCATGAATATAAAAATGTATCGATATAAAATATAACACTATATTATTAAAAAATTAACCATTCTAAAATTACTTATATAATTTCTTTATTTTTTATCAAATATTCATTAAGTTATAAGCATATATAGGTCATATAAGTCCCTAATACGGACACTCTAGATGTCTTAATACGGTAACCCTATAGGGTAAGCAAGCAGTGCGCAGAATATAAACTATTATGATATTCATAAAATTTGCGTACGTTATAATAGTAATACCACCAATAAAGTTAAATCTAAAATGTGTATTATTTAGATACTTAAATGGTACTATTAATTAAAAAATAATAATATTAAATAAATTATTAACTAATTAAATTAGAATAAATTGTTCATAAAATTAATTATAAATAATGTAATTGTAATTTGTAAAAATTTGTAAAAATGTAAATTGTAAAAGTAATTCATATTGTAATTTGTTAGATTGATTCATCAATAATATGTAGTTTATCTAGTGGTATATAGGGTGGCCGTATTATAACACAGGGTGTCCGTATTCGGGTACCATGTTATACCACATTTTTGTATTGATTATAATTATTCCATTTTTGTACCATGATGGTACCAAAATATACATGGGTACCGAATACGTACACCCCGTTATCTATGGAATTAAAAGATTAAATAACATTTTAAAATTCCAATAATATCTATAATCATATAATATTAATATATTGTAATTTTTGAATACAAATAATGAGTTATAAAATGTTAAGACCATTTATTGTTAAAGTGTCCGTATTAGGTTACTTTCCCATAAATTACGAAATAAAATTATAATGTATTGTGTTTAAAAAAACATATGAGAATTAATATTACATGATATTAGATAATATTATATAGTATTAGATAATATAGATAATATATGTAATATTAGATAATGTTAATAATATAAATGTTTTTAAATATAATATAGATGATAGTTTAGTAGATGATACATATTAATAATGAGATATACCCATAATTAAACTGAAAATGATTAAAGATAAAGATAAAATTATATCGATAATATATATTATATAATATTATGATAAATATATATATATATATATATATATATATATATATATATATATATATATATATATATATATATATATATATATATATATATATATAAAATAATGATCTAAAAGTGATTCAAAAATTAAAATTTATAAATTATTATATTATTTATTAGTAAAGTTATTAGATGTATTCAATTTAAGAAATACACTTTTTTAAACAGATACACAAATTAATATAATAACAAATATTAAGTAATACATTAATTGGGATACTCAAAGTTGGATTATATGGCTAGATATATTAGATCATTTACATAAATATCGGTTCAGATATTAATATTTTATAATATGTATATATAATATGTATATATGTAAAATGCAAGACATATGATAAATATCCATAATACACATAATAGCACATACAATATATATTAGTTATATTAGCTTATATATATTATCTATAGACAGTTAATACTATATTATATGTTTATATTATGTATTAATTATGTTTTTATATGAAATTTATATGAAATATATATATATATATTATATAAATTATATTTATTAATTATGATTATTTGTTGACCAGTTTAAATATGGTGAACGATATGTTTTTAGTACGTTAATGAAATCATGTTTAGTTAATAATTTAGTTTAATTAATAAATAATGTACTTGATTAACTGGAAATGCTTGATCAAATATATATATAATATATATATATATATATATATATATATATATATAAATATTTATATATGTCTTGTATATCAGATTAAAATCCTTTATTTTGAAATATTTAATAAGTTAATTATATAATATAAATGTGTTATCAATATTCTGAAATCCACCATTTAAATAATGTAGAATACATTTGATAACTGTCACCATTATTAATATGCATATTATATATCGTTAACATAATGTATGCATTGTGTAAATATTAAAAATATTGATTAATATGTGATATGTTTCATAAATTTATTAATTCATTAACGGAAAACCATATAAGGTATATATATATATATATATATATAAGGTATATATATATATTTTACAATATCACTAATATATATGTGTGTATATGTGGTGAGCATATGTTACTATTTGTGTGTACACATATAAACATAGTATCTTCAACATATTAATTATTTGAATACAACGACCAACGCATATACACACATTATAGTGGAAGCAAACGGCGAAATAATCTAAATTACATTTAAACGGTCACCTCTCGCCTAAATGAATCTCTATTTAATAATCACTATTGAATGGATTCATACTTCAAGCTTAATTAAAATGACATAAATCAAAAGGCGTGTGTCAATCAACTTCCGAGGGGGCGTGTCCATACATAATATATAGGTATAATCACCGGCGACGTGGTATTATACTTTGTAACATACTTCATCGTAAACGATATCGTTTATGAATAAATATATATATATATATATATATATATATATATCTATATATATATAGATGTGCGTGTATATATATATATGTGTGGGTGTATATAAATATATATATATATATATATATATATATATATATATATGAGTACATGCATGTTTGAATGTAAACTGTGGATACGTGCGTAATATGCACTGCATATGTATGTAATGTGTATATATATATGTGCGTGTTTGTTGATATTAGCATATACGATTCCTTCCCCATCATTGTACAATGTACAATGTACAATGCACCTAACTCAATGCACCTAACTTTATGCACCTAACACGCGAACATAATCACTCGTTTTATCGTGCCGTGAATTCTAATTCCAATGTCATGTCCTTCGTGATAGTTGTACCGAACTGAATGTAACTGATTAGACGGTCCGATGTCAACTTCGATTAATTTCTATCCCTTAGTTTTCCTTATTCTTATCGTATTATACATATTTGTATATCCACTAGACCATCAATATCTAGGTTTCGATTAATATTGCACCGATATTCACTGTTCCTTTATGATTCGTTAGTTATTCGTTCAATATAATGATAAGTATATATTCTAGCATGATATCGAATTTTGTAGGACCTACAACTTAGGACATATTAGGATTTCTATCCTAAATTGTATACATGCTATAGGATAGAGAACATAGAATTATACCACTGCCGATGTTTAATTACACCATTTTACAAAGTTTATATTGTTCTCTGTATTTTTATATAAGTGTTGTATCGATTCAATTAGTTTCGTATTCATATTAAACGTCTTCATATCAGACCATACTGTATTCTGCTAGAGCCTGTCTAATTACTTTTTTAAATCAAAGACAACGTGATATAGAGTTATATATATTTATTGTCGTACAAATTTCCACGAGATAATATATCAGTATACTTAAATTAAAGATATGTTTGCTTATACTCTGTTAGATGTATTCTGTTCTAAATCCAGCTTGTTCATCAGAAATAAACTTTGCTGTGTTGAAGTCTGCGTAATATTACTGTCAACATTATTTTATTTGAAAGCGATATAAAGCTACTTATAAAGCGACTTATCGTACAATAATGGTCATATATTTGAAAGCTTCCTTTCAGATTAATCTCAAAGTTGAGCTAATAATTAATGATGTTGTTCAGGTTGTAAGCCAGATTCCTGCAGGAACCATGGTTATCATGTATTATTGAATATATCAGTGAATACTGTTATCAATATATCACCTCATGGTGTAATTAGTTCATGGGTATGTTTTCATATTATGGCAACTTTCCAATCTTTAGTGTTTGAATAGCAGCTTTTATCTCACTTTCTAATATAGGAAATGTATCTTAATCTATGGGTTCATATATATTAAGTAGTGATTTATTTCCATAATCATGTGTATACAATTTGGAGACGTATCTGTTAATGTAATGATTTCTATCTTGTCGGTAATACATTACTCTTTGTTATCTTATATTTACATATATGTTATATTTCTGTTTTGTTAAATCTGTTTTAATTTATATACTTTATTTATGTTGTTCCTATATAGACAATTACAAATATATGTACATGTGTGTTGTATCCCATTTTACTTTGATATTTTTATATCTCTATTTATTTGGGAGTTAATATATCTATAATTACTTCCTGTTTAACTCATTTTCACTTAATTTTTCCTATTAATGTTTATTACTATGGTTAATAGTTTTTCAATTCTAGATCTTTAAGTATATTCAGGTTAACTTTATTATTAACGAATTTTCAGACGAAGATTAAAATTCATTATGACCATATAGGCTATAGGTAGTATATATATAGACATATATGTCTGCTCCAGGGAATCATATATTCTTATTTATATTCAAACTAGTAAAAGTCGTTTATTTACTAATATTTAATCGATTCTGGTTATGAAATAAACATCGAGGATAACATTTTTTTTGTGAAGGCTAAACTTATTTTCAGAAATAAAGTTGTTGGTTTTGATAATTACAAAAGTATATAGTTGGATTACAAAAATCTCCTGATATCAATCCCAAATTTGATCTTGCGTCTTTACCAATATATATGATCCAGTTACCTTGTACTACCAGTGTATCCTTATTTGGTATTTTTGAAATAAAACATAGAAATAATTATAAAATACATTGAATTCTTCATATACTTGAATTATTGAACGGGTTAATTGCAATATTATGATGGCTATTCTATAATTTAACGTGTTGAAGCATACTATTATGCATGTTATTTTCTCATGTACAACCAATCCTACACCATTTATGTATTAAATCATTATAAACATAATATTGTTTATGACCTTCATTTAACTGTAGTTATTGTACTTCTTATATTATGTATTACACTTAATACTATCAAGTTACATCGGTATATGTTAAGGTCATACACAAGCCTATATATGTGTAATTTATTGTTTTAATTGTTCGTTTTTCATCAGTAGCTAACTTTTCATGTTTACCCTGATCAGCGATAGATGACGCCCAACTTAATATTCCGGGCGACGTCCGAGCCGGTATGTTTATTGTTTGTTGTTGTGAAATAAATTGTTACGTATCTTTAATTAATTAGTCCGCTGGACCCACCCTTCTCAGAACACCACCACAGTATTAGCCTATAGGCGTAAGTATACTTAAGTAGGAATAGTGTTATACTTTATTCTTTATATATGTGCTTGATTCACTGCTTTGAGTAGCTAGTAAAAACTATCTAGATCTGACACCAACCCTAATAGCAGGATCCAAGTCGCCGCACCCTGGTAATTTACTCAGCAATTGCTATTAAGGTTGGTGATAGGTATAGATATGTTTTATTAGCTACTGAAGCAGTGATACTCAAGTAGTGACTCAAGCACAGCTATAAGTGAATAAAGTATAACATTATTCCTGTCACCCATATTGGGCCTACACCCTATCTATACCTATATGTATAAAGTATAGGGTGTAGGTCCAATACTGTATGCAATAGTGTTATACTATATATATATACATATAATTTTACACATGTGATACCGTCATATGAAATGGCAGAAGACGATTAATGTAATAGGGATCAATAAGTGTAGTAATTACTACATTAATATATTAAACTGTGTCATTTTTATTATTAATTCAAATAAGTAATGACTGATAATACAACGAATTTTAATAATTTATAAATAAAAAGTTATTTATTACGTATAAAAAATGCAATCGATCAATTGTTGTATTACATCTATGGTACACATATTTTATATATATTATACATTATCATATAATTATTTATAAATAGCATTACATGATGTGTATCAATTTAATAATGTATATCAATAATATCAATCAACAATGAAAACAGTTTATTTAATAATTATATAATTTAATTTTATATTATATATTATTTTATATGATATAAATATATATATATATATATATATATATACATATATATATATATATATATATATATATATATATATATATATATATATATATATAAACAATTGTACTTAGTATATGAATATACTATATACATATATAGTATTGCATAATCAATTATTCGAATAATAACAATACATACGCGACTATCTTAATAGATAGGCTTCATATACCATGAAGTTAACCACTATAAATAACTGAATACTATATATTGGGTACTATAGTTCTATAGTATACTATATGCCTGTCATGATAGATAATATAAACTAATTATAATATAATATTTATTATCATATAAGGGGGTATCACCCTGCAAGTATTTCCAACTTGCCGGAAATATTAAAAATTTAAAACCATTTTCTATCAAGTTGTAATGGGATACCCCCTAAAGAGTTACTATATCGACGGCAAGTTACCGGAAATACTTGTAGAGGGATACCCCTTTACAATATAAAAACAATGATGTTATTGTTAATATTGAACAAATTCTTTATATATATGCGTTTATATATATATATAATAAAATAATAATATAAAGGTCTAGATTTATATTCGTCAAGTTGATATAACAAAACAAATTAATAAATAAATAAATACATGAATAATAATAAGTGTTAAAAGAAGACATTTTAATGATACCATATGTTAATATAGTCGATATTTGAAAGTAATAAAATATGATATCGTCCGTAAGTCATAGGGAAGATTGTTCCAGTATTTCGGAGTAGCAACAGTGAAAGCAGAATCTACATATATAGATGAGACAAACGGAACCTGAGAGTTTCAAATGAGGTTGATCGAATTATGACTCTATTTGATAGGTATTCCATAACTCTTATATATATATATCACCTTGTGAGCAATGCAAATAAGACGAAACTTGCACATATATATATATATATATATATATATATATATATATACAGGTACACATATGTATAAATTAACAATCGTATAACTTAGAGTATTATTAATATAACTATAATTCTGGTAAATGATATTTCTTTATTTGTTTAGCCCAACGGACACGATATCTTATTAATGAACACTATTGATATAGCTAACAGTCAGTTCTGTATAAATACTATAAATAAACACTATTGTAATTATATAAAGGACGTGATATGTCCTTGATTATATCCTACATGTAGAGTATACTCTAGATAATAGAGGCTAGATACTAGATACTAGATTCTAGATTATAAATAAATATTAATAATATATGTATTATAGTAGAATACATTATATATTATAATATTTTAATTTTAAATTTATATTACTATTGAAATGGTTAGAATATTTTAATATATTAATAAGTTAATATATATCCTATTCAAGAGTAATTTTACAATTGCTATTATAACTATTATATATAAATATAAACATATATATATATATATATATATATATATATAAACACACACATATATATATATATATATATATATATATATATATATAATACTTAATGTAATTATTAGTACTTGAGTCAAATATGTAAATGTCACATCAATTTTATAGTAGAGTTATAATCAATTTCACAAGTATTTGATTAATAGAATACATATCCAGGCATCTCGTGAAGTCATACCTGAATAACAGGGCGCGTGTAATATTCATGAAACGCGTATATGGTTAATCGATTTATTTAAATATTTGATCGAATGAATGTAAAATATGTCACCAGCGCTCGTTCTCTCCTGACCTCGGTTTCATAAACAACATCGCTACGAATCGATACCAGGCGACATTGTTTCCATATAAATCAATGCGCTATACCATGTGACTATAGTCGTGGTCGCTATAAATGGTCGTCGCTAAAATAATAAGGCGTATGATAAATCGTCGATATTCATTAGATATTCGACGGTGCGTTGATGTGTGTGTGCGCGCGCGTCGGTACGCCTGCCTATTATCGCTCGCGCCTCGTGGGGTTCTATCTAAAGAAGCCGTATTTACGATTTCAATTAATATATGACATCTAGCGGCGCTCCTACATTGTTATTGTTATTGTTATTGTTATTGATATCGTCGGTTTATTCGACAGGCGTATCCGTTTTCGATACGTATATCATATTAATTTGTGAATTATGATACTTATGTATATATATATATATATATATATATATATATATATATATATGAATTTACATGAATATATATATATATATATATATATATATATATATATATATTGAATTTACTGATATTATACATAATACATTTAATCCTCGTCTAAATAAATCATTAATTTTAACAGGCGATTTCAATATAAATATAAATAATCATAATTCCCATACAAGTACTAAATTGTTTATTGATACTCTTTATTCCCTAAATTTAATAGCGACAATCACTAAACCAACCCATATAACTAATCAAAAAAATTCTATTATCGATAATATTTACACACATTTTTTATCTTTGCCACTTTTTAATGGCGTTCTCTTGACTGATATCAGTGATCATTTACCGATATTCTGTATTTAAAAAAAAAATATTAATACAAAAACGAAAAACTCTTATAAATATATTAGGGATCATTCAGATCAAAATATTTTAAATTTTAATAATAATCTTACTAATATAAATTGGTCTTTCGTTTTAACTCAATCTGATATTCATATATCTTTTACAAATTTTATTTCTACATTAACTAATTCATATAATATATGTTGTCCATTAAAAAAATTTAAATTAAATCTGGAGTTTTTGATAAACCATGGCTAACCCCTTCCATCATTAAATGCATAGGTAAAAAGAATAACATATATAAAAAATCTTTAAATAATCATTCACTAATAAATGTATATAACAATTATAAAAATTGCTTAATGAAAATATTAAAATATACAGAGAAAAAATATTATGAAAATAAAATAAAAAATAATAATATTAAAAATACTTGGCGTACATTAAATAAAGTTATAGGAAATAATAAAAAATCAGGAACTCTTATTGATAATAAATTAACAGATTTACAAAATGCTAATATGTTCAATTCATATTTTTCAAATATAGGTGTTGAATTAAATAAAAATATACCATATATGTATACTCTAATACAAATATATATGAAAATATTACTAGTAATAAGAGTTCAATTTTTATAAAGCCTGTTTCATCAATAGAAATTGAAAATATTGTATATAATTGTGATTCAAAATATAGTACGGATTCCCATGATTTTAACTTTTTTTTAATACGTAACATTATTTTATCCATTAGTAATATGTTATCAATTTTATTTAATAAATGCATTGAAATTGGTGTTTACTCTGATGTACTTAAAACATTTAAAGTTATAATTTTATATAAAAAAGGAAATAAAAATGATTGCTCGAATTATAGGCCAATATCATTACCATCACAATTTTCACAAATTTTTGAAAAAATTTTAAAAGTAAGAATGTTTTCATTTTTAGATAACAATTCTTTAATAAACAATTCTCAATTTGGATTTCAAAATTCTATATCAACATGTGATGCTAAGATAAATTATATCGATTACTTGAATATAAATTACAAATTATTCATATCCACAATATCGATTGATTTAAAAAAGGCTTTCGACACTATTAATCATGACATTTTATTAAACAAATTGTATATATATATAGTTTCAGAAGTATCACTTTGTCATTATTAAAAAGCTATTTGACAAACAGGTATCAATACGTAAGCTATAATAATACCAATTCTAAAATACTTCCGATTAAATGTAGTGTACCACAAGGTTCAGTTTTGGGACCAGTATTATTTTTAATGTACATAAATGATTTACCTAATATAACTAATAAATGCAATTTTACTCTTTTTGCTG
The DNA here is from genome assembly GCA_964019155.1 of Osedax fenrisi. Classification (NCBI taxonomy): domain Eukaryota; kingdom Metazoa; phylum Annelida; class Polychaeta; order Sabellida; family Siboglinidae; genus Osedax; species Osedax fenrisi. The sequence goes on along the minus strand of OZ025240.1, from coordinate 49,899,326 downwards.
ACGACACCACTTTAACATTTAAGTCTCATAATTTGTATATCCTTCATTATCTCATTAGTTCGTCTATGTTAATATATACCAGTTTATTTACCAACTCAACCTTATACTCTTTGCTGCTTTCTCCATTCTTTAACTTTTCTAAGTAAAATCATACTCTATAGATGGTATACCATTCTTGCTATTTTTCTGTGTTCGTAACTGTAACTTCATGTTACATAAGACTAAATCATGATCACTAATAGATTTATTTTATTTGCCAATTAGATTTTCGTGAGTTCTTTTGTAGGTGTAGTTTATTGGCAAGCATTAGATTGTGCTTGCAATATTCAAGAAGTCTATTACATCTTTGGTTATATTTTCCTAGAGAAAATCTGCCTACCACATTACTCCAGTTATTATGTGAGTCACTTACGTCTGTATTCCAATCACCTTGACAAATAATTAAGTCTTTTTATGTACGTTATACATTTTTACATTTATTTCCTCATATCATTATTCAATTGCTTCATCTTGGCTCACTAGTTGGATCATACATTTGTATGATTATTTAAATTCATTAGATGCTATCCTTGATGAGATGATTCTGATTGATACCTCTGAATAGTTTAGAATAGCTGAAATCAGCTCCTTCCTCATAATAAAAGCCACTCCCTGTTGATGGAATTGTTACTGTCTACTGTAAACTATCGTATGACCTTCATCAGTAAGAAGTTCACCAGAGTTTTTCCATCTTTCTTCGGCAAACCAATGATGTTCCATTTATAGCGATTTAGTTTCGTCGATAGTTCATGAATTTCCCGACTCCTCTAAATGTGCGGACCTTCCACCTATCAGCGTGACACTTGTTGGCAGTTTAGTTATCTTCTGTGTTGCCTCCTTTGATACCGTTATTGGTTTTGTTGTAGTTACTGTTTTTGATGTTGATGTCATATATCTCAATATTGTATTTAACCCAGTATCTGATTTAACACGGATGACATTGATGGTATGCGCGATCATTTCGACAGTTCCTTTGTGGAATTGATATTGTAAGTCATGTGTTATTTCTGTAGACGTAATTATATTTAACGGCGCCTATATCATCTATAACCTATACGTATCGGTTGATATGCTATAGATAGTAGATCTTATATACGGTGTACACTTAACCATTGAGATATAATGATCTTCATCCACTCTTGACCGTTAGTTAGCTAGTAACACCTCAGCTACAGTGCAGGTATCCCCGTCAACTGTCTTAGCCCAGTAACTGAAGTGGTTACAAGGGAGTGGAACTAGCTGCCGGCAATAAATATTATACAATATATATATATATATATATATATATATATACTATAGTCTATAGACTTATAACCACAATAATATCCTAACATTTTGACATACCTACCCATAGATTAACACTCATATATTCTCTAACACACTATTCATCTCCATTCCTATCAGATATTCACCATATAATTAATATGTCATACACTAGATCCCAAATGATTCAATTCTAATATTGTTACAAATTAATATTTAAATACTCTTACCGTGTTATTTAAATATATTATTGACCTCTCGTTATCGACTGGAACCATCCATGGATGACTTATACACTAAATTCTCCATTCTTAAAAAAATCAACTATAGAGAACAATTTATTTATAAATTACTGCTCTATATCACAACTCAAATCAATATACAAAAAAAAACATGAAAAGACTATATACATACAACGGATCTACTACTTAAAAAAATGCAACACTAGATGGCATGATTTTTGAAGGAATCACATTACCGACAATGATGTGATTTCACTTATTGATGTCTTTTTTATTTATTAGTGCTCTCTTCATATCACAATTAATTATCATACACACGTTATTTTGTAGATATATCCGCTGTTTTCGAAACACTATACTTTAAATACTACTCACCCGACTATCCGAAATTGACATAAAAGACAATAATACTAATAATATTGATACAGCTTGATAAGGCTCCAACTACATCCATGAACATACTAATATGTAAAAATAATAAATAACATATCAATACAGCATAATATCTAATATGGAGTCCCAGCAGACAATATACCCATATTTGTCTCGGTATTCATGCTTCCACTATCTGATGCCTTCGTTAACGCATAGATATTAATGTACGGCGTGTACGGCGTATATTTGTATCACTGTACGCTGATGATATTGTTATTGTTATTTATTTTAATGGAATTAAAGGACTTTCATCCCATCAAGTAACTTAGATGAAGTTTTCACTTATAACCATTTGGCTCTAATATCCCTTCGAAGTCGCTCTTATTTATACACAATTATATAAGATCACTTTGAATTATTATTTTAAGAGCTATTTTAATAGTTCGGACGAGGCTTGAATCCGTGTTCTACTGCTTATATCTACAAGCTTACATAACAAACTCGAATAAAATATATAACACATAATATGCTATCATACAACCACTTATTACTAAACTCGACCAAGATAGAACTACTGAATATACATTCTAACTACGACATCCTTAATTTTCCAATTTGCTTTATGTTTATATTGTTCCATTTATCCCCTTAAATAAAGTGTAATACCTTGTTATCACCATAAATTCTTCCTTTAATTCGGTTAATCACATAACACTAATAACAAAATTAATATACCATAAATATAATATACGAAAAATAAGACTAAACATCGACTTACATATAGGTATTTAGTAGTATACTACTAAACTTTCACGAATAACTCACAATTATGTCTCACCTTAACTACTGTAACTCAATACTAGTTATTACAAAACTATCGACATTAACTGAGCACTTACTAAATAGATCAATCATAACTAGCGTCAATCTTAAATCTCCTAACTATAGTTATATAGACATATATGTCACATCTCTATCACAACTTACACTGCAACTAAATTGACTTACCATCTCCCAGACCTTTGACTTTAAAACTAATCTTATACTAAATATATATAAAATATATATTTTATACTTAAACTAACCTCACTTCCATTGAACATTATTATCTCCATAAGTCATTTATCCCAACTGATTGTTGAATCCGCTATATCATCCTGCAAATTTTATATTTGGATTAATTTATAAAAACTATAAATACTAGATATATATATACCTTATCTTACCATGTATAGTTTTCTCGGCAGTCGATGCAACGTCTTCTCCATACTTATATATCAGTCATCATGTTTGGTAGTTCACTGATGGTGCATCCAGTATATTCGCTCAGTTGACCAATGAAAGTAGTTGCTGGTTGTCCTCGGGGTCGTTTACCATGGAGCGGTTGCCAGAGAAGTAAATCTCTTACTAGTTCAACTAATTTTTCTTCTCCAGAAGTGTCCCATGAATCTCTATCTTTGTTCTCATATAGAGACTGTAATTTTGGGGGTTTTGTACATATAGATCTTTATTTGCCATATGTACCCATGATTTATTCAACGTAGCATGCGAGTATATGCTCTATAGAGCTATAGATATATCCACTTTTTTCTCTATAGTTGATGTTAGAGTCCATATAATAGAGACTTATAGAAGTACGGATTCTATCGCTGATCTGAAAAAGTTTCTTTTATGATTATCTGAAATTTTGGATTTCCAGATAATGTTCTTCTAAGTGCTGACCATGGTCGGACCACCTGCAGGCTTGGGCTATTCTGAATTTTATATAATTTTCTGTTGATCCAATATAGCTACAGAGGTATTTGAAATTATTAAACAATTTTATACAGTGGTCATGTCTGATCATCATGTTTACATCGTTATTCATATTATATCTAATATAATAAGTCTTATCAGTAGTCACGTTGATACTTATATCATCTGCTATTTACTCAATTTTGTTTGAAATGTATTCGCATCATTCAGTGTATCAGTTGTAACAGCTATATCATCAGCGTAGTCAATGTATGTTATGTATGTACCAGGGTAGCCCTAACTTCTTTTTTGAGTCAGTGTTAAACCTAGTTCGGCATTATGGTTAAGGCATTTTAAAGAATATAATAGGGGTATAAAATAAAAAAATGAACTAGTATATTAACTTGAAGAACTCCAGTGGTGATATTAAATAAAGGAGTGTCCAATCAGGAGATCTAACCATAGAGCGAGTGTTTATGTATAGAATCATTATCCCATTGATTATCTCTGTTGTTATACCATATTTTATCAGAATGAACTTAATTTTATCACGGTTTATTCAGTCAAAGCTTTTGAGTAGTCTATGAATAGAAGTATTATTGGCAAATGTTTAGCTTTTATTCCTTATATATATTATAACTATACATTTTAATACTAATTTGTATCATATTTAATATCCATTTTTATTTATTATCACATTTTGATTGAAATATTTAGATCTAACATGTTATATTATATATCAGGTATTAGTCAAGTAGTCAGAATTGTCATTTACGTATTGAAACGGTTGATATTCAATATCAAATGAATATATATGTGTAGGTATTAGTAGATCATAGGTATAGGTATATTAATGACATGTTTAACAACACAGGTCTTTTATTCATCAATATTAAACATTATCTTCATGAACAATAAATAGTTCATATTTTACTAATCTATAGACACGTTAAAAAACTCATATTCCAGTTAACAAGCCACATATTATGATGATGATGCTGAATATTCATTGATGAGTAACGGATTATTATGCATTACAATCATGTTTACCCGTTAGGTCGTGCCGTGGGAGAATAATAATGATAATAATAACAAAGCATTGACGCAACAACAATTACCAATAAAAAGTAGATATTGATAATACTTCTGAAGATAAATCGAGACAACAATAATGCATACAGAAATAATAGATTTGAGAAAAAGAGAAAAGAAGAAGTACAATTTAAGAATAGTTTTTAGGCTCTAACAGATCGCATAATAAGGGAGGGAATTCTATAAATTAAGACCGGAATTACCTAAATCTATAGAATGTAGGGATATTTTACTAAAGTTCTAGGATATAAAGAGAGGATCATATTAGTAATGAATTTAAGGTACGAAGGTACGTGTTTGAAGTATACTAGATATATGGTTAGAGTTGAAAGTATGTATATATCGATTTGTAAATATGATAGATAAAACTAAGTTTGCATCTGAAGGATAGTCACATATGAGATGAGATCTTGTAACAGAGTGTTCCAAGTATTGTATACAGGAAGTAGTGAGTATTTAAATGTGAATAGGTAATCAGATTTAATATATCAATATATTTAGTAGTAAGTAGGTTCATTAGGGCAAACATTAGTGAACTCGTCAGGGAGAGTACAACATAATTAATTAGTGAATTCGTAAAGTTTCTTAGAATGTTACTATAGTAAATAACTAACATATTATTAATAATGAATATATTAGGATTTGAGATTTTATAATGGATGATATTATATCATTTATATGTGACTTTTAAAGCATAATTTGTCAATAAATTCAAATCCTAAGTTTTTGAAAAAATAGAGGGAATATTTCCCATATATAATCATGTTGTTTAAATAAAATGTGTACATAAATAGTAGAAGTATATATGTTAAGTACAGTAGGGTTTGTGGCATGATTAGTAATTTGTTATTGAGAGGACATACTAGTATTCTATTTTCAAACTTAATTAATTCATATGTAATGATAGTATGGGAATTTTATGGGGAAAAGGTATATATATATATCAGAAGAAAATATATGGTAGCGAATTTTCAACAAAAAAAAATAGTGAAAATCTTTGAAACGGGTCATAAAGATTATGTTTATTTATATTGGCGATAATTTATTTGAAATAATTATTTATAATATTTCACTTAATAAGGTAATCTAGGATATCGGGTGATAATTTCTTGAAGGAGTTTTGGTTACAGTGAAACCTGCAGGTTTCATGGCCAGAAGTTTGTGAGTTGAGATAATAAATCTAAATAAATATCTAAATAATTGTTATAATAACTATTATTATATTTTTTCTATATTATAGTTATGTACGATATTATTGATATATATATATATATATATATATATAAGGTAAGGAAGGTAAGGTAATGATTTATTTATACACTCGTTATATTTTAAAATATCACAATTGTTGAGAATATATAAAAATAACTAAATAAATAATAAATAAATAAATAAATAAATAAATAAATAAATAAATAAATAAATATATAAATAATAAATAAATAAATAAATAAATATATAAATAAATAAATTTAAATTAAATATTCAACAAAAAAAGTCGTAACTTCTTCTTTAATTGATTATGACTCCTTATTCGTCGTAATGAATTGGGAAGATAATTCCACATTGTAGGAGCAGCCCAGCCGAACGATCTTTTCCCACTTATCATTAGATGTATATTCGTAACTGAAAATAAATTAGAATATTGCAAACGAGTGTTCCTTATTAACTCTTCATTTAGAAGTTTATTTAAATATTTAGGCTTTCTCAAATTAATAGTTTTATGAGTTACACTTAATATTTTAAATTTAAACCTATTGTTAATAAGAAACCAATTTAATTCGCCTAATTTTTTTTAATACTTATTTGGTCACACCTCTTAATATTAAAGATTAATATTATAGATGATTTAATTACTCTATTTAATCCATAAAATAATTTCAGTTTGGAATTAATTAGTAAACTATTTCAATATTGTAATCTAGATAATCAAGAGGTTGCACTAACGCAATTGTTGATGCCGTACTAAAGTACTTTCTATTTTTCTTATATTAAATATAATACAATTAACGGATCTACATTGCGAGGTGGTGAATTGAGTAAATCCTAATTTTGAATATAATATTACTCCAAGAGATTTAGCACAATCACTTGGAATGATAACTGTAGAATCAAAGGTAATAGTAGGACAAATAAAAGGTTTAAGGGTAATATTAAGTAGTTTAGTTTTAGAAGAGTTAGGAAAAAGGTTATTTAGAATAAGCCACTTTCTTATATTTCGAGCACACAAGATTAACTCATTAGGCACATTATTACTACAAGTAGGAATTTCCAGTATAACTGAATAGCATCAGTATATATTACATAGTTTATATTAGTAAATTGATTAATAACTTTAGAGAGAGGAAGAATATAAATTATAAATAATAACGGGCCTAATACAGATTATTGCGCAACACTATATCTTAGAGATTCATTTGGTGAATAAATACCTTTAATATATATAGAGTATGTTCTATCAGATAGATACGAAAATAACAAATTTAGTTTTTTCCATTAAAATCTATTGATATTAGTCTAGATATAAGAATATTATGATCTAAACTATCGAAAGCAGCAGATAGATCAAGAAGAAGTAACTGTGCATGTTCAGAATCATCTAATCAGCCTATTCTATCATTTTTTAACTTTATTAAAGTCGTTTCAGTACTATGTCCTGGTCAATAGGCATTCTGGAAATCATCATAAAGATCATGAATCATTAGGTACTCTCTGATTTGTTTACTAACAACTTTCTCAATTACTTTACTTAGTATAGGTAGTTTCGATATAGATCTATAATTTGAGAGGTTAGAACAATCTAAGTTAGACTTCTTTAATGATGGAGTAACTAACGCATGTTTAAATAAAATAGAAAAATTAGAATTGTATAAAGAAAAGTTAACAAAAGACAATAATACGCCACTATAATATAAAAGAGTTTTTTTAAAAAGACTAAGCCGTAATATATCATTAGGATTATTCGACGAGGATAAAATAATCAAATCGCATATTTCCGAATCTGAAACCTAGTAAATCTGAAAAACAATAATTCCTTGAAAAATTAGAATCAGGAATAAAGTCAGGAACAAATGGATAGATATTAATACTAATATTAGATTTATCAAGTTTAATAGTATACTTATCATGGTAATCTTATCCCGAAAATGTTTTATAAAAGTTTAACATATTTTGTTATCAGGTATATTATGTAAATGTATATTGTTCTTCCTACCAATTAGATAGTTGGTAAGAGAATAAAACTTACGAGAGTTAATTGAGCAATACTCAATTGTATTTTGGCTATATTTTATTTTAAATCCTTTATGGAATTTCTATATTCAGAATTAACCTTTCGAAATAATTCATAAGAAATATCATATCTTCCTTTAAAAGATCTTCCATGGTATCTAGTTCTACATTTTAGGTTAGCTAAAGTTTTATTATACCAATAAGCCCTATGCGTATTATATATCTTTGGAGTAACTAATGGGGCATGTTTATTCAATAATAAATCTAGTATACCATTCAATATCGTGATATCGATTCCAGGGAATACCATTAAAATCAGATACAAATATATTAATATCAATAGAATAAATTATTCGGTAAGAACAAGAATTTGATATGATATGTGACTTAGGAATTACGATATTAAACGCAATTGAAAAATGATCAGATATAAGTTACGAGCTAGTATTTGAGATAATATTGGTTTTACCGTTAGTTATAACATAATCAATTGTGTTACCCTTTATATGAGTAGGACATGTGATATTTGCAATAGGGATAGCGTACCTAAGAGTATACAGATAAGTTGTCAACAAATAAAGAGTAGTCATTTTTATTTGGTGGTCTATAAATTATAATAATATTAAATTTAATGTGGGGTGATAATACACAAGACATTGAAGAAATACAAGCAGTCATGGCTTCACAATATATAAGTCTAGATAATTATAAGAGTTAATATTATAGTCATTATTATATACTAATATACCAATACCTCCGCCAGGTTTGTCATTATTTCTAGATCTATGTATAAAAGTAAAATATGAAGGAAATTGTGAAATCGTTGAAGTATCCGACGAATTCAGCCAAATTTCTGTAAAGAAGCATAAAGAAGGTTTTAGATCAAATATCAAATCCACAATAAGATCAACATTATAACTAAGTGATCTACAATTTAGTAATATGCAAGTTACATAATAATTATCACTTCCTTTATTGTCCAGCGCTGATAGTCATTTAAGATTAACATAATCAGTTTCAGTTCCTTTTCTGCTACTTATAAATAATTATAGGGATTTTCCCACTCTGTTATTTCATCAAGAGTAAGGATATACGTAGATGATTTCCAATCAGTTATAGATTTATCATTAGACATCTTTAATTTATGAATATCATATACATTTGTTCTGTAATTAAAAATAGACTTATAACCAGGTAATAGCTCACTCTTAAATACGTGATAGAATAATCTACGCATATTTACGACTTCCCATTCAAGATATGGTATAATGAATAATTTATCATATAAAGGAAACTTTGTTAGTAAAGAACGACATCTTAATAATGCATCACTAGCACATGTAAAACTTAATATGATAATACAGAAATGCGAACGAAAGAATAGGTGTTTAATAGTATTAGGATCAACATCAACAGAGATGAATAATTTCTTAATAAACACAATATTTCTATAGATGATGAAATATTTTCAATTACTATGGATCATATTAACTACTTTAGATTGTTATGTTTTCTCATGATGTTTGCTCATCATATACTAGAAGTAGATGTAAGCCCATTATTATTAATTCTAAGAATATCAGAGGATGTAGGAGTAGTATTAAGACTATTGTTTATTTCATAATTGTCACTGGCATTACTTATATTATTAGAATGCATAAATATAACTTTATGCATATCATTGATTTTATTTGATAATTTATTTAAACTATTAATAGAATCAGAATCAAAATCAGATATACTGTTTGATTTATCTATATCATTAGATTTTATACATGTTTTACAAATAAATTTAAAATACAGAGAAGAAAGTAAGTTTAACGCGTATTCAGATTGTGTTAGATTATTATAATCATTGGGTAATATACATGCTATATTTAAACAATCATAGTCTTTGCATAATTGCATATCCGCAATAACATTTAATAAAGTTATCCTTCAACGTGGATTTACATTCAGAACACAATTGTGAAACAAAACACATTAATGATAATGTAAAATATAATGTATATTATTAAGGGGGTTAAATAAATAATGCTAGATAATATATAGGTAACCAATAAATAATATACACGAAACTTAAGATATGTGTGAATTGTCACAGTATGAAGTAATATAATAGTATGAATAGAAGAAAAAATAGAAATCAGTGAGGTGTGACCAAATAAATTAATCAATAGAAATTGTGTTTTATATAATGTAGTTTGAAAAATGTATTAACTGATATAATATAAATATTTATATATAAATTATAAAGGGGATACCCAATACAATTAATATATATATATAGAGAGTTATATAAAGTATATATTATAATGCAATTTGGTTAAATATATCAAAAATAATCTCGAGGTCACAACGATTTAAATACAGGTTACCGACAACCAAAGCAAGCCAGGCACGGGATAATCCTCCTGGGCAGTGACCAAGATATATAGTTGTGAAGCAGTAGATGTAAAGATGTATATAATCTCAGTATATAAGCGTATAAATAATGTGAATATAGCATATAACGCATACGAATGTGAAATAAATATGTAAACAATAGAAATTTAAATCAATGTAAACTAGTCCGTTCACTACGAGAATTAAATAAGAAATGGTTTTATATATATATATATATATATTGTTTTTGTTATTGTTATTTTATTTATTGTAGTCCTTTCATCCCATCCTGGAACGTAGATGAAGTTTTCACTTATAACCATATATGGCTCTAATTTCCGTTCGAAGCCGCTCACATAGACATCCATGGTTTTAAAGAGATATTATCATTTATTTATACACAATTATATAAGATCACTTCTAAATAATAAGACCCATTTTAAGACCCATTTTATAACATTTAATTAATGATTCGGACGAGGCTCGAACCCGTATCCTACTGATTATGACGCCTTAGCCAACTGAGCTACACAGGCAGTAAAATATATATATATATATATATATATATCTTCAATTTTTAACATTTATCTTTTTTTCCATATGTTAATACAACTCATATTACTTATATTATTGAAATCTCATTTTTCAATTCAGGTTACTACTAAGGAAGTGATGTTTATGTTAGACTCATGTCCAATATATAGTGGCGCGAGTATCAGTAAACTTTCCCCTTACCATCTACGTGAATCTCTTCGTTGTATAAACCCTAATAAACAGGATAATCTGATTAAAGATATTACTGATACAGTAAATAAATTAGCAGCTAGAAATGTTAGCCATAATATTAATAAATATTTTTGCGGCGCTAATTTTTTCCGTTGAAAAAACGACGTAGGTTTCATAAATCCATTTCAGTTGGTTATATTTAAGAAGACTCGTGTCTATTTGTCAAAAGCACCAGTTGATACGTAGAGGCTTTGTTATCTCATACTCAGTTATGCATAGGCATGAAGGGTAGATGCGAAATTATTTTGCATTCGGTAGGATCTTTAATAGATATATATTCTAGTTTTATTGATATATGTCTTCTAAAAATAGACTTTAAGGATGCTTTTAATATTATATCTCGCTAATAGTTTATTAGCCAAGTTGCTAAATATTTGGAAGGCCTTTTAAATTTGACATTATTTGCTCCCAGAATCTAAATTATTCAGGCAATGAATATATTCTAAGTTCCAGAGGTGATCAGCAAGGTGATCATCTCGGCCCATTAATATTTTCTTTAGCTTTACAAATACTTACTGATACAATTATTAATAAATTTTCTAATATGAGTATATCATTAATTTATTTAGATGATGGTTTAATAGTAAGAAATATAAATGCATTCAATTTTACTTTGAATATAATTCTACAAGTTTCTCAGAATTTTTTTCTCAAAATTAACATTAACAAATATGAAATCTGGTGGCCAAATTTCGATGAGTTTGGTTGGATATTTTTCCTGATTCGATTCATAAGATAAGTGGAGAAGCAATTTATTTACTCGATTATTTAATTGATACATTCAAATTTATCTATATGTTTTCATTAGTTTTCTGTTCCTGAGAATTAAATATGTATCTTTCATATGTTAAATTCCTTTTTGGTATGAGATGTAGTTGAACCTTTCTTTTATCCAGTGTAATTGGGTTTTAGCTTCTACTGATGTTTTTACCATCGACTTGCATTTCTATTGTTATGCTGTCAAATGATTGAATATCTCCGATTTATGCTATCATATTTAATAATATCGCTAGTTATCAGCTCCGAACATGCTATCGATATTTAGCACTTCTGGTATACGAAAACTTTCCATATCAATATTTTAAATAACCCTTGACTTGTAAAAAGTTAATTATATAAGTATATATATATATATATTTATAAATATTTCTATCTATATATATTTTATAATATTACTATTACTATATATTTTCTATTTTATTAAACTGATATTATTTTATTATTTTCTCTATACTACAATTTGTATTACTATAAATAATATTCACGTTATATTTTTTATATAATATTGATATATTAAATAGATATAATTAGTAAATTTATTTATACACAATTATATATATTATTACTTAATGATTTAATCTCTTGGTTTTCCTGTAATTCACTTTCATTAAATATTACTAAAACTGATAGCATTATACTTTCTAGATCTCTTTCTTCAATTACTCTCACTCATCCATTCCTTATCTCACTTCCTATCTCAAACACCATCACTACTCTAGGTTTTACTATAAATAATGCATTAGATTACTCAGTACATATATCAAACACTGTCCGCACTGCTAATTATTTCCTGTATAATATAGGCAAGGCTCGCTCTAAGCTAACATTTAATTTAACTAAATCATTATTACATTCATTAGTTTTTAGTCGACTTAGATATTGTAATTCGCTTTTAATTAATATTCCGCAAAAATTGATGAAAAAATTCGATTCAATACAACGTAGAGCTGTTCGCATATTATTTAAGCTAAAGCGTAGTGATTTAACCATATCTATACATTCCATAATGCGCGACTCTCGGGTGGTTGCAGTTTCGAGATTTATGCAAGTTTCGACTTCTATGCATTACTCACAAGGCTATATATATGGGAGTTCCGTCTTACCTATCGAAGGGAATCATAATTCGAACAACTACTCGTCCGAGTCGCAAATGTGAGCTGATGAAACTCTCTCTACCGATTTTATCATCTATGTATGCAGATGCTGCTTTCACGGTTGCTGCTCCGAAATACTGGAACAGTCTTCCCGATGAATTACGCACCATGTCATCATTTATGAGTTTTAAATGTCGACTACATACATATATGGTATCATTATAATGTCTTCTTTTTAAATTTATTATTATTTATGTAACTATTTATTTGTTTTATTATTTCAACTTGACGCACATAAACGTCCATCGTTTTCTGAATCAATAAACCTTTCTATTATTATTATTATTATAAAACTCTTTAGATAGAGTATGGAATAAATGATTATGGATCTGCATGGCGAATTTCGGCATATCACAAGAAATTATAAAAATAATAGAATCATTATATGCTAATTCAAACAGTGCGATAATACTCAATAACATAACCGGAGACTTTTTCCATACTACAATTGGAGTAAGATAGGATTGTCTACTATTGCCTGTGTTATTTAATATATATATATATATGGAACAAATTATGCAAGATACACTTCAACACCACAAATCAGCTATATCTGTTAGTGGCAGAGAAATCAGCAACCTTAGATTCGCCGACGATATATATCTCATTACAGGTAGCAACGCTGAATTACAAGAACTTATAAATAGATTTGTCGAAGCTTCCAAAGATTATGTGATGCAAGTAAGTAAAGAGAAAAGTAAGACAATGGTAAACAATGAAAACGAAAACGCATCATTCTTTATGGACGGAACGCTACTTTAAGACGTAAACACCTTCACATATCTCGCTGCTACACTAAAATCTGATGGAGCATAAGATAATTAACTACGCATTCGGTTAGCTACAGCTACGTCGGTAATGGTGAGACTCGAAAAAATATGGAACAGAAATATCACTTTTCATGTCAAATACAACCTATACAAATCACTAATCTTATCAATACTGCTATATGGGTGCGAAACTTGGACCATAACGGAAAGAGAGGAAAAAAGTATACACGTATTCGAGAATAAAACATATATATATATATATCTATAGAAGACTATTATGTATAACTTATCGACAACATAAGACTAATAAATATGTCCAATAAATAATATTAAACGAGATCGGTAAATTATAACCTCTCCTTAGCACTATAAAGCGAAGAAAGCTAAAATATTATGGCCACATTTGTCGACATGACACCTTAGTTAAGACAATTCTGATAGGCAAAATATAAGCTACTCGATGAAGAAGAAGACCGAGGAATAACTGGATGAGAAATATAAATAAGTGGACAGAGACACAAACCTGTACACTACTAAGAAAGGTATACGATCGAGAAGGATGGAGAATATTTGTTGTGAAAGCGAGCGAGGTGATTCCCCCTACGATTCAAGAGTCATGGTCCATGACTCATGAGACTAAAAGTAAGTAAGTAAGTCATTCATTTTATGATACTTATTATTTATTTTAGTTGTTTATTTATAAATAATAAAATGATGATTTCATAATTTTATGGCAAGTTCAAACAATTTATATTATTTTCTAATTTATTCATTTTATTGTATCTATGTAAACATATTTTATTTGGACAGGCTTTAAAATTAAGGGTAATTTTCTCGATAAGCTTTAGCTTCTACAAAAAAACGGGTGTAAATCTAAATCTGATAAATAACTGAATATAATCTATTATATATATATATGTGTGTGTGGTATTAATTTAAAGGGGAATCAATAATTATATATATAATAGATTATCTACTATTATATATACGTATTAGCTAATACGCATATTTATAGATATCTACCTATACACATTATGAATAGTAGATATGAATCTAGGAACATATTTAATAAGATAAGAATAACATATATATATATATATATATATATTTACTTCTATTTGTGCTGTCATGTTTGTCATGTTTGTTTATAAGAGCAGGCGGAATGGAATATGAAGTGATGGTAGGAAGAATGGGGGGTTATAGAAGCAGAGGGAGACCACGGCAAAGATGGCTAGATAGCATAAAGAAAAACTTCCATGGTACTATCTACAACATGATTCGAGCCTCAAGGTGTAGGAGGAGTTGGAGAGCTGCTGTCATCGATGTCGCCAGGGGTCGGATACGACTCGACGGCACAGGTTAACAGGTTAATATATATATATATATATATATATATATATATATATATTAAAGGGACATTGGAAGGGACATTGGAGCCATATATGGTTATAAGTGAAAACTTCATCTAAGTTCCTGGATGGGATGAAAGGACTCCACCAAATAAAAAAAAAAAAAAAAAAAAAAAAAATATATATGTATATATATATATATATATATAATAGATATATTCAGTTATTTTGTTTATACATATCTTATGAATACATTATAATATAATGTATTATATGATGTGCTCATTAGAAAGTATTAAATATATTTTAAATAAAATATTAACTAACTTATATTCTATAAAATTAGTTAAATATTGCCTGTTAGGGGAGAGTGCTCTAATATCGACATACACGTGATATCGACACCCTAGAGATATCCTAAAATATAATTCCAATCACAAATTTATATATAATTATTTTTTTAATATTTATATTTTTTAATTATAAATAAAAAACTGATTTTTTCGTTACAATTAAAACAACTACATTTATGAAATTTGTGAAGTACAATATCGATTCTCAATCATTTAAAAGTTTAGATAATTTAAATATTTCAAATTATTCTTATAGATCTAATTATATTTTACAATGTGCAGAAAATATTTGTTATATTTCACAATTAGTTACAAAGTTATAAACTTTTACCTAAGCAACATACATTTTCACCCTAATTGCACATAATATCGACACCCCTGTTATCTCAGAGTTAAACAAACAAAATTCAATTTTTAAATAGCTATTATATTTATATATATACATATATGTACTTATAAATACGTAATACTTATAAATAACATTTGGAAATATTTAATTGAAAAATAATAAAGTTATGGTGATTAATTATTAGGGTATCAGTATTCGAGTACTATCCCGTATTTATTTTCCATCTATTCTTTTAAGATCAACGTTGATATGAAGGTTTATTAAGAACTTAATAGCTTCTATAACAATATAGTGTTTATTCTATATCCAGGTAATGTAAAAATAACTTAAACTAATATACTTTGTTATATAATTATAAGTTTATTTAAGTTAAAATACATTGATTAGGAATGACAGAATGTAAATGAACAATTTAAAGTAGTTATGTGATATGTGATCGAGAATGACTGATTATATCACTCACTCACATACACACACATATATATATTAGGTTGGAGTGAAATTTGAAATAATTATAGCGATATGGTTATGACTCGCGATAGTGATTTAACGTTATACGTGAATTAGTGACATTATGTATTCTCCACGTATAACTTTACATCACTATCGCGAGTTATAACCATATCGCCATAATTATTTCAAATTTCACTCCAACCTAATATATATATATATAAATAAATATTGTTGTTATGTTAGAAAATACATTAGTAGTAAACACATAGTTATGTCTAAATAAATTATGTAATATTCAAATTAATTATAGATTCAATGTTAGTTAATTTATTAGTTATAGAAGTATACATACAAATTCGTCATATTATTTATGATTACAATATTGTATTAGTGAAGTTTACGAGTTTACAATTAATATATATATATTTATATTTTATTTGTAATGTTTATAAATAATCCATTGGATGAAACTTATATATATATATATATATATATATATATATATATATA
Organism: Osedax fenrisi; assembly: GCA_964019155.1. Classification (NCBI taxonomy): domain Eukaryota; kingdom Metazoa; phylum Annelida; class Polychaeta; order Sabellida; family Siboglinidae; genus Osedax; species Osedax fenrisi. The sequence goes on along the minus strand of OZ025240.1, from coordinate 49,882,461 downwards.
TATATATATGAATATATTCATTTAATACTATTTCACTACATTGTTAAGGATGTCTATAGATTATTATATCTATAGATTTATGTACTAATGTATATCCTTTAAAATTAATTATGATGTCCAATTCAACATCTCCTATTGATCCTCTTCCTTTGGTTGTCTTTAACAATTTAGTTTTATTACTTTCGATTACTATCTCGAATTTAATTTCGGAATCACTTAATGATGGGATCATGGCTAAATCTCTAAAATATGCTATTATTAAGCCGATTCTGAAAAAATCCTCTCTCGATCCTGATGATCTTATGAACTATAGACCCATATCCCAACTTCCGATAATCAGTAAAATCATGGAACGTGTAGTCAGTAGACAATTGATATTTTATCTTGAGAATAACTATTTAATGGAACCCTACCAGAGTGCTTATAGAAAACATTATTCCACTGAAACTGTTTTAAATATTATTACTGATACGCTCTATAAATCGCTCGACTCCTCTCATTGTGCGCAACTATTGCTACTCGACCTTTCGAGTGCGTTTGATACTTTAAACCACAATATTCTTATTGAACGCATTAAGGAACTCGGAATTGAAGGTTCGTCTCTCAGCTGGTTAACTTCATTTCTTAACGATCGAACTTCCTCAGTAAAAGTGAATGATTATATTTCGCCTCCCATTGATATACTATGTGGAGTTCCTCAGGGTTCAGTACTCGGTCCTTTATTGTTTTCTATTTACTTGCGTCCTCTATCTAATATTATTAGTAAATTTCCTAATATTACCTACCATATATATGCTGATGATATACAGCTAATTATTAAAATTCCTGTTAACTCGCTTAACTCCAACTTGGAACTTCTGGAATGTGCATCTGAAATCATTAATTGGCTTCTTAGAAACGATCTACTAGTAAATACCTCTAAAACCGAACTACTAAATGTATCTAGGGTATATACTACTTTTCCACCGGTAATCATTGATGGTAGGGTTATACATCCTTCTGCTTCAGTTCGTAATCTTGGAGTTATCTTCGATAGTACATTATCTTTTGATGCTCACATTAATTCTATATCAAAATCAGCTAACTTTCATCTACGTAGGATTAGACATATTAGAAAGTATTGCTCTAAGCGTATTACTAAACTACTTATTAATGCTCTAGTATTATCCAGAATTGATTATTGCGGATCATTATTTAGTTACTTAAAGAATATAGAGGTTAAAAAGATTGATAGAATTATTCGCGCTTCTATACGCCTTATTTATAATATCAATCGTAGTGAACATTTGAAAACAGATGAACACCAACATAATCTTAAATGGCTATTATTTAGAAAGCGATGCAAATATCGTTTACTCTGTCTAGCTCCTAAATCTGTATTCTTAGGTAAGCCTGACTATCTGCATACTCAACTGAAACTTCGTCGCATACTGAAGAAGATTCGAACATCTGATGCAATACTGTTGGAGAGCAATACTTTATTCAATGGATTTAGTAATCGGGCATTCTCCTCCGCTGTTCCTCGCATATGGAACGTCCTACCGTATGACTTACGGAAGGTCCAATCCTTATATTGTTTTAGAAAGAAACTAAAACATTATTTAAACACTTCTTAATTTATTTTTGTATACGCGTTATTTAATCTTTATATCCTATCTAAATCTATTTAATTTAAATTTTTGTTATTTTGTATTTTCTATTCGTTTGTTTTTATTATTTTTCGTTATTATTATACACCAGAGAGGGCACCCGCTATATTGGTGTTTAAATAAACAATTCAATTCAATTCAATTCAATATCCCTATAGGGATATACATTAGGATATACTTAGTCATTCTCCTCGGTAAACTATGGTTACGTCATAGCATCATACGTCACATGATGCGTGACTAGAGGTATAACTTCGTCTACATTCATCGCGGTGACTTTTCCCTCCCGAAGTATACTTCGTAGTATACTATGGTGTGGTGACATTTCTAGTATTAGCGGAGAATTATTACTATTACTCCCTGGTATTATATTAGGAGTGATATCACTTGCATATTTAATGAAATCTGTAAATATTACCTGCGGGTATACGTGTATAGATATGATTACGTAATAGCTGATGATTCATCAACCACGACCTCGCTACACTATCCGTCTGACTCATGTTCCGTACGCTACATAGTAATTTAATATTTATTTTATATACATTCAATGTCGCCGGGAATTCATAGGTTATATTTAAATATTCTTCTAATGGATATGATATTGTCTCGGTCTTTATGAGTATATTGCATGAGTTTTCCGAGTAGGGATAAAAGTAGGAACAATAGCGACCTTGACCTACTTGTACTGGTGATACGAAGACAGTAGTAAAGGTCATGTTTACCGTTATCGCAATGTTAGTTGTTTTGCATTGTTCTTAGAAACACTAATGATGTTATTGTTTACGTTATAATAACACGTGATATTCAATAAGGAATTCGTGTCGCAATATATCACGGGTTTTCTTAAATTTAGTTAGTATACTATATTATAGTCTATATATACATATTTTATAATCTATGGTCTTTTCTGATAATATTTAATATATCCGTCTGATCTATTCATAAATACTTCAGTTAATTAACGTTAGTTTAACCTTACTAGGAGAAGGGTATCGGTCAGATTGCCAGGCGTACACATATGATTCATACGATTCCATGTTCTCACATGTAAATAGTATTTATTAGGCAGGCATATGTATTGCGTTCCTATATATCTGTATATATCTCTCGTATAACGTACTAGGAGAGACGTATACATTACTACTTCAACAGATTTATTATATAATATTCTAATTTATTTTATATATTTTGTATATTTTAGTTTTATATTTAAATATGCATATACGCATGTATTAGTATTATTACATGTAATAATTCTGAATAATTCAATTATTAGTTAACATAATACGAACATGTGTTATTATAAATATAAATCCTGAATAACTTGTGAATATCCATAAATAAGTATATTTAATAGATTTATTATAGTTGAAATATTGTAAATCTGATAAGAATATAATACAATTTTAAGATTTCTATTTTCATCTAAAACTGATTATCCAATGCACATATGCCATAAACGTTTCCCTGAAATTAAATGTTATTTCGTATAATAATATTATAGGTATATATATAGAAACCGAAGTAATAATAGTTCTGTTATGTAACTAATAAAGTAATACTAACCAATAAGTGGGCTTTTTACGTTTTACCCTATTTCTATAAAATATGGAATACTTATTAGGGAAATATCTACATATTTATAGGTATAATAATTTCAATTATATATGTATCCACTATTTGCATTACAACACAAATACATACATACATCCATACATACTATATATACATAGTTGTATTAAACTGTATATTCATATAGTATACTAACGCAAGCGAAGCAAGCCCTAATGTGTCAAGGTAATTATCATTGAATTCGTATTTTCTAGAATAAAAGTTGGTGGATATCTGTAAAAATAGTATTGTAATTTTACTAAATATTATTATTATACATTATATAAATTAATATATAATGATATAAGTTCTTATCTAATATATTAAGCAACACTGCTTCTATAATTACCCTGGCATTGCCTAAATCTGATAATAATAATAATAATAATAATAATATTAAATTTAGTTCTTACTGAAAATATATAAATATATATATATATATATATTTATAAATTAAATATATATATAATTGATAGATTGTGAGTTTATATATTAATACAACTTATCACACACATAATCTCATACTTATAAGTTATACCTATGTAAGTTTACAAACATATATGTTTTAATATTATATAATAATAATAACATCTCAATTTGATTATTAAATTTAGTTCTTACTGAAAATATATAAATATATATATATATATATATTTATAAATTAAATATATATATATATAATTGATAGATTGTGAGTTGATATATTAATACAACTTATCACACACATAATCTCATACTTATAAGTTATACCTATGTAAGTTTACAAACATATATGTTTTAATATCATATAATAATAATAACATCTCAATTTGATAATTATTTATTAAAATGGATGATAACCAAGGCGTAATATCATCAATTAAAAATTAATGTTCACAATTAATAAATAAGCCAACTCGTAATAATAATATAATTGATTCATGAAAAACAATTACTATATAATACAAATATTGGAGACTATTCTTCTATGTTAAAATTATATCTAATGAATTATGTAGGCCTTTATATATTATTTTTAATTCATCTTTATTATCGGATAATATATCGAAAATTTGGAAAAATCTGTATTCACACTTATTTAAAAAAAGGATGAAACATCAAATTCAAATAACTATAGGCCTATTTCAATAACATGTGTAATATGTAGAGTATTAGAACGTCTTATTTCTAAACAATTAATTTTTTATATAAAATCTAATAATTATTTATTAACTAAAATCAATATTTTTTATTTTTTATTATTTATTAACGATCTTCCTAGTAAATTCTCTTCAAAAATTCATATTGATTTATTTGCCGATGATACAAATATATATTTTTCTTACACATCTGAGAGTGTAAGATTTCTTTTACAAAATAAATATATTTATTTTCACAATGTGCAAATATGTAGCAATTAAATATTAAATTATAAAAATGTGCAGTTATGACTTTAGGGAAGGTTATATTTTATAAATAATATTCAATTAGAAAACGTTACTTATTATAAAGATTTAGGAATAATATTTGAGAATAACCTTTTATTTAATACAAATATTGATTATATTTGTAAAAAGCATAGTTTTCTTTGAATTCAATTTTTAGATGCATTACTACAAAACCCCTATATAATTATTAAATGCATATACAATTATATGTTTCATTTATTTTTACGGTAACTGTAAACATTTTTAGTTTCTTTAATTTTGTATTTCGTATTATTCTTTGTTTATTTCTATATCGTATTTTATCATTAGCAAATATGTATACTAGTATAAAGCTTTATACTTTCGATTATATATTTCGACTATGTATTTGCCTAAATATATTATCAATACATTAATTAATATTAATATTATACCAAATTTTAGCCCTAGCTTATAAAATCCATGAATACATTAATAAACCCCTATCGATCACTATTCGCAGCGGTGACCGCAGTACGACCTTGAAATCATTGGCCGTGAAGTATTTTTCCAGGTAGTTATTGTTAGCCACACTGTTGACGAGGTACTTCATCCTGTCGTGCCTGTTTGACTTCCTCTCGTATTGTTTCTGCGTAATTGTGAATATAGCTCCGCATTGATGTGCTAATTAGCAATCTTAACGGGGCCTTACACGCATAACTTATGTTGCATAGGTTGCAGCTGTGCCATCCAAATTATTATATAGTTTACATATAAAACTCTGGTCATATGATATATATATATTATCTTTGAATCATTAAAACCGCAGCCTTATATATATATATATATATATATATATATATATATTTATATATGTATGTGTGTATAATTAGTAGGACTTATTTAATAACTACATACAATACAACGGAAGGCTCGTATACGAACGATCATGGCATCTAACTTCGTCTTGATCTTTCTTCGTACAGGTGAATCAACAGGTGCTATTCTACTTCTGTTAGTCGGGATAGTCGTAGTGTATTATGGTATATATATATAACGATATGAGAAAGTATCCAATACCGACCCCTACATGATTATTTGTTATAACTTATTCAATATTCCATATATTTATTTAAAATTTTGTAATTAGTGTAACATTTTTATATAATTATATTAACAAGAATAAAAAGGGGATCGGTATTTGGATATATTTACCTAATACCGACACCTTCTTCTTTTACCGATCCCCTGAAATACTCATGGTATAAATAATTGTAGTATTATAATATTAATCAAAAGAGCAAACATAAATAGATTTAATGATTATTCAAATTACAAAAACTTGTATTATTATAATAACTTTAAATTAACTGAATATGTATGTATATATATATATATATATATATATATATATATATATATATATTCTAAAGAAATATCATATAGTGCTGTTAAAGCTGTTATTATGATATAAAACTTACAAACAATTTAAAATAATGAAATATCTATTTTGATTGGATATTATAAATCATATGGTATAGGTATTAGTGAAATGTAAGGGGTCGGTAATAATAAAATCACATGAGTTGCTAAAATTAAGATATCTTTGATATTACTTATTTAAGTTAAATTATTTTAATAAAGTTTATGAAAATGTAGTTAATCTACAATATTTTGCATAACATTTGGTTTTCTTTTAATAAATAAAGTATTTACAATGATTTAAAAAAGTTATTATTCAAATATTTAAAAAATAAAACTAGAATAATACATTTGATCAAATACAAGGATGGATTGAATATTTTGTAAAAACACATATTCTTATTTACCATTACATTACTAACAGTTCGTGTATATATCATTTTGTGATATTTATTATAGTTACTGAGATATTACAAGGGGTCGGTATTAGGATAGGTCGTTAATCATAAACTTTCCCCTATATATAGAGAGAAAGAGAAAGAGAGATAATATACTCTATATATGTAGTTAAATTTATAAAGATAATACATTATTATCAATTTATTAATTATACATTATTATCTATTAATACACCTATATATTATTGGTAGATTATGTTAACATAGAAAATTAATTATACATTCATTAGAAATATTTATATTTTGTATATTATTGTAATATATACATATACATATGTTATATATAAATATATTTATTAGTATTCACATTATAATTGTAAACTAAATAAACAATATAAGTATTACCTTTTGTTTCCTATTTCAACAAATTTGCCTTCATCTTCATCATATTTCAGCTACATTTATAGATTATTATTAGTATAGTATATGGTATATATATAGTATTCAGTATATATAGTATATATTATATAGTATACAGTATATAGTAGTATATACTATAGGCATATTGATACTATGTTTATATAGCATATTAGTTTGATTAATAGTTAATAATATCACAAGACTTTTAATATTATTTTATACTATTTTATATATTATCTTATTATTTTCTATTTATTTATTTTTATTTTTGAATATGTAATTATATATATTAACACATATAATCATATACCGTATATATATATACATATATATAGGGTATAGTATACCCGGTATACCCTATTAGTATAATTATTGTACTATATATAGTATACTTATAAGTATACTTATACTATGTACACCTATAGTATTATTATTATTATTATCAGATTTAGGTACAAGTACCTGGGTAATTGTAGAAGCATTGCTGCTTGTCGAGACAATTACCCTTAATTTAACTTGTTGACAGATATCAAATAATTTAATTCCATTATATAAATATAATGGAATGTGAATATTGTGGAATATAAAATATATATAATAATAATAAGGTTGACTTCCTGTTTACACTAAGATAAATATAATATGATAAAATTGTGATATCTGTCAACTCGTTAATGATTAATTCATCATTTAATAATTAAATAAACTATAAAATAAAAGATAAAAATAAATAAAATTAGTGTAGGTATAAAAAAATAAAAATACAAAAACATCATTAAAATAATTTAAATTTCGATACTAAATAATAATACGAATATAATAAATAAAAAGATGAGGAAAATATACTGAACAACAACAACAAACTAAGATTTATAAAAAAATATATAAATAAAAATTATATAGAAGTCAAAAGTGATAAAAGTAATTTTCAATAAATGTCATTAGAATATAAATAAAATAACTATTTATTAATTTTTATATGAGTATAATTTTTATATAGAAGTCTAAAATTATTAACAACAAAATATTGTATTACAAAAGGCAGTAAGAAGATTAACATTATTATTATTATTATTTTTTTTTTTTTTTTTTTTTTTTTAAAGTTGTTATTTTTATATAAAGGTCAAGTTAAAAATAAATTATTTTATTAAAGTCATTAACAAATATTTTGTAAGGATTTTTTAAATTTTTATATAAGGTCAAGTTTAAAATTATAACTGAGAACAAAAGAGCAAAACAATGAGGATAATTTTTATATAAAAGTTTAAAAGGATTAAAAAAATATATATTTTATTATAAAAGTCAATAAGAATAAAATGATTCTTTTTTTAAAGTTTGTTATTTTCATATATAGGTCTAAAGGGTAAACATAGTTATTTTACTAGAAGAGTAATAAAAACAATTTTTATATAAATGTCAGGTTGAAAATTATAACATAAAAGAAAAGATAAAATATTTTTTTTTATAAATGTAAATGTTTGAATTATTGGATTAATTGTAATTATCGATGAATTTGTCATGAATTTTTTTTGCGAAAATTGATTTTGATTTTGATTTTTTTATGTCAGAGTTTATATTATTCCATGTTTTTGGTCCATTAAAAACTAAAGAAAATAATAAGAAATTTTATCTGCATAATTCTATTTCAAAAATTAAGGAATCACGAATATTATATATTATATTTTTCTTTTTAAAAAATAATGATGAAGACGAGTAGAATTTATTGTACATGAATATACTAGTGTTTTTTTCAACAAGGTCACACAATTTAAGAGTATTTATATTTTTAAATAAAATATTAGTATGGTCATGAATTTTTTTATTACAAATTATTCTCAACATTTTTTTTTGTTGTAACAGGATACAATTTGTATTAGATATATATGTATTGCCCCATATTATATTAGCATAATTAATGTGAGGAAGGAATAAAGATTTATATATCATTGTTAGAGCTTTGAAATTTAATAATCTTGCGACTTTACTAGTTATCCAGATTATTTTATTCAGTTTAGCTCTTAGATATGAAATATGATATTTCCAACTTAGTTTGTTATCAATAATTACACCAAGAAATTTTATATGTGTTACCCTTTTTATATTATTTTTATTTATTTGTATATTCATGTTTTCTTTACAATTAAATAGAATGTAATTGGTTTTATCAGTATTCAATGATAACCGGTTATCAATAAACCAGTTATTTAATTTTGATAATTCCATATTTATATTTCTTGATAATGAAAGAATTGAACTATCATCAATAAATAATGTGGTATCGTCAGCAAACATGGTAAATTTAAATATATTAGATGCATTTACTAAATCATTAATATATATTAAAAATAAAATAGGTCCAAGAATAGTTCCTTGGGGTACTCCACAATTTATAGTAGCTATGTCTGAGTATACATCATTATATAATACAATTTGAGATCGATCTGATAAATAATTTGTTAACCATTTTAGTGGTATACCACGGATGCCAATATTTTCTAACTTTTTAATTAAAATTGAATGGTTTACCGTATCAAATGCTTTTCTGAAATCAATAAAGATAGATGCACATATTTTATTAGAATTAATACTTTTGGTAATTTGTGATTGCAGATTAAATATTGCATCAGTTGTATTTAATTGTTTACGAAATCCATATTGTGAGTTATTTATAATATTGTGTTTTTCTAAAAAGATTATTATTTTTTTGTAAAATATTTTTTCAAGTACTTTAGAAAATTGATTAGTTAACGATATTGGTCTATAGTTATTAAAATCATGTTTGTTTTTATTTTTATAAAATGGTACAACTTTTGCTGATTTTAACGATAATGGTATTATACCGGATGAAAAAGATTTATTAAAAAGACACAGTAACGGGTGTAGTATATATGGAGATATGATTTTAAGAAAATCAATATTAAAATTAAAAGTATCTAGTGATTTTTTCGGTTTAAAATTGTTAAAAACATTTATTAAATCGTTAGAAGTGATGGGAGATAAAAAACTGGAATTATTTGGGATGTTAAGATATTTGATAAAATTGTTGGTTTCTGTTTTTTCTATTGATGAATCTAATTTTTTTCCAATATTACTAAAGTAAGTATTGAATTCGTTTGCAATTGATTTAGTATTAGTGATTATATTATTATCTAAATTAAAAGAGTTGCAAAGGGGAATGTATGTATTTGATATAAGTCCATTTATTGTTTTCCATGTATCTTTTAAATTTTTAGCATTATCTATAAGTTCAGAATAATATTTTTTTTTCAGAATCTTAATTTTTGTTGTTAAATTGTTTTTATACGCTTTATACAAAATTAATGATTCAATAGTATTTGATTTTAGATATTTATAATATAATTTTTGTTTTTTTCTGCATTGTTTTTTTATTTCGATTGTAATCCACGGATTAAGTGATTTCATTTTTGTTTTAATTTTCTTTTTTGGACAATATTTATTTAATTTATCTACTACAAAATTGTGAAATAAATTCCATGATATTTTCATATCATCACATTCAATAAAATTCCAATTTACTTCAGATAAAAAATTACAAAGTAAATTTAAATTTGATTCACTTGTATTGTTAATTAGTTTATAAATTAGTTTTTCATGTTTCTTAACTTTATTTGATATTATAGTGAAAATAGGAAAATTATCTGATATATCTGATATTATTATACCTGAATTAACATTTGCAAAGTCATTGTTGTAGAATATATTGTCGATAATTGAAACTTTATCTTTCGTAATTCTAGTTGGCCTGTTAATTAGGTTATAACATCCAATTTCATTCATTGAATTTATAAAATCTTTAGTTGTATTGCATTTTGTGTAATTTAAAATATCTATATTAAAATCACCACATATAAAAAGGTTTTTATTTGTAATATTAAAATGTGTTGTAATATAATTATTAAGAGATAAAAATGAATTAAAATCTAAAGCTGGTGCTCTATAAATCAAACAAATACACATTTTATTATGTTCATCGTCTATTTCGAGAATTATGCTTTGAAAATAATTGTTGGTAAATATATCTATTATTTTAACACTAAATTGTTTTCTTATATAAAATAATACCCCACCTGCATGCTTATGCTTTCTATTAGAGACATATGCATTATAATTAGGGATATTAATATTAAATGTGTTATTATCATTGATCCAAGATTCACTAATAGCTATAATATCAAATTCATATTTTAAATAATTTAATAATATTATTAGATTATCAAAATTCTTTGAAATACTACGAATATTTATATGTATTATAGAGAAACATTTATTTTTATTTTGTATATTGTTTATAAATTCTTTATGAGTATAATACTGTGAGTCTATATTGAATTTATAACTACAATTTTCAGGATTACTAGAAGTAGTATTATATCTATCATTTTCTGATTCATTTGTTAATATATAATGTGGTTGGTGGATAGAATTTAAGTGCATAAGAACAAAGTAAATTAAAATTAAAAAAACAAATTATTATTAAAAATTATTCAAAGAAAATAAAGAAATAAAATAAAAATAAAATATATTTATATAATTTATAAGAATAATAAGCTTAATTAGTCATATAATGTTGAGAAAAAAATATAATACTGGATATGCTTGAAGTGAATAAAAACTAAACTTGAATTGAATAAAATGATATAAAAAACTATATACTTATAAATTGTAATACTAATATGTAAATGCAATACATTTTAAATATTATTATATAATGTTGATAAAAATGTAATATTGAATAAACCTGGAATGTAAAAATAAAGAAAACTATAAAAACTATATAAACTGTAAATAATTGTATATGAGAATGCAATAAATTCTAAAATGTTGTTATATAATATTTGTAAAAATGTAATACTGAATAAACCTGAAGTGAAAAATAAAGAAAACTATAAAAACTATATAAACTTTGAATACTTGTATATGTGAATGTAATAAATTCTAAAATGTTGTTATATAATATTGGTAAAAATATAATACTGAATAAACCTGAATTAAGTGAACAATAAATAAAATTATATAAATTTGTAATAAATTTGTAATACTTGTATATGTAAATGCAACAAATTTGAAATATTAATTGTTTTTATGAATATAAATTCTAAAATTAAATATAAAGTATGAATGCAATATAATTATAAGAAGTGAAGAAAAGAAGAAAAGAAGAAAAAAATAAAAAAACAAACAAAAATTATACACAATATACTTCAATCTAATTCAATTCATATTCACACAATTGTTTAATATTATTAATTTCAATTATTGATTTTAAATCTTCTTTATTAGCATTTACATATACAGTATCTTTATATACACATATATATATATATATATATATATATATACACATTTTCAATCTAATCTTTGTTTATGTGCGAAACATATATATATATATATATATATATATATATATATATATATATATATATATAGATAGTTATAACTATTAATAATAATATTAATAATAAATAAATTAATAATAATGTTATACGGAGATCACCATATAATGATACCTATAGGGATACCCAGTTATAACGGTATATTACCAAATATAGTATATATATAGCATTATTTAAACATAATACAGTAGGAGATACTACCGACCTTCGTTTTGAAATCTATCACATCCGGATGTTTTGTATTAAAATCAAAGTTTAAATATTTCGGAATTCTTAAAAACATTGAGTTTTTGACCTTTACAAATATGATAATAATTATTATTTATTATATATATATGAATTTATATAAAATAATATGTATAAATTATAAAATAAATTGTATATGATAACTTAACTATATAGTAGTACATATACGATACATACTATATATATATATAGTTATTTTAATTTGGTGGATTCCTTTCATCCCATCCAGGAACTTAAATGAAGTTGTCACTTATAACCATATATGGCTCTAATGTCCCTTCGAAGCCGCTCTCGTGTTAAGGCATCCATGGTTTTAACGAGAGCCGATCATTTATTTATACACGATTATATAAGATCACTTCTAAATAATATTTTAAGACCCATTTTATAAAATGAATTAATGGTCCGGACGAGGCTCGAACCCGTGTCCTACTGCTTGTGTGTATGACGCCTTAGCCACTGAGCCACACAGTCAGTTGCTATATATATATATATATATATATATATAAATATATATATATGTGTATAACGATAAATGTAATATTATATTGTAATATACAGTATTTCTTAAATACAACGTTGTTGAATTACAGTTAATACAACATATTTATTATATACAATATACAAAAAAAACATACATATTACACATAACATTACTATAATATTAACATTATTGGCAGAATTTTGATCACTAGTATTGATTTGATTGGCCACTCCGTATCCATGGCAACCGTAAGTAAAACAATACTGCAGGTTCAGTGTTCCAACGAAGACATCATTCTTATTCGACATTAACTCGCATTCCATTGAATCTTGTTGTTTCTTGATTATATCATACATACGTATCTATTCAATATTAATATTATTATTATTATTATAGATATCATTATAATTATTATTATTATCAGGTAATCTATTATTTAGATATTCAGTATACTTGACTTAAATTATAATTATATATATATATATATATTTTTATTTCTCTAAAATATATACTCACTGAAATTGTATAGCATATATATTTTGGGAAAATTAACATAAAAATGGAAGTATTTTGTAATATAAAATAATATATATAATAACAGTTTTAGACATATATTATTAATCCGCTATAGTGGTTAAAGAACACATAGTTAGTAGCGAGCAAAGAAGACACTTGTTGTTCACAACTGTTGAAGTTCAACAGGATCGAAGACAATGAAATAACAATAGAAATTCGAGTTTTTTATATCTATATTTCAAATATACTATAATATAAAATCAATAATTCATTATTATTACAGATAAAGTGTGAAGTATTATTTTATTTTTGTATGTTCGGTATTATATGTTTGTTTTATATATATATATTTTGTATATATCTTTCAAATGTATTATATTACTAAAATACAATATTAATCATTTTCTAATATTTCAGATTATAGTGATAAGTATAATATTGTTTGTTTCGTAATATTATTGGTATGTTTTGTTATTATAACTGTTTTTGTATAGGTAAATTGGTTTATTTTATTTGTAACGTGTTCTGTTTGTATATATATATATAAGTTTCAAATTTATTATACAATTAAAATATAAAATTAATAAAGTCCTACCTACTATTATTACAGATTTTGGTAAGTATTACATTATTTAATTGTTTCATTCTAGTATTGGTTTAATTGATTTAATTAAAATTTAGCATTTAAATATTAAACTATATAACTAATAATTTATTACTAAAACAGGGTACAAAGATAAGAACAATTCTAAAGTAGAAATTTCAAAACTTAAGTTAAAGTAGAAATTAAATATTTCGATGCCACTTACAAAATAATGTATTTTATTTCTATTTTCGATTATTTTTACGCTATCTTTTATTTCTATTTTGATCATTTTTCGTTTATTTTTACTATATGATTTATTTCTACTTTCGATTGTTTTTCGTTTATTTTTACGGTAACTGTAAAACGTTTTAATTTCTTTAATTTTTAATTTCGTATTATTCTTTGTTTATTTCTATAACGTATGTTATCGTTGATTAAATAAATTATCAATCAGTCAATAGAAATATAGCATTCCTATTATTTATATATATACTTATTTATTCTGCACGATTTTCATTTATCAAATTTACAAATAAAATTACTTTTATAATATATACAATAGTATATATACAACATTATAGTTCTAATGATATACAAAATTAAAATTTTAAAATAAGTTATTATCATTTTATAATTTACTTATATTTTTTAATTTTTTATTCTTGTAATGTTTTTTTATCAAGTTGAGTGGGAAAATACCTAGTCAAGCTTTGCTTTTTTGTTTACACTCTATCTAATTCTAATATGAAAGTATTCACTACGTATAGTAAACCCCGCTTATAATAAACAATTATCATATTTTGTTTAAAGATTTATTAGGGTGGTGTTCCATAGGGTGTTTTTACACAGTTTTACTGATATAGTTTTTACTCTATATATATATATATACTGTGTATTGTATACAATTAAAGACACATGTAGTAATATATATATATATATATATATATATATATATATATATATATATATATATATATATATATATACATAGATAATAAATATAAACTATTAGT
The DNA here is from genome assembly GCA_964019155.1 of Osedax fenrisi. NCBI lineage: Eukaryota > Metazoa > Annelida > Polychaeta > Sabellida > Siboglinidae > Osedax > Osedax fenrisi. The sequence continues at coordinate 49,867,314 of OZ025240.1, read as the reverse complement.
TGTATGTGATGATGATAAACGATGATGAAATAAAATAATAAAATAACAATGTATTAATGTAACAACATTTTCCAATACAAATTAGATAATAATACGTCAAGTTGGATAATTTAGTGATTAGATGTAGAAGTAGAGAGGACATAAGAAGTAAGATGTACGAATAGTTTGAGGAAGCTAACAAAACGGATAGCGAGGATGATAAATAGAGAAAGAGAGGGAGGTGGACAACCGACGGACCGTTGATAGCACAACATGTCAGGGTAGGTAATAGGTCTAGAATGTAAGGATATTTTACAAATATATAATTATTTTAAATTAGATTAATTCGATCATCTGAGATATAGGTTACACCCGAGCGAGAAGGGTAACCACCCTAGAGATATTAGTTAATATTTTATACAAACAACGACTACGATATTCTAACGGAGGACATATATGTCCTCGAACGTATACTATAGTATATAACGCTATAGCTTGGGTTAACATGGTTATTGCGTTATTGATATGCCGCAGTTACTATGGTAACACACACACAAACACACTATACACTCCATAATATGATCTAGAGGTCCGCAAGCATACCTGTAATACGAGGGAAGGAGAGGGTAATTGAGCTAGTCCATATCGGCCGTACGGACTACGTGAATATTGATTCAAATATCACCGAGGTTAATAAACAATAGAACAATAGAACAATGCTTTACAGAGGTACTCGAGATACCCGATAGTCGTATATCATACGGGTGATTGCTAATGACATATCGACGATCGTAAAATTATAACATATATATATATATATATATATAGATCGTAAATAAAATATACAAATACATAATGACTTTATGATATGGCATTTCTAAATTATATTGGTTTAGTCTATAGCGTATACATGTACAATGTGCAAATAATGTATAGTATAGTAATACATTTAAACTATGTGGTGGGTTAGTAGCGTGAAAAGATGGACAGTTAGACAGATGGACAGGCTACAGTTGTATCCTAAGAAATGTATTAACTGTCTGTCCACCTGGTCATCTTGCATTATACAAAATCACACTCTATATTTATAAATAAGTAATATTTGAAGTCCCTTGTGAACTATGTAGTACTATAGGTAGGTATACCTATAGGTTGAACGTAATGCAAATAGTTTAACAGAATATATAAAATCCTATCTATATATATATATATAGATAGGATGAGATTCCACGAGGACGACCTGCCAAGACGTACATCGATCAACTACTGGAGGATACCGGATGCAATATAGATGAGATTCCAACCGCGATGAACGATAGAAAAAGATGGATGGAACGTGTCAAGAAATGCCGAGCAAGCTCGACCTGGTAAGGTAAGTAATATATATATATATATTTATATATATATATAGCAGTCTATGGCTACCTATATGTAAAACCACTAAACTTTCTACAACAGAGGGCGCTGCTGATAACCTGTTTGGAGGACAGGACAGAGTGTATGAGGGGGGTGGAGCTAGTGATGAGCACCACCTCCACGGTTAGGTATTGTTCGTGCTGGGTGTTGTCCTTGTCAGCCCGTACGTTGAACACCTTCAGGTCGTCGTACACCAGCTTAGCCGGACACTTCACCTGCAGGGTACGACGAAGTGGTAGCGTATCGTCACACGGTTATAGTTGTTATCATTGACGAGAGGATTACTAATTATAACTAATGACTCATGTACAGGCCTCTCTAAATTCGTGCATTTTGCACGAATGCACGAATTTGCACGAATTATATATGAAAAAATGTACGATTTATGGTAAATTCGTAAAAAGTGCACGAATTTGGTTTAATTCGTGTACTTTCCAAATGCACATATTTAGAGAGGCCTGCTCAAGTATGAGTCATGATTAGCGACGCGCGTAATTTAAATACTATGTTAAATGTAATGTATATATTTTAATAAATATATAAAATATATTTCTGTATATCGATTTCTATAGAAAGTGATGGGGTTATCAAGTATCGTATGTATGGATATTTATATTTGTAAGTGTGTGTGTGTTAACGTATTATATAAACAAAACTTTAAATTATATTTAACACGTTTAAGTTGTATGTAATTACAATTAAACTAATCTTTTAATTTAATTAGAATGTTACATAAATATTAAATAATCAAGCAGTAAATACATTTTTATTCGCCGTTTCTTAATTATTTTTTATATTGATAACAAAATATAAAATTAAGTATACTTAAACTTTTAAAATTTATTTTCCGAAATCAAAAAACCATTCCTACTTAATTTTAAATTATAAATCATTTGGTTCAATTGGTTTACTTAAAATGTATTATTTATATTGTGCAATTATATCTCAAATGTATATTACTGGAGATACGATATTGTGTCGATATTAACCACATGTCCGTATTTGTAAACTTACTCCCACTTTTGATATCAGAAATATGACAAGGAACGGTATTATAGTAATGAAATTGGTTTATAATTATCACTTTATATATTACTTAGTATTTAATGAATAACTAAATATCACTACATGCACATACAGACACACACATATATAATACATATATGTATACTAAATTCCTATATAAATCAAGTGATATATTGAATTTAAAAATAGAAGGTCATCAAATAATATAATTTTAAAACACAATCAATCGACTACTTACTCATCTCACTAGACTAAACACCCCAGGACTATAACTAACGAAAAACACAAATACAATTAAAAACAAACTACACATATACTTACCTGAACTGGACTAACTAACTTTATGAACTGCTGCACTTTAATACACTCTAACACATTTCCATATAATTAATATTATTATTATTATTTTATTTGTTATTATAGATTTCGCCATAACTTTGCGAACAATTTATTTAAAATTTGACTTTTGTGAATAAATAAATAATACTACTACTACTAATACACATACAAACACATACACACATACTCTATATAGTGTGCTTATATGTTGGATCATCAATACATTTATTTAATAACTTTCTTTTAAAATAATATTTAAAATATATTTTTTTAATATAGATTACTATTTCACTTTCTAGGTGACTCAATATATATTATATTATAATTGTGTTATTAATAAAAAGTTTATTTAAGCATGATTTGTATTTATATTTTGAAATAAAAGCAGCAGAGGTAAGTAACCGAATAAGGAAAGTGTCCGAATACGGTGACAATCGGTATCTCAAAAAACCATAAATCCTACACAAATATTGTTAATGAATACATTATTCATAATTATATAACTAGTTTAAATAAGTATTTTTATTTGTTCATTATTTAAATAGTGCTGATATATCCAATACACAGATTTTTTGTATTATGTTTTTAAATTTATATAAAAAAAATGTCAACTTAAAACCTTTTAAACAATATACAAATGTATCGATAAAACAACAATATATTATTAAAAACTAATTCATTCTAAACATTATATACATAATTACGGGTATTACGGGTGTCAGTGGACAAACTCTTGGGTCAAGTTTGTACCCCCAAGGCACAGGGATTGAGGACCCCTTTCCCTAAAGTTGATACGGTGATTAAGTGCTTGCATCTGAATATTTCCCCTTTCTATTATTATTTTTTTTATTATTATATCATTTGTTAATTTTATATCTTAACCATATGTAACATGGCATTTATAAATCATTAAATATATTCGTTTATATTCGTTATTTGTTTTTTATTATTATTATTGTTTTATGTCATTTTGTTTGTTTTAAACAATAAACTATATCTATATATCTATCTATCTATCTAATTGATATACTTGTTATCAAATATTAATTAAGTTATAAGCATATATCTAGAGTTCATAAAATCCATAAAAGGGACACTTTAGATGTTTAATACTGATACCCTATAGGGTTATATATAACCAATCAGCTTGCAGCATAATAACTATCCTGATTTTCATAACAATCGGGTGCGTTTAATATTAATACCATCAATGAAGCTAAAACTAAAAATGTTATTATTTAGATACTTAACTTGTATTATTAATTAATAAAATAATAAAAATTAATAAATTAATTACTAATTAAATTATATTAAATTATTCATAAAATTAAATATAAATAATGTAATTGTAATTTATTTGATTGATTCATCAATAATACATAGTTTATCTAGTGGTTTATAGGGTGTCAGTATTATAACACAGAGTGTCCATATTCGGACATGGGTACTTAATACGGACACCCACGTTATCTATTGAATAAACGATTAAATAAAATGTTAAAATCACAATAATATATATAATCATATAATATCAATATACTGTAATTTTTGAATACAAATATTAAGTCATCAAATGTTAAGACCATATATCGTTAAAGTGTCCGTATTAGGTTTCTTTCCCCAATATTCCAGGTTTAATCACACACCAACCGACATAAATTCACGCACACCATGGTGTACCACCACCGCATATACCACCGCATACACATAGTAACGTACAGCTTCGTATACAGCCGTTATCTTAGTCTGAATTCCGTTAGTGATTCTGATGTAGACGTCACGCTTGGCTTGTTCGGTTACGTCGAATGTAGTCAGCGAAGCCACGCCCACGTGTAGGGCTACCACTCCGTACGCTGGCAGCGGGTCAATCTGAGGGGCGAGGGGGGGGATGAGTTAAGTACGACACTATATCTACGTGTAATGCTTTAAAAAAACTTTGAATATTGTTGTTAGGTAACAATATTTTAGGTTTTTTGGTATTGTGGGGTTTTTATAGATTTTATATGGTTTTCATGTATCAAAAAATAAATTTCATAGTCCCAGTTTTAATTATAATATATTATTATGATTTATTATAGTATGAAATATGTCATATGTAACATCTGACCTATAGTAATAATTATAACTATTATTTATTAAAATTAATACAAACCTAGTTTGGTCAATCAATATAAACTACAGTTTACATTGATATGTATACATTGAATACCAAACTTATTATTGAAAACAATAAATATTAGTATATACGCAAAAACCCAACAACCTTGTCTTTTTTATTTTTGGTTTATACTTACAGGTTTATAAACTATGTATATAGACAAATCTAAAAACCCGAAAATCCACCCTATCCAACCCTGCATATACCTATGAGTCTAAATATATAGGTGACTATATACTGCCATATTACTATAGTAAGGGTTATTACACGTTATAACGTATTACTTATTATCTGACGTGTACATAGTACACCTGCATGTATATACGGAATGCATCAGCGAATAAGTAATATGTTAACGCATGACAGTGATGTCATTCTAGATTTTACTTACAAGCTTTGTATACGAGCTGGGTTTAGCTTTGTTATATATAGTATTTATAGTATTTATATTATAATATTTACATATATTTATATAGTAATGTATAATATATATGTATAAATATACATATTTATAAATATAAATAAATATATATATACATATATATACATATATATATATATATATATATATATATATATATATATATATATATATATATATATATATGCTTATAGAAACACACATGTGTATTACGCATGTCTTATGTGCACCAACACTTAATCATATATACATAACTGAATAACAAACCTTATAATTATCCGGGAAATACCTATCTCGATAAAATGCCGATTCTCTTTTTTCATCAATGTTTTGATGAATTAAATTCGCTTCGTGTAATATATTCTATAGAATAGTAATTATAACATATTAGTTAGTTAATTTAAGCATACAAATAATTAGATTTGTGTATATATATAATATGTATTATATATGCATATATAATATACATGTATAATTGCCATTATATTTATATGTTATAAATACAATTTAGAATAATTTATACTAGCGTAAATATATGTATACAATATATATATATATATATATTAATTTTTAGTAGAGTCCCATATTGAGGGACTCGCGTTATTAAGTTATTTACTAAAAAAAAATTTGTAATGCCCCTTCGAATCCTCTATAATATGAAGGTTTACACGTGTTAACGAGGTTTGATCATTGTTATACCAAGATATACGAGACCACTTCTAAATATTATTTAATACATATATAATTGGACATGACGGAGTTTGAATCGACTGTATATTGTCAGCGTCACATATATATATATATATATATATATATATAGAGTATATGCTATAGCATCATATATATATAGCGTCATAAACTGCTGATACCCTGATATCCCAGTAAATTTATATATATATATATATATATATATATATATATATATATATATATATATATATATGTGTGTATATAATGTGTGTTACATATATATGCGATTGTAGGTGACCTATATAGTATGTATTATATATCTAATATAAAATATCAATAAAATAATTAAAACTACATTATCTTATACACAAGTATATTACGATAAACTAACTCTTCTAATCGTCATGGGGGAGAGCTGTTTCCTCGGTCTAGTTTGAGGTGGTTTTATCTTATTCGCGGATATTCCGTTTTCAAATGTTGTCGGTGTTAAGATAGCCGACGAACTCGCCATTATGGGATATCGTTTGATATATTACGATATAAATGTATTGATTATCGTGAACTGAAAATTAGTTAAATATTAATTATAGTTAATTTTTGATATTTATGAAAGGGTTGCTAATATAAACATTAGACTATAAATCGTTGTTGTTATTATAGTTACTATAACGTTAATAAAAACGTGTTAGTGATTTTAAAATTTAATTTGTTATTGTTCTTTTTAATATCGGTATTTTAAATATTACATATGTGAATACATCGTTGATTTAACAAAACGTCAATAACACCACGGTATTCGTGTCTTTGTACTATGTATAACATACACTGAGATTCACTAACATATCTTTGATAAATGATATAGTTGTTTTTGTAAATGATTTATTGTTAAAAAGCATATTTAATATGAAATAATATAATATGATATTATATTATTTCACTATAGTGAACATATATATTATCATGCAATGTATACGCTGGATTGTAAACGATTAATACATTTATAAATATATAATTTATTCCTATAGGAATAGTATACAATAGTATACGTATTTATATTAAATACATCGTTTTAAATATACGATATGTTTATAGATAAATTAATTTAATATTATACATTTCATATTATTTAATCATGTGAATGTACTTGAAAAATATTTAGGATATATTTCTTAAATCGAATAAATTAAATTCTATAAATATTGTATACATTTAAAAAAATTAAAATGATAATATAGTTTAATGTATACATTTTATTTAACAAAAATTCTATTTAAATTATGTATGTACATCTAATTTCATTAATTTAATAAATCCTCTGATAAATTGTTCATCTAGCTCAACATAATAGTATATAAATACTATGTCATCGGTAGATTTGCAGTATATATTATAGTTGTATCTATTACAATTATATTTGTATATAAAAAGTAATTTTAATTTTTAAATATACTATAATATTATAATATACTATATATAGATAGTATATATTCTATACTATACTATAGTATCTTTTTCATTATTGTAATTTACTTTATTTAAACACTTAAATAAATTATAAATGATTTCTAAAAAGTCTATATATAATACAAATAATAAAAGTAGTTGAAACAATAAATACCATTTATATTAATAAAATTAATAATTAAAATAATAATGATAAACAATATTAGTATTGAAGGTTGTCACCTGAGATAATTTTTTTTATATATTTATTTAATTTTCTATGCGATTTTATTAGATCTAATATAGGGCCGAGTGAATTCCATAGATTAGGACCAATATAAATCAGGGAACGAGTATTCATTCGGGAAGATCTTTGTACTAGATAAGAAGAAATGTAGGGATAATTCGAAGAGTATATTGAGGAATGGTCTCGAATACATAGGTTATATACATACTTTTTTCGGATTGATGAACGAATAACTTGATTAAGGATAATGGAAGATTGATGAAGAGTGAGGAACGGTATTCTATACGTAAGAGACAAGGAATTGACTAGAGTTTTTAGTAAGATATACAGTAATGGATTTTCGTATTATTCTAATTCTAAAATATGATGATTTGCAGATTTAGTGATGGCATTAATATGAGGTATGAATGACTGATTATACTCAAAAAGTACACCTAAGTTGGATGCAGTAGGATAAGGATAGATTACAATGTATTCAATAAGAAAATGAGGGAATTAAGTAGGAGATGGAGAAAGATTCAACAATGTAGGTTTGTGGCATTAAGTAGAATATTATTAGAAATAAGCCATTCTTTAATGTCATTAGCACAATTAGAGAGTTGATTATGAGACCTGGTGATGAATTAATGGGAAGAAATATATATATGTGTATATCATCAGCATAAAGATGGTAATATATATTTAGATATTTAGATATTATGGATGGTAGTGGATATAAATAGATAGGGCAAAGTGTAGGACAGAGTACTGATCCCTGGGGAATACCATATTTTATAGGATAATGGGAAAACAAATAATGATATATGTTTATACTGCTGCCATGGTCAGATAGATATGAAGTAAACCATAAGAGGGCAAGGTATCTAACTCCAAGCAAGTGTAGACAGGACAGTAGAATTTGGTGGTCAAGCATATCAAAAGTACTGGATATGTCCAGCAATTATTAGTATTAGGTTTATAAGTGATGACTTATGATAAAGTAACCTTACAATTACTTTATAAGTTATATGAACTATAGTTGTAAGGCATTAGTTATACGTTATTCTAAACTACTAACACTTATATCGCGTATATCGTATTTGTGATTTTTCTAAATATCTTTACTTATATACTGATTATTTAATTCGATACTAAATATAAATTAATATGGTATTAACTTAATAATAGTAAGGATGTGATATAACACACTATGCATCATACATGTACTCTATTAACATTGTCGTATATTAGAATACAGATAATATAATTTTTAATTACCTTATTACAATATAGAATAATTAATTATATAGATGCAAGGATCATAGGATGGAATATGTACCCCCTATTTTCAAAATCTCAAATAACCCTCTAAAAGTAGTATATGTATTAATTATATTTATAATATATTGCAAATAAAATGTGCAATAATATTATTAATTAGTATTAATTACATTACATAATACTTTAATTTTTATATATATATACATGTAAAATATAAAAACTGTAAAATGTATATAAACTATGGTATATAATAATTTAATAATTATTATTATAATATTTATAACTATAATATATATATATATATATATATGTATATTATAATATTATTCCGTATTATTCGTATAATATTAGTAGTATTATTAGTAGTCGTAGTGGAAGTGGTAGTGAACAAATACATTGTGAAGTAAATATATAATTATAGTATACGTTATATATGCAATGTATGTAAAACCCTATCTCTGCTCGAAGTAGTATCGAAATAGATATTGAAATAGATTTAGTTTTGACACGATTTTTATAAATATTTATACAAATATTTCTAATGTTCTACTAAAATATATTTTATAAATTCAATATAAGTTATCGTTTACTCGCCACACATATGTGTATGTATACATAATCATATTTGTGAAGTATACTTCATTTAAAATAAAAATATCGTATTGTAGCTTTGTTATATATTAATAATGAAAACTGTTATCATATACATAAGTTATCATATAATGCTGCCTGGGTGGCTCAGTTGGCTAAGGCGTCAGACACACAAGCAGTAGGACGCGGGTTCAAACCTCGTCCGCCGGACGACGTCCGGACCATTAATTAATTTTATAAAATTAGTTTTAAAATACAGTTAGCAATTGAAAGTTGAATTATGTCAATATCAGAACCAGGTGGAAAAAAAAGTATAAATTTGTAAGTCATCAGCAAAGAGGTGATAACGAATATTTGGGTATTTTAAAAAAATCAAATTAATAGGAAGAATATACAAAATAAAAAGAATCGGACCCAGTACTGATCAAATGGAGCCGACAAAGATGACTTGATCTTTACCGAAGATATTCTATTAGATACAAATGACATCAACCAGTTGTGAACCTGTCCATGAATACCTATTTTACGTAGACGGTAAGAAAGAATCATATGATTTAACGTATCAAAGGCACTAGACAGATCAAGAAGAACCAAATAACAAGAAGCCTTATTATCCATAGATAGTATAATATCGTTAAACACAATGTTTAGGGCAGTTTCTGTACTACGATTGGGAAGGTATGCACTCTGAAAGCAATCCACAATAGAGTTCGATATGATATACTCAATAAGCTGACGCGCAACTATGCGTTCCATAGTCTTAGAAATTGATGATAATTTCGAAATAGGACGATAGTTGGATAGTATGGAAGAATCAAGATTATGTGTCTTTAATATCGGAGTGATGTAAGCATACTTCATCGATTGTGGTACAATGGATGAAGATAATGATACACGAATTATACCAGTAATTATATCAATTAGATAGGGAGATAATATACGAAGTAAATTAAGAGGAATAGGGTCAAGTGGGGAATTGGATTTCAAACAATACATGAGAGAAAGGACAACAGAAGAAGTGGGTAAATTAAAATAAGACCAGTGAGTATCAGAGAAAGAGGGTGAACTTTCAAAATAAATAGAGTTTATAATCAATGGAGTTGTGGTATATATCTATTTGAATTCCAATGTGCTTCCCTGTGATGATTTTTTTTCTTAAATTTAAAAACGTAATAAAAAAATCAGTTTATTGGATATATATATATATATATATATGTATACTAATATTAATACTATTTTGAATAATTAAAAAATAAAAAAGACTTATTTAGACTATTTATATAATTATGAATATTTTATTCATTACATTTTTTGTAGGATTTATGTTTTCTTATATACCGAGAGTGTCCGTATTCGGGCAATGTCCGTTTCGATTACTTTCCCCTATTAGAGTGGCAGAAATGTAGGAGAGACAAGTAGAATAGTATATTGAAGACTTAACATTACATAGTATACGATATCAGAGAAGATTTTTTAAAATGAAACCAGTGAAGTAAGTGTTGGTGTAGGCAGTGGTTGAATGAACTGTAACACATAGGTTGTACGGATTGATCAGCGAATAACTGGGGAATATTACAGGGAATCGATGTAGGGGAGAGATAAAAGATAAGGGAACAGTGAGGAACAGTAATATCTACATAAGAGGATAAGGGAAATAAACAGCGTTTTAGTAAGAGCAGGGCCGGCTTAAGCAAACTATGGGCCCCGGGCAAAAAAAACGTATGGGCCCCATAAGAATTTCATAACATATTAAATGAGCCATTATAGAAATAACTAATATCTATAACTCTTCAATTTATGTATATATAAATATATTTATATATATATATATATATATATATATATATTATGGTATATTATTATTCTATTATGCGTGATCAAATTATGTAAAAATATTTATAATCTTTAAAAAAATTTGTTTTTTCATATATATTTACATATATCCTATCGCGTGAAGGAGACCCACTTTAAGATACGTATAATATATAGGGGGACATACTTCACGCTATGGATGTAAATAGATATTATGGTACCTATTTAAAATCATAGCAATGTAATATTTTATAATTTACAAATTAATTAATAAAAATGATAAAAGTAGGTTAAATGATATAATTAGTTAAAATGATATGCTTACAATTTATTTTACACGATTTCCTCTTCTAAATCAGTATTATTTATTCAGTATCAATTTAATTAATTAGCTTTGATTCTAAATATAATGTTAAAATAATTTCTGGATTTTGCATAACTTTGAGCTCTATAATCTATTATAATTATATTATTATTAACAAAAAAATCTACTAAATCGTTAACTACATATTGACCAATGTGATAATGAATCTTAGCGTACATCAATAAATACCTATATAATAATACCTAACTTAGTATATATGACGATGACTTATTAACGTACCTACATGTGATATATCTGGAATTTAGTAAACTGATATATAATATAATATTTTGAATTTTACATTTCTTCAATTATTAAGTTATCAGTGATAATTTATCACCTGTTCTCCAATAAGAATATCGCCATTGTGTATATTTATATATAAATATATAGATGAGGGTGATGTAAATCTAAACATTTAGTTATAAGTTACTAGTACTAGTTGGATAATTGCAAAAATGCCTTTAGTATTATATTTAGATTATATATATATATTTATAAATAATATCTGTTTCAATACATATACATATAATTTCTTTCTCTAATAATAGTCTTTTGAAAATTGTATGTACATAATTCCCTTTCATCAATGGGTTTAATCATTATTAAAAATAATATAAAGCAGAATATTCCTATTAAAATTTAAACTATTTTATATATATATTATTTACACTAACACAATTATAATAATATATACACTATGAGAAGATACACCTTTTATTAATACGAGAAGTAGATAGAGAACATTAATTCTTTTGAGAAAAATTATTTTGAAAATATATATTTTAGATATTTAGATATTAGATATTTTAGATATCTAATTAGTTTTAATTACTATAACAATTATAAATCTATATAGAATATCGCTATTTTGTAATTTATAATCAATACAATCCTTTACAAATATAAGAAATCATAGTTCAAATATATCTTAAAATATATATCTCATATTTAATTTTAATATAAAAAAGTATACTTTTTTTTCGTAAACTAATTATAGAATTGTTAAGATTCAACTATGGTTAATATTCCCTTAATGCGTTTATCATTTATCACTTTCTAGTTTAACAAACAATTATTTATCAATCCGTTTCATACTATTTTATCTGAGAAGCGGATATGTGTGGTATGATCTATGGTGATCACTATTAGCATGTGTTCCAACATCTTCATGTACCTAGGTAAACAGCTGTTTCCACCATTTCTTCGTGTAAATTTAGAAATTTTTGTAAAATTCACTTTTCAAATAGGCCTAAATGACTCATATTTAATTAATTTATTATATTATTTATTTAATTAGAATTAATAATATATAAGATAAATACAGTTAAGAATATTTTTTTTTATATAATTAGTAAAAAAAAATTTTCTCAAATAATAGTTAAGAATATTTTTTTTTATATAATTAGTAAAAAAATGTTTCTCAAATAATTCATGGGCCCCCCAAAATGTGGGGCCCCGGGCAATTGCCCGGTTTGCCCCCCCCTTAAGCCGGCCCTGAGTAAGAGGTATACCTCTTATATCTCGTATACCTTGTATACGATATTGATTTGAGGATTATTCTAATTCTTTAAAAAAAAGTGATAAGTTGCAGATTTAGTGCTACGAGGAATGAAGTAAAGGGTATTATGACATATACGATAGATACATTAGGGACGTAAAGATTACACTGCTATACATACGAAAAATAAGCCAGTATACTAGTGTAGGAAATGGATAAATATTAAACAGTGTAGTTTTGAGGCATTAAGAATAGTATTTGAAATAAGCCATTATTTAATATAATTATCACAATTGAAGAGTGAATCATTGTGAATGATTCATTTAATCTGATGGTGAATTTATGAGAAGAAACGTATATAGATTTATATTTTCGGCATACATATATATATATATGCTGATATAGGATATGTGGTTATGATAAAATGTTGTGGATATAAATATATGGAGAAAAATGAATGACTGAGTAATGGGGAATCCCATATTTTATATTACAAGGTTATGATAATTAATTATATATGTTAACATTATGGCTATTATCAGATAGGTATGAACTAAACCTGTAAATGGCAGTGTCTCTAATTCTAAGCTGGTGGAAATTGAATAATATAATTCTAGCCGCTAGACTCTATATAGCGCTATAACGTATCTATCACTATATGATATGATATCTAACTATGTTAAAATACGCAATTAACAAATATGTGTCTATCTCAGATAAGTAGGCTGCCTATATATATATATAAATATATATATATATATATATATATATATATATATATATAGTTATAACTTGTTTGTAAGTTATAGTTTATCAAGTCGCGATATGTACAATTTTCATTGTTTATAAAATCTTTATGAAATGTTTATAAAAATAGTAAACCAAACTAAAGATCGTATTTAAGAACTGTTATATAACTTAATATGCAATGATGATGTACTGCGAGTGACAATACATATTATTTAAATTAAACTGACATCCCACAGATGTCCGTGAAGTGGTGTACATCAGTATACGATGTATAACATATTATATAGCACGTGTGGTTATACGCAAACACATATATGTGTATATATTTAATTATTATATATATGTGTGTGGGATCCTTTCTCAAACGTATATTGCTATTAAAGGGTTAATTTTTACTTATTATATAACTATAGTATATATTGTATTGTACACATATGCCATGTGTATTAATTATTTATTTATATTATATAAGTAAAATAAATATTATTCATTCATGCATTCATTCATATAAGTTTAATATTATATTAAGGAATAGAGTATTGTAATATTATTTATTTATATAAAAAATCACACCCCTCGCGAATGCGTCATCCCTATAGAGATATACACGAGTGTACATCGCGTACTAAATACTTATGAGTTTAGTAGTCTCCGTCGCATCTTCTAGAAGGTCATCGTCGTCATCTTCCTCATCTTCTTGTTCCATCGTTATCAATACATCTACTTCATTATCGCCCACCGCCGCTATAGGTTCGTATACCACCTCGTCCTGTGCGTCGTATAGCGCGGCTTCCTCCTCCTCCGCGGCTTCCTCGTCGTCTTCTTCGTTGTCCGACACCAGTGAAAGCCGACTTCTAGAAGCTTCCACCAGCTTCATCCTGCGTATCTCGGTGCTGAGTCTCATCTTGAAGTCGCACTTCCAGAAGTCGTCACCCCTCGGTAGGTCGGCATCCTGCATATTTAACTTGATGTCGCGTAGTTCTATAACGTCCTTCAGTATATCTTCGAGTCCGTGGAATCTATAGGTCACATGCAGTATATATGTGTGTGTATAAAATCGTGAGTGTGTGCGTATGTATGTATATGTATAATAGTGATTATATACCATGGTGTACTATAGTATCCCTATATTGTTGGCGTATTAATATAAATTAATATAAATAAAATGAGAAATATGACTACATTCTACTTTACACTGCAGTACAGTGTACACTAATATATATATATATATATATATATATATATATATATATATATATGCATAATTAATCATATATATATGTATTCTGCATGTAATATAAAGTTCATATTATATATAATAAATAAAGTATACTTTACATAGTATATACTTTATAAAGTATATATACTGTATTTAATGCAATCTATATGTATTATATAAGTATATTCCAAAATATTTGTATTTATAATTTAATTTATATTTTCATTGAAGTTATAACTTCTTTAATATACATATACTTATTATTATTATTATTATTATTATCATTATTATTATTATATAATAAGTATACATATAAGTATACATATATGTATTAGTATTTAAATTTAATTTTATAACTAATATTTTTAATATGAAAATAAACTCTTAATATGTATATATATAAATAATACTTGTGTCCATAATACTTATTATCTTTTATGATTACCCTGCCGTGGTCATACATCTAATAGATGCATATTAATAACAAACTAAAGGTGTGTAGATAGATAGATAACTACGCCAGCGTAATGATAACTAGATAACTATTCGTAATGACTCATTACTAATAGTTACCATTACTAATGACTCATAACTGATGTATGATGACACATCATTCATGAGTCATCACTAACTTGACGGGGTCTATAGTCTTCATAAGTTGCATACGTTTAATCTGATCGCGTTTGTCGTCGTAGCCCTTCAACGTCTTGGGAACTAGGCCGAAGAACAGCATGATGCATCCCATCACCGACAGCGTCCATACGACGATGCTGATATCGTGATCTGAAGCGTTGCCTAGCTCTTCGTAGACTCGTTCTAGGAAAGTTGGCGCCGAAGGGTCGAAGTTCAGTTTATCCATATCGCTTAAATATGTCGGAAAATGATTTAGCGAAGATAAAGCAAAACTAGTTTCGATTAAATTGAATTTAAAAATAATATATTTGGTTGCGTAAACAAATAAACAAATGATGATATTGTAAAACACTAATAATAAATTAAATAAAAAATATTATTAAATTCAGTGAATGTTTATTTTATATATCTTTGTAACCTTGTAACCAATTTGTTTATACACTGCGATCAACATCAGTAATGAGTTTTCGGCGGTGTATCGTATATTAATTATTATAAGCTATATTAAATAGATGTGTTTTCAATTTGACTTTAAAGGTGTGGTCAGAAACTATAGATCTAATTGAGTGAGGTAGGGAGTTCCATAGTTTAGGTGATATTATAGAAAAAGAAGATTCCTGTTTTTTATTAAGTGATAAAGTTATTGGTATATTTAGTTTGTATTTATGTATTGTTCGTTGTAGTCGGGATGACTTGTAGTTCGTAAGTAGTTCAATAAGATAGTCAGGTTTATTATTATGGGTGGCATGGTGGGTCAGTAGGAGTAATTTGTATTGTATGCGGTAAGGGATGGGTAGCCAGTGAATGGATTTCATATAAGGTATGATATGTTGTCTTGAATATTTTTTTATCCTGAAAATTGTTCTGATGGCTCTATATTGTAATTTAGTGAGCATTTTGATAGTATGTGCTTGGAGTGAATTTAAAGTAGAGTTACAGTAGTCAAATCGGGGCAGTATTAAGGAAGTAACTAGTAGTTTGGCAAGTTCAGTAGTTATAGAAGGTCTAATAAGTCGGATCGTATGTAAGGTGTAATTAATGGACTTCGATATATTAGTTATATGTGGTAGATAAGACAGCTTTTGGTCAAGTGTGAGGCCGAGGTTTTTAACTTGGTTAGAGTATTCTATAATGTGATTATTAATAATAATAGGTGGTATGGAATGATGTCCTGGGGATGTATTTATTAATAAAGCTTTTGTTTTAAGGCTATTCAATAGTATACTATAGGGAGTACCCTATAGGGAGTTATTTGAAAGCCATTTACTAATGTCATTAATGCATTTATTTATAGTATTTATGTTATTGATTGGGTCAGGTAAATTACAATATAGCTGTAAGTCATCCGCATATGAGTGAAATTGTATATCGGGTTATTTGTCAAGTAAGTAAAGTAAAGGGGAAATATATATATATTAAAGAGAATTTGACCTAAAACAGAACCTTGGGGTACACCATGAGTTGTGTGGCGGGGTTCTGTTATGGCGTTATCTATATATATTGAAAAGGATCTGTTAATTAGGTAGGATGTAAACCAACTAAGGACAGAATCTTTAATACCAATGTTCTCTAATCTTCGAATAAGAATATTATGGTCTAACGTATCGAAAGCCGACGACAAGTCAAGTATAATCAGTATGGTGGGAGTATTTTTTGGAAATAGTAGTATATTGTTTAAAGTATGGAGTAGTGAAATTTCAGTGCTCTTGTCCGTTGTATAAGCACTTTGTAATTTATGCAGTATGTTATTATTATTGATGTATGTTCTAAGTTGTTAAGCAATTATTCTTTCAATTGTCTTAGATATGAAAGAAAGGTTGGATATGGGACGATAATTATAAAGAGTTGACCTATCAATGGACTGGCTTTTAGGGATGGGAATTACATGGGCATATTTCATGTTGGATGGGAAGATACCTGCAATTAGTGAGCGATCGATAATTTGTTTGTAGAATGAAGAAAGAAGGGATGAAAGAGAATGTAATAAACATAATGGAATTGGGTCTAGTTTGCATGTAGATTTAATTGTTAATAAAAGATTATTGATATTGATAATGGTTGGTAATGAAAAAGTGGAAAGTGAGTATATTGGGCTTGATATTGGTGGGATGCAGGGTCGAGGGAGAGTATCTATAATTGATGCTGTTTTTATGTAAAAGTAAGAGTCAAAGTTAGTCGCATTAGTTAAAGGGGAGTTATCAGGCAGTATTCGTTTTGTCAGTTTTCCTAGTAGTGTTGACGATATTCTAAATAATTTCTTAGTATCTTTTCTAGCTGATTTAATTTGATCTATGTAATATTTATTTTTAGCAGTTTTTATTAATTTTCTATAATTAGAAAGTGAATGTTTAAAAATATTTAAATCATTTGAGCTTTTGGATTTTCGCCAATTCCTTTCTTTAATTCTAAGTGAGCGTTTTGCTGTGTGTAACGAATTATTGAACCATAACGTATTATGTCGAGCTGTATAAGTTTTAGTGATAATAGGGGCATGTTTATCTAGGAAAAGACTACGGTTACTATCAAAACTGTCTATATGAGATGAATCTGTTATATTGTTGTACAAAATGTTGAAGTCATTTATAAAATTAGCAATATTTATATTATCTAATTTTCTGTAGTGAACTTTCTTAGATGGTCTGATTGGTTTAGGGATATGTAGGGAGCAGCTAACAAGGTGGTAGTCAGTGATTAAACTATGAACATTAGTATTAGAAATTATATTCGAAGATGTGTTAGATATAATTAGGTATAATATGTTTCCAGATGAATGTGTGGAAGACTTGACATGTTGTAAGAAATTATGACAATTTATGATATTAATAAATGTATTTGAATTATGTGAGTTTGGTAAAATTGGTATATTGAAATCACCAAGTAGTATACTGTTGGTGGAGATCATAGACAATAGGTTGTCAATTTCATCGATGAAGTAAGGAATTGAATTATTAGGAGGTCTATAAATTGTTATAATTGTAAGTGATTGTGATTTAGGAGGGTGAAAGGTACATGAGAAGGCTTCTGAATTATCAAGTGATAGGTCACTTGACTGTATTAGTTTCAAGGTATTTGAATATAGCACACCGACACCGCCACCATAGTGTGGGCCGGGGCGTGGTAGGTGAATAAAGTTAGTAGTTGGGGTATTAAGGGATGCAATTATGGGTAGATCCTTGATAGAAAGCCAAGTTTCTGTTATACATAAAATATCTATCTTAGTATCATGAAATATATTTAAAATAATATCTACTTTATTTCTAATGGAACAAGCGTTAAGTGTTGCTACCTTTAGTAATGGAGAAGAAAATAAACGTTTAGTTGAGGGTAATAATGCTGGTGATGAAGATATATATGACGGTATATGTGATGAGGATAGTAGGTTTGATGGTGATAGTTGTGATTCACTAGATGTTATATGTTGTGCAGATAGAGGTGAAAGTGGAGATTGGTGATTGGTTTGAGATAATGGTGGAATAGGAGTGGTTGAATGTCATTGTGAAGATTGATGTGATGACTTAGAATTACTGATTGATGAATTCAGTGAATTGGTATTTAATCTATATGCATTGTAGGATGTAGACTATGTATTGTATGTGTCATTTGATATATAAATTGGGTTATTATTCCAGTCTATCTTGGAGTTGGTCAAATGACGAAGTTCAAAGGAGTTAGTGTAGTCATTGAAGGTACATTTGACATTAGATGGGGCTAGGTTAGATTTTGTTGCATGAAAAAGAACTCTACCATACATACACATAATAATAAATATATATATATATATATATATATATATATATATATATAAGGGAAAGTAACCTAATACGAACACTTTAACAATAAATGGTCTTATCATTTCATTACTCATTATTTGTATTCAAAAATTACAATATATTAATATTATATGATTATAGATATTATTGTGATTTTAAAATTGTATTTAATCTTTTAATTCCATAGATAACGGGGGTGTCCGTATTCGGTACCCATGTCCGAATACGGACACTCTGTGTTATAATACGGACACCCTGTATACCACTAGAAAACTATATATTATTTATGAATCAATCAGACAAATCTCAATTACATTATTTATAATTAATTTTATGAATAATTTATTCTAATTTAATTAGTTAATAATTTATTTATTCTTATTATTTTGTAATTAATAATATTATTTAAGTATCTAAATAATAAAAAAATTAGATTTAGATTTATTGGTGTTATTAATATTTTAACGCACGTGATTTTTATGAAAATCAGAATAGTTCATACGATGCGCGCCGATTAGTTATAAGGTGTCCGTTTTAAGACATCTGTAGAGTGTTCGTATTAGGTACTTATATGACCTCTAGATATATTCTTATAACTTAATGAATATTTGATGACAAATAAAGCAATCATGTATATAATATTTAGAATGCTTTAGTTTATAATAATATGTTGTTGTTTAGTATATCGATACATTTGTATATTCTTGGGAAGGTTTTAAGTTGACATTTTTTTTCATAAATTTAAAAAGTAATAATAAAATCAGTTTATTGGATATATAAGAAATGTTTTGAATAATTAAAAAATAAAAAATACTTTTTTAAACAATTTATATATTTATGAATATTTTATTGATTAAACATTTTTTTGTAGGATTTATCGTTTCTGACATACCGATAGTGTCCGTATTCGGGAACTGTCCGTATTCAGTTACTTTCCCCTATATATTATTGCACCTTAACAGAGGAATTTTATATCACACAAATTTTAGTAAATTACTGTGTTATTATTATAAATAATTAATACAATGTTAATATGTATATAGAATATATATATATATATATATACAAATATTATATTATTTTGTATTATATTTAATTTATTGTTACAAATTTAGCCGGAATGTCAACTTAGTTGGAAATACTTTTGAATTAAAAAGCCACTATATTGAGAACAAGTTTTATATATACATTGTACAACAATAAAGTGTATTGTTATATTGATTATAGAATTATCTACCTATATTATATTTAATTTGTTTATTTAAAATATATTAAACATACTTAAATAATTAATTAACCTACTTAAAAATAATTAAGCGTGAACATGTATATAGTATTATTATATTCATTATATTCATTATATATAACATTATAATACATATATTGATTTATTAATTTAACCTGTTATGTATATATTATACACAGTTACAAAAATCCGATTCCTACGACGATTATATTATGGAATCGGATTCAAATTGAAAACAGATTCCTGTAAAGTTTGTTTAGAAAACGGTTTATAAAAACGATTTCTAACATTATCGTGCAGGAATCAATATTATCGATTACAAAACTAATTATTGAGAATCGGTTTTTAAAAACGATTCCTAAACGAATTATTGAGAATCGGTTAAATTTATTGATGTAAGTATAAACTTAAGTTATAGGTATATTATCTGTTTAATATAGAAATAATAAAATAGTATACCTTTTAATTATTTTAATATATTGCTTTAATTTTATCTTGTTTACCTTTTACCTTCCCATAGCATATGGATGCCGTAGGGGCGCAGTTGATTTCTTAACAATTTTCTTCCATATTTCTCTATTTTTCGTTCTTAACATGGCTTCTTCCAAGACCGGTCCATTCCACGATATTATCTTTCCATTGTATTTTTTTCTTCCCTCTTCTTCTTTTATTATCAATAGTACCTTGTAGAAGTGTTTTAGACATATATTTATAATACTATAGTATTCGGTCTTATTACATGACCAACCCATTTTAACTTTTTCGTAATGACCATTTCTAGTAATTTAGAGTGAGGGCAAATTTCACGGGTCATACTATATTTCTTACTTCAATATTAGTAATTCTTTCTCTATAGGTTATATTCAGTGATATTCTTAAATATCTCATTTCTAGCGATCTTATTATTCCTTGCAATTCTTTGGTTATATTTCTATGCAATTTTATCTATGCACATTAATTATTAATTATTATTTTAATTTTATATTTAAGTTAATATACTGATAATAAATAAAATATTATTTTAAAAACTTAAATTATTTAAGTAATCCTGTGTATTTTTCTAAATTATCATAATCGCATTCAAGTGGCACATTAAACTACAATTGTAATCATAATTATATTAATAATACAATTGGAAATCATGTTGAACTAATTATATCAATCCTATATCAATCTTTGATACGTAATATATTAAGTTCGTAGGCTATAATATCTAAATTATACTAGCTATTTATAGATATTCCACTCTCTTTAACTATGTTAGTATTATAAGCTATAGCTTCTTATAAGAATATTATATAATAATAATAATATAATAATATTTATTTATTGAAATCACAAATATATATTGAATACAATACAAATAGCGGATACAAATGCACCCCTCAAAAAGTCATAGACTTGTTGAGTATACAATACATGTCATAAATAACTGTGAGAGGCCTCGGACAATACAATACAAATAGTGACATTTGTATTCTTGTGTTTTGATTTGTTATTTATTAATTTCTTGATAAACACAAGAGAAAAACAAGAACTGCCTGGAGTCGAACTCGGGACATCTGGCCTACTAGCTTTTGGTTGTATCACTGAGCCATAAACCGCAGACCGATATATAACATCAAGAACTGAAAAGAAACTTTACAATACGTGTATTGACAATACAATTTGATAGAGTCTAGTATGAAATATGATAGTATTCTATCAATAAAATGTCACATTGAAATAACTATGATCGAAACAATTGAATAATTGTATACGATGAAACTAGCGCTGTAAGGAATTGTAGTAGAAGGTTGTCTCGTACAGTGTACGTCTTACATGGGAGTTCGCCGAGGTTGGTGACAGCATGCTATCATCAATGTTATTCAATATATTACTAGAGAATATCATATACTAGAGAACACTGTACTGGTAGCGGTATTGTTAATGATAACAATATTGCTGACCTACGTTAAGTGGATGACCTAGTGATTGACTAGCGGCGTATGAAGAAAGTATTAATAAATTGGTGAAAAAGCTAAATGAAACGGTGACAACATTTTTAATAAATATCAATATTAATAAAAACAAACTAATGTTCAACGATAGTGAACATTCAATAAGTATTGATTATAATCAACATACAAAGTGAATAACTCTAAATAGATAAATATCTAATTTGTTATATTGGTAAAAAATGCTGTTTTACATATTAACCATGGTTCAAAGAAATAATTATTATCTATAGATAATATACATTAATAGAACGTTAAAAGTAAATATTCCATGCAGAAAATGGTATGTGTATATACACAGATATGCAAATATACGTAATGTAACAATTATTAAATCAACGGTTATAATATTATACTATCGTTATAATATGAAGTACAATTAGAAGTCATATTAGTATAAAACAGTTTAACTTATATGTAGCGTTATATATAATGCTATAGCACACTATGTATAACTTACTTGTATTCAAGTATCTATTTATATTAAATATAATAGGGTAGTTATATACACATATATAAATATATATATATATATATATATATATATATATATATGATGTACGTATATCATGATAGACGTGTGAACACACTTAGGTGCGGATATCGACGTAATCTATACATGTACACACATAGAGGCTGTGTTACCTATAGGTTATAGCTACAGCCTCTCACAGTAATAAATCTGCGTAATCTGATACCCCGTGTGAAAGCGATACCCGTAGCGCTCGGCGGTAGTTATAGGTACACACCTACACTACCCCCATAACCAGTATCGCCGCCGTAGTAACCATAGTAACGGTCGTGGTCGCTAATACTACCGGTAACCCCCGAGTTATTCGTACACGTCGCTAACTACTTAACCAGGCCCCACCCCTCTATCGTTACCCCTCGCACTACACCCCGTATGACGTCATGCATTCGTTGCGTACCCTTAAGAGGTGACCGCTGAAGAGAGATGCTCTCTTGTCCAGAGTTACTACGGCCGCTGAAGGTCTACTTCGGACAGCTGCTGACCACTCGACTGGTTAGTTGACCACTAAGGTTAAAATAGGAAATCGATATTGCGTAACCCCTTGTTACATCACGCGATTTCGTGTTGTTCTTATGTAATTACTATGTAACTATAACTAATATTCGATATTATATACTCAATTATATTCAGATATAACTATAGATGTATTTATTTATATATATATATTCTATAGTTATATCATACTCCTACTATTAATAATATTTAAATATTTAATAAATTAATAGCTTATAGATATTCAAAACTATAGGTATATTTATATCTAGTATATATACATATATATATATATATATATATATATATATATATATATGGCTTTCATGTTAATTGTATTATCCATTTATATGTTATGATTATTATAATTGTGTTTTTATCCGTATGAAGATGAATACATTTGACATTACACTAAATATATACATTTAACTATATATAGTTATAACTATAGATAGGATATATCGAATTAATAAATATATTCACTTGCATTGATTCTCCTTAGACATAGCCTGCACGATATTCAAAATATATATAATAGATACATTTAAAATTACTTACTTTGTTGTTATAATAGATACTTCTATAGTATATACTATATACTATATACTATATAGTATATATATAGATACGTTTTTTAAATTAGAAATGCAAGTGAAAATATAAATTTCTTAATAGATACATATTATAATAAAAATATAGTTTGATAAATTGATTTCAATGTTTATAAAAGATTAAAAATATATTTATATTATATATATAGTATATTAATTTAAATATGTATATATTATATACATATTTAAATTTATTATCATTTATAATATTATAAAATATTGATATAAAACGGTACAATATACACATGATATATCATAAAAATAATTTCATTCAATAATATATATATATATATATATTATGTTCTATTGGTAAATAAATATCCTAGATAATATATTATATAATATATTAATAGATATATTTGTGATCAAAAATACTTTTGTAATTGTTATGATAGGTACACATACAAATGTATCTATATATTTATCGTATACGATACTATTTTTTTGCTAAAATAGATATATCTATACAGTATCGGTTCTACTGCCCACTTGACACTTGACCCATGATTCATGGTAGAGCTGAAGTTCTATTATTAGACATTATATTATTAGGATTATTAGACAGTATCTATACAATTGTGTTATTCAGTCATGCATATATATGGTTTATATATGGTATATATTTACAATATAAATATTATATTATAGAATATTCCTGATATTTAGTTGTTAATAACATTTAAGTCTACTAAATTAGTAGTGTTGATCGATAACATCATCATAGTAGTAGTGTTATTAAATATTATATATTCGATGAGATAAAAGACATGCCATCTCGCCGACATAAACAAACAACACTCCGAGGTCGCCCTTTATACCCGCGCGCATGTCACAACACCTGCAGGAATGTCGTAGTGGAGTCATTCCCTACTTAGACCACTGCGACAATGGTGGTGGACATAGCTTTGCATGTTAGTTGTAGAGTTATGAATGCATGAATGAATTCAGTTTATAGATAGAATATAAGGAGGATCGGTGAAAGCGATCAACTTTATTGATTCGAAACCTCCTAAAAATATGTGCAATCTCATATCGTCATTTCCAGTCTAATAAAATAATAAAATAAAAATAATGATAAACATAATAATAATATCATAGTAATATAAACAAACAATGAAATGATTACATTATCATCGTACTTTAATGTAAATTGTAATTATATTATCATTTTATTATCTGTAAAGATTACGTAATCGACTAATATTTCGATGTACTATAGCCTATATATAGCTTATAAGCCTACCCTACATGTATAGGTGTACGATTCGATATATATCCGGTATGCATCCATCTTATGGGTATACCCTATATGTACTATATAGGGAAACTATTAAGATCATATGTATAGATAATATCTATATCGTACTATACATATATATGAACATATATAATATAAACATTATAATGTATTATGCCGGCGTATAATCCCATACACTATCATAATAAGACACACATACATGTATACATACTCAAATATATACACACATATATATAAACATATATATATATATATATATATATATATATATATATATATATATATGTATATATATATATCTATATATATATATATATATAAACACTCACCGAACTCTGACAATACATACATTATCACACATACAGTGTATATGTCATACACATACGAATGTATATATATATTACCTATACGTAATCCTAGAGCATTCATATGTATCATACATGTATGGGTAATCCGATATGCAATATTACATTACTGTGGCTTAAACATACGTAATACATGACATGTGATAGACTACCGGTTCACCTACAGGTTATATACACATGTATAATAACAACAATACAGTAATAGTATACTATTGTGTATATAATGTGTATACATAAGACCCTTTAACACCTAAACGTGGCGGCAGTCATGATAGCAATACATCAACTTGATAGTATCGAGTGTTAATGTAGTGGAGTTCTGTCGTAACAAAGTATACTTGATGATTATACCTGGCGTATCATTGTGTAGGTATACAAATATACGTATATAATCACTTATATGTAATATTATATAATGAGTGACCTTGTATACACTAATCTGACCTATATCTCGTATAGTCAGAATATTGCACTTGTTTTATAG
Organism: Osedax fenrisi; assembly: GCA_964019155.1. Lineage (NCBI taxonomy): Eukaryota > Metazoa > Annelida > Polychaeta > Sabellida > Siboglinidae > Osedax > Osedax fenrisi. The sequence goes on along the minus strand of OZ025240.1, from coordinate 49,840,710 downwards.
TCATATTTAAATAATAAATATGATAAAATTTAAATTAAATAAATATGATAAATATATTATATAATATATATATATATATATATATATATATATATATATATATATGAATTGTCATCACCATTTAATTGCCGTCATTATCATATTCATAATAATAATTTTACAAGACTACCAGGGGACTTACCCCTTACTTATGACCGGGGGTTTACGCTACATAAACTCCATACACTAAATAAGTAATGTATTACAACTAAACTAACCTTCGCATTCGTACGGCGTCAACATAATAAACGAGAGCACTGTTTGCATCTCATAAATGTACACTTCCTTCATTATTACATATACAACATCTATATATAATATACATATATATATATATATATATATATATATATATCCAAATAAATACGGCTTCGTATTCGAATATATCTTTGTATGTAATAAAAATATCTTCCATGATATTCCGCCTGGTATTGTGTTCTTGTACTACAGATAGTTCCTTTGACATAGCTTCTGAAATCTCCCATCATAACACTAGGCGATAGCATGATTTGTGTCCCTTACATGCTCTACATATGTCATCTCCATATATGTATTGTTATGCAGCTAAAAAGTCCTCATCTTCTACCCTTCTTCACTAAATAGCTGTCTTCCTCATCGCGACTCTTAATATTACAGTTCACATGCATTTGAACTGAACACTTTCCCAACATCCTACAAATACTAATAATAGGATATTATATAGGGGAAAGTAACCGAATACGGACAGTGCCCGAAAACGGACACTCTCAGTATCTCAGAAACCATAAATCCTACAAAAAAATGTTTAATGAATAACATATTTATAATTATATAATTATCATAATAATTCTAAAAAGGTATTTTTTATTTTTTAATTATTCAAAATATTGCTGATATATCAAATAAACTGATTTTTTTATTACGTTTTTAAATTTATAAAAAAAAATCAACCTAAAACCTTCTCAAATAAAAGTTTATCGATATAAAATATAACACTATATTATTAAAAAATAAATCATTCTAAAATTATATATATAATTTCTATATTTGTTATCAAATATTCATTAAGTTATAAACATATATCTAGAGATCATATAAGTCCCTAATACGGACACTCTATATTTCTTAATACGGATACTCTATATGGTGTATAATTCTTATATATAACCAATCAGCGCGTAACTTATGAACTATTCTAATTTTATAAAAATCGCGTGCGTTATAATATTAATACACCAATAAAGCTAAATCTACATTTTTATTATTTAGATACTTAAATTGTATTATTAATTAAAAAATAATAAAAATAAATAAATTATTAACTAATTAAATTAGAATAAATTGTTCATAAAATTAATTATGAATAATGTAATTGTAATTTGTCTGATTGATTCAACAACAATATATAGTTTATCTAGTGGTATATAGGGTGTCCATATTATAACAGGCGTCCGTATTCGGACATGGGTACTGAATACGGACACCCCCGTTATCTATGGAATTAAAAGATTAAATAAAATGTTAAAATCACAATAATATCTAATATATTGTAATTTTTAAATAAAAATAATGAATCATACAATGTTAAGACCATTTATTGTTAAAGTGTCCGTATTAAGTTTTTTGATACAATTTAAAACGTTATATTCCTATATTATTATATTCCTCAGTGTATGAAATGGCTATGCTCATTCATAACCGACCGAACTTCTTTAGTACCATTACACTATCTCCATTCCTATCATCGCCTGGTAATGCATGGTGTTCTCGAGGGTCAATACTTGGTCCAATTATATTCAATGTCTGGGGTCGATGGCTCAGTGGGACAACCAAAAGCTAGTAAGCCAGAGGTCCCGGGTTCGACTCCAGGCAGTTCTTGAATTTCTCTTGTGTTTATAAAGAACTTAATAAACAATAAATCAAAACACAAGAAAAAAAATGTTACTATTTGTATTGTATTGTCCGGGGCCTCTCACAGTTATTTATAACATGTACAAGTCTATGACTTCTTGAGGGGTCCATTTGTATCCGCTATTTGTATTGTATTCAATATATATAAGAGATCTCAATAAATAAATATTAAAAAAGTGGTAGCTAACTCGTATCTCATCTATAATTCTTCTGTAGACTTTAATACTTATGCGAATACTTATTTATATCCATTTAATATTAATATCCAGCTTTTTACATTATTTACAGAAATTCAAACTTCGCGCCTACTATTATTTCCTCGTCCATCACAGCCGTTAAAAACCTTCACACAATACATTCCATCTCTTCAATCCAATACAATAAGTGTATCTTCTCTCATTTTTTCCTCCGAAGTATAATGTTATAACAGCCTAAAAACAGATCATTTAATTATTATAGATTATCTATTATGCACATAGTCCACAACAAATATATCGGCGTTTTATTGTATAATTATCTTACATCTTCTTTTCTCCTACTTCTAATCAAAAAATAATCCGACTTATTATTTTTGCATTCGTTATTTCTATTGTTATTTTGTCTCATTTTATTTTCAACGTATTATTATTATTATATAAGTGTTATAGTATTATTCGAATCTCATTATTATGTGTTTTCCCGCACTTGCGAAGGAGTCTATATATATGTTTACGGCTATTTTAGTGTTTAAATAAAAATTATATTATCATCATCATCATCATAATCATAATATATTTAACATTGATTGATATATAGGCATACTTCACAAACTATCTAAATAGAAGACTATATTCACTAAGTACATAGTAATAAGACAAGTGAGACGTAGTATTCGTCATCTTAAAAAGGGGAAGCACTACGTTCGCGGGCTTACATGTAAATAGATACGAAAATGACTAGTTTTTAAAACACTCCAATTTGAAATATTTTAAATATTTTTACATAATTTGTTCGCAATTGTAATAATAATAATTCATTCTATAATTATTTAGATTTTTTTTTATTATATACATTTGTTTTATAATATGAGTAATTCGAAACAAAAAAAAATGAAGAAGAAAAACAGAAATCAAATTTTTATTATTAGATCATATTTTTAAAAAAATCTAAATTATTATGCATTTTAATGTTTTCTAAATATTCTGAAAATTATAGAAATTTTATGAAATAGAAAAAAAGTTCCGGACTTTTTAGTAAAGCAATATTAATAATATTAAAATTCTGAGAAAACAGCTATCAAAGTATATTGAAAAATTGTAATGCAATTATAATAAATTTAGATTTAGTATTTACATTTAAATTTATTATAATATAAGTATGTTATTGTTATAATGAGTTTAAATAATTAAGATAAGCTTATATTAGTGTTTTTAAAAGTTTTTACATATTGAAAATTGGTATTATATTCGATAATAATTAAAGCTTTATAATAAATACATAAATTAATACTATTCACAATAATTAATATTTATTTATAATAGTAGGTATTATAAAACACCATTTATACTCATAAATATTGCAAATTTAGATAAATCTTTACATGTAATGATACATAAATGATAATAGAACTTATTTTCTATATAATCATAATTTTTATTTTTTATTTTTAAATTAAAATGTTGAAGGTAGATCTTCCCCTTTATTAACATAACTCTCTGTGGCCGGTGTCGGATTCATTATAATCATTATTATCGCAATCTGAAATATGTTGAACACAATTAAATTTATCATCGTCATCTTCATCGACATATGTATCATCATAAACATAATCTCATCGCTACCTCCGCCATAATGATCATCTGACCACTCAGTATTAGATCTGACCAATCAGAATTAGTACCGGTACTATCGTAATCTTCACATTCACTATTATTAACGACATCAACAATATGTTCACCATAATAATCAGCATTATCTTCCTCGTCATATTTATATATATAGTAGGATATAATTAATACATATATGTAATTATGATTATATATAATATCTTAATATATATCAACATCATCAATAGTAGACTATAGTAGTATACTATATGATATATCCTAGTATACTATAGGATACTATAGTATCCTTACTACGAATAATATAATCATCAACGCTAAATAATAATTATATAATTTACTGAAACACATTTGTACACATAGAGTAAAATGTTAACATTTATAGTTACTACTAAAACCATGTATTAACATAATTACTAATACTAGACACATTATCATTAACTTCGAAGGTCAACCATAATGATTTCATCACGTGGTTAAATATGTTGAGCTATATTTTAAATATCTTCGAATATATAAAATGACTATGTATATATATAATAATATAATATTGTAATTAGTATATACCAATCTAATTTATTAGGGTATAAATATAAATATAAGTATACATATATAAAGTGATATTTAAACTAATCATTATATATAAATATATCAGATATATAAGTATCCATTTAGTAATACAATTTTATATATATATATGCCAAGTGTTCCCATATGTGTTGATACTTATAAAGTTTACTTATAAATATACTTATGAAATGTACCTTATAAGGTATATACTATAGTATATACAAAGATTTTCCGAAAACTCTGTTTCGTAAAATCTTTGGTATATATTTATATATATAGTATATATTATATTATACCCGTCAGTATTAAATAACAATATATACTATATCGTATAATATAGTGTATACTATAGATCCTAGTATAGTGTATACTAGAGGGTGTGAAACTTACGATGGTACATCGATGTATGAACCCAGACGTATTTAGCCCCGAGATATTATATTTGTCATGCAAATGAGTTGCTTTATCATACAATAGAGGGCGCCTTTATGTCTATGATGTAATACTGGTGTTACGTCATTTGAAGGAAATTCTTATCGTGATATGGTCTAGTTTAATAGCTAAACATACTATATGTAGAAAACTATATATATAACTACTTTATTAATACAAATAACATTTAAAAAGTATAAAATATACACTTTACAAATGGTTAGTAATAAATTAATATTACGTAAATTAATTACTAGTAATGCATTAAAAAAATATGTTATACTATAAATAGGACGATATTGAATATTAATTATTTATAAATATAGAAAAAAGTAAATATATTACATAATAATAAAACACGTTATCACAGAAAAATGCAAACTTTCACATGTCAATCAAAACTATTATTTTATTTACGCTTCTCGTCCAGATCCATTCATGTTAGTAAACAATTACTATGTCAATATAGGTTATATATACAATATATAGGTTATATATATGATATACGTATAGGTAACCTACTTATACTTATATTGATAAAACAATTGTATGGAAAATATGATTTTACTTCAAATTAGTTCACTTTTTAATTATTTGGTTATTTTAGCCTAAACTAAAAATGATTAGTAATAAATGTTTGTTTAATCCCATTACATAATCACTCGTAGCCCCCAGGGTGGAGGGGGTTAACTTATCGGAAATACGTCGCGTGTGTCTAGATATGAAAACTAACTACAAGTACAATTCGATTATTAAGGCTTTCTACGTGAATTTCTATAACACGAACCCGTTATACGTGCAGGTTATTCGCATTCTAAATATAGATTATTATATAACAATAGATCGTAACGTAATCGCTAGTAGTATGTAATAGCATGATGCGATATATTTTGAATACAAGTATTGATAAATATATATATAATATATGACTACATTGTAGTGCTGTCAATTAACTCACTTTTTGTATTATCGAACTTGTTCGAACAAAATTTGATGCTTTTTATGTTACATTTTAATCATAATTTGTAATTATTTATTATAGATATAAATATTAATCTATATATCTATTACATAATATGTATATAAATAAATGTTATTATTACCATAGGTGGCTAATTTATGTTTTTATTATGTTTATTTTTGTAATATCTAATATCTATATCGAATCTTTGGATAACCGAGACTGAGACTGCCCCGATACTTTGGATAACTTAAATTAATTATATTATCAAACATAATAATAATAATAATAATAATATTTATTAGAAGAAAGTTGTATATATATATATCATGTGAATTATTAAATTCATTATATTATTGTTTCCTCTAAAAGGCTTCAGATGAAGATAATTATCTTTTCTATGCTGTCGCCTGCTAAAACATATGATCGTAAGTTCTATAATTGCATAACAAATATGAATTACGAAAGTTCGATACTTGAATTCAAAGTTAAAAGTTTGAAAGTCATAAGTTCCAAGTATCAAAAGTTCGAAACCGAATTTTGTTTTAAAGTTCGATACTGTTCAATACTTGTTCGAACTGTCTGCGTTAATTTACAGCTCTACTATAGTATTAGTACTACAGTGTATATAATGTATGTTATCACATTATCCATTTGATGTATCATATTATATTCAGTTAATATAATAATAATATTGAACTATTATACAGAATATAATGTGTAATCACACATTATATTCTGTATAATAATAACCGTATACGGTATACAATGTATACTATACACTGTACCCGGTTGTACATATGCGTATTTTAGATTAACGATTACTATAATATATATATATATATATATTTATATTATATTATATATATATTTATATTATATTATTATATGTCTATAGATATGGCGGCCAATAGATGTGAATTCTACTTCGTTATATACGTTATCATGGCAACAGATGATTTCTGTAAACATTTCTAAAACTTGGCAAATCGTTAGTAATATATAATTCATATTTAAATAACTATGCAAGTATTGGTAATTGAATGTTTGTTTATTATCAGACTTAAATAATTATAGTATTATAGAATTATGATAAGTACAAATTATATTCATTGACATTGTAAATATGCATGTATTATATATTAATATAAATATGAAAAACCTAGTATAATTGATTATGGTATACATTATAAATTTTAATTTATAATTAATATAATAAATTAAATAATATGATTTATATAATTATTAAACATATGTAGGTATGTTATTAAACAACATAGTAATGTAACAGTACTGTAATAGTACTTTCATATTACAAATGTTATATTAGCGTGCATATATACAATACTATTATCTTCAAAGCATATATATATGTTAGGGGCTTAATTAGTCTCTAATTAGAGTTTTAAATAATGTAATTTAATTAAATTAATATAATAATAATCGCTGTCTTTCAAAATGATAATAATTACATGTGGAAATCATCGATATAAAGAAAGTGGATAAGCAATTGACGCACGCAATGAATGTAAAAGATAGATACGCGAATCGCACTTTTATCAATAAATTAACAAAATGGCATCAGTGATTTTGATTGGATATTAGTCATATTATATATGTCAAATATTAAAACAGTTAAGTTTTTCGTTGAAATATATTAAACTTACTTCTATCTATATCAATGGATTTAGATTATAAATATAAATAAAATAGTATGATATCTTAAATTTAAATACACAAAATTACGAGGAATTTTGATATGATGTATCTTAAATATATAATTTTATTTTTAGTATTGATAGTACATTACAATTGGTAGTAATTATCATTATATATTTATAAATAAATAATTCAAAATTTAGTAGATATGTAGTAGTAGGTTTCGACTGCAGCGCCTCTATCGCAAAGTTTCATATATGGAATACACTGTGTATACATTACATTCAATTTCTTATCCACTTTATGTATATCGATGGTGGAGATAAGTATTCCTATAGGTGCATATGCCTATTATATCATATATATTGTGTAATGAAAATACTTACTTTATGTATTACCTATAGAACCAGAATCATTACGGTTATTAAGTTTAGAGTGACTAACGAATGCATTACGTAATATAACTCACTATAACGATGACGTCACGTCACGATACGTTAGGTGCCGCTAAAGAAACACATTGACCTCCAGGAGAAAGATCGCATCGGGATACTGAATACCGTCCTGCCGGGGCCTATCATAGGGGACTTCACGTCAGTGTGACAGCTGTGTGTGTGTGCGTGTGCACGTGTGTGTGTTTGTGTATGCGAGTGTGTGTGTGAGATATTGTTAAGTAATAGTGCATTGTAATACTCGTCAGTCGGGAACGTTACGTAATGTCTTGCTTGCAATGATATATAATAATTGATTAGTTATTACTTTGAATTATATATATATATTATTCATTGTGCCACTAATAATCTATTTAAATTAATGTATCGTAATAGATATATAATAAAACATGATAAGTACGATGACGTAATACATCGTACACATCATACGTGCGATTACCTGTGCGATCGCAAACATAACCGATACGATCACGTGATAAGATCAAAAGGGGGCGTGTCGATATCTAAGACCCCGTTACGTAACTCCCTGCCGCTGGACGAAGTGGTCAATTTCGACACCCTGCTCTACCCGTACAAGTTCTCCATACACGTCTGCAATACCACCGGTCAGTCTGGTGATCAACTGCGCATGCGCTGAGAATACGCATGCGTGCGTGCGTTTATGTATGCACGTGTTTGTGCGCGATAACGTCCTTGTTTATAAACATAAACAATACAATTATATAGGAGCATAGATTTAGAGTACCATAAATCATGGTACTCTAAATCTATGTATATACTAGTGATGTAAATGCATTTAGTAGCTACATCATGATGCCGAGACTTTTGGTTTTTAATGCCGAGCCGAGACTTTCATTTTCGGAAGAAAAAAAAAGAGACCGAGCCGAGCTGAGACTCTAGCCAAACGAGCCCGAGCCGAACCGAGACTCTAGCCAAACGAGCCCGAGCCGAGTTGAGACTTTTACAAAACATTACCAAGTCGAAATGATGTTTTTTTGAAAATACATTTTAATACTAATTTTTATATATATATTTCACATTTACATCAATTTAAAAAAATAATCTGCGCCAACTTCGCTATTCAGTGAATAATAATGTAAATTTCATCTAGTGGTGTAAATAATTCCGAGCTTTTTGATTCCGAGCCGAGACTTTCATTTTCGGAAGAAAAAAACGAGCCCGAGCCGAGCCGAGACTCTTGCCTAGCGAGCCAGAGCCGAGTTGAGACTTTAGATAACTGAGACTGAGTCTGCATCATGTTTTAGATTTGAGCATCATTTACATCACTAGTATATACCTATAGGAGTAACGAAATTTCGAGATTATTATTTTTTTTAACCTTCAGCGCATTATCAATATTGAACAAAATATATATGTATTAATAAAATAGTATCATGAACATCATATCTATAGAATATACTATGACGCGGTATGTAAAATAAAAGTACTCTTAGTGCCGTGCATATGTTTGCACGAATGTATGTGTATATGATCTCGAGTAGGCCTATACAATGTACAATACATATACGGATCATTATGTCTACATTTCACATGTATTTATGTCAGTTTAGTATACATCAATATAATTTATTTACGTATGTTACATATGTGTGTGTGTGTGTGTGTGGGGTATGCATATATATATATATATATATATATACAGTCAACTCTCGGTAAGTCGGACTTCTCGATAAGTTGGACACATTTAGTTGGTTTGGTTGGATTTGTATCTAGTTACATGTTAAATTAATCGGATAAGTCGGATAAGTTGGATTGGATAAGTCGGACTTTTCTATAAGTCGGACACATATTATAGTCATTTTTATAATTTTGATACCAGATAAGTCGGAATTTTTATAAATTGTCAGAAATGTTTACTTTAAATAATGAATATTATAATTTTAGTAAGTAATGTAATTGAATACAATATTTTATATTGCCGATGTTTGCATAATTTCATATTTCTGTAACCATTTAACTCGCGCTGCGCATTTCATGTCTTATTTGCATGATATTCTTAATCTCGGATAAGTCGAACATCTCGCTAAGTCGGACACTTTTCCTGGTCCCTTGCGAGTCCGACTTAACGGGAGTTGACTGTATATGTGTGTGCGTGTGCGTGTATGTGAGTGTTTATGGAGTATACATATATTAATAATATTATTTATATTCAAATAATTCCTGATAAATATTATTAAGTTATACAAATCAATAATAAACACTAACACTTATCTCTTAACTCGGACACAGATTGCAGATATCCGAGATATAGAGTTCACAAAACTGGTCCCACAGCACTACCTCTCGTCAAAAGTTAGTCAACACGTATGTCGGCACTTTAATAATGTTCATGATTATCTCAATAGTATTGTCTATGCATTATGCCAATAGGCGTTATAAGTTATACGTATCGTTACAGTTATCAATAGAAGTAGACGAATACGTATCTATAACTATAAATCATGTATACATAGACACATCTATAGACATCTATAGACACATCTATAGACACATTAATACATATATTTATATAATATTTATACTTCCAATAAATAGGTAAAACTACGATTAACATATAACAATGGTAACAAATAGTATTTGATTAGATAGCATTGCACGCGATATACGTGCGTGTAACATATATATATATATATATGTTACATATATATATATGTTGCATATATGCAACCTTTAGTTTTCGAACTATGCATGTATAATAATGTTTTATAACAATAGTTTATTAATACTAATGTTAAGATATATGTGGCATATACGCTGTGGTATCGAGAACTAAAAGTGTTCCCCTCCTCCGTAGAATCAGACTCCCTATTGTCTCGCGGCATGATAATCTTGCTGTTGACTTGGAATGCCTTCGTCGCCATCCTATTGTTCATCATCATAGTGGTGGTTGTCTACATTTGTGTAGACACCGAGATAAATAGGTACCCCATAGATACCATCGTCAAACAGGTAAACAATATCCGTGTCGTGTCTAGTAACATTACCAATCACTTATGTTATATAACACATATATATATATATATAAACATATATATAATATATAATATATATTATTTCGATAATTAATAATTCACGTTTAATAATTAAATTATAAATATAAGTATATACACATATATATATATATATATATATATATATATATATATATATATTCCGACTGTGAAGGTCGACATAAGACCCCTAGAAGACATCAAGGTCACACCGGAAAGAAATAGAACGGTAAAGCTAGATGTCGCCACTAGGATTACTCCGCTTCCCAAGTTCACCTCAAAAAAGGTTCGTAGTGCGGCGCATTACCCGTATCCTTACAGCCATGTCCTCTCGAGGAATGCCGTCATTAATCTTCTTCTCTATTGTTTATTGTTATTTTATTATGTCAATATCATTATCCCTAAATAAATATATTTATGTTTACTCGTTCTATATAATATATCATGAGTACATATATATATATATATATATATATATATATATATATATATATATATATATACAAATACACACACATAAAAACAATACACAAAAACACACAAATACATACACGTGTATGTTTATGTGAGTATGTATTTGCGCATTTGTGTGTTTATTTGTATGAGTGTTTATTTGTATGTTTTGTGTATATGTGTAATTGTAATTAATATATATATATATATATATATATATTCAAATAGACCAATCAGATATCGATATCGCCGATACCAGAAGCCCCGCCCCTTCCGCTCGTCGAGGCCACGCCCAACAAATCTTACGTAATGTCTTACGACGAGCTCGACCTATCGGCTCAGATGTCGCAGCTAAGGGAAGAGTCTTCTTCCACGTACGAAGCCAGCTCCATGAACAGCCACAACGACACCTCCGTTAAATTCTGACCCCCCCCCCCGCGGTATTGCACCTCGGCCTACATATATTACAAGAGGTGCGGGAGCGGAATGTCGTAGTTATCTACCCGAATAGTATAGAGTAACTATATCTTTTTTATCGTTTTGTTGTTTAATATTTATTTTTTTATTCGAATAAATATTTCATATGATTTTTTTTTATAAAGTATACCTAAACGAAGTAATTAATAATAGCATCAAATTAAAATAATGTATCTATATACATAAAGAACGGAGTGACCACTTCGTTCTCTATGTCTATATATATATATATATATATATATATATATATATATATATATATATCAATATCGTAATTTGATATAATTATAGATAAATCAAAAAGTAAAAGATTATATAATATTCACATATTTACAATGTTACTATAATACTTATAAGTAATGTGTCATTAATGATAACATTGTTTTTAGATATAAATATAATATATAATTTAATCTAATTAATGTTTATGAATACAATTATAAATACATTTTTTATTATATCCTGAGAATAATACAAACAAAATATTAACCCGCTCTGGCAATACATTACAACAACAGCTATAAGTTAAGGATAATCCAGGCTGATACACTGCTATGAATGCTTAGATTACATATATGTATAGTATATACTATATTATATATTTACGAAAATAAATAGAAAATATTATGAGGTTATATATAAATATATTTAAAAATAAAAAATAATAAGAATAACAATGATTAATTAAGGAATAAAAGGAATAAAAATATTACAGATATTTAGTTTAATTTTCTATATATATCATGAATAGTATATTGTATATATATATATTTATAATGCTAAATTGTATTACTTATATACATTATTATATCGAAGTTCAAATGTCTATTTCATGTTATCGAATGGATGAACTTGCACGTGCTAGAATGCGGTGTTACGTACTCGATGACGTCATCGCCGGTTGACCACCACCACCACCCTATAGGTCAGCCGTTGTAGAAGTACTTATGATCGTGGGTGGCCATCTCTCGAGGTGTTGCGTATCTGTTACGTAAGTCACGAGGCCACACTTTACTCACTTTGTACTGGGTGCACGTGACTCCTTGCCTGTACTTCACAGATGTACCTGCGTTCAGTGGTAGCATTAGTTGTAGTATCGGTAGTAACAGCAATGGTAGCATTAGTCGTAGCATCAGTAATAGTAGTATAGTTAATGATACCATCAGCAGTAGCATCAGTACCATAAGTATCGATAGTAGTAGTAGCATTAGTGGTATCGTCAGTCGTAACATTAGTAATATCATTATTAGTAACAATAGTGGTAGCAATAGAAGTAACATCGATGGAGTGGTTGAATTAGTGGTAACCCACAGTGGTAGAATCGGTATTACCATAATCTATATCACTAACGATATAAATATGGGGTTATAAATGGTTTTATGCTAAGTTGTAAATTTGTACATGTGTATTTACATTTTTATACGAAGATATTGCATATTATATATATTTATATATATATTTATATATATATATATATATATATATTATTTGTATTCATTTCTGTGTATCCATATATGGATACCATATATTATATACCATACACACATAATTACATATATGCACATATACACATACATTCTATTAAATATATATTTAACAAATATATCGATGTATATTTATAATATTATTAATGTATTAATTTAAATACATACGAACCTTCCCTATGTAGAGCTTGTGTTACAGGATACAATTGCCTGCATCTATCTTCTATGATCTCGATATATTCTTTGTGTTTCGTTAATGGTTGTGGGAAAAGTGACTCGCTTCCTGGCAAACTGTGCGCGCGTGTGTTCATGAGTTTATGTACGGGCAATCGTGTGTATGCCATCGATATAAAGAAATCTTTCTTTATATCGATGGTGTATGCATGCCCTAATTGTCGTTATTTCTATAAATAAGTTATGAATAGATACAATAGTATATCCTACTACTATAGTATACCCTACCATAGTATACTATAGTATACCCTACTACTATAGTATGCCATATTTACTCATATATATGTAAGGAGGTTTAAGTAATATCAATAACTGTTAACAGTTATCAATCAATTGATTGACTATAGAATGATGGTGTTATATATACTTTATATTTAATAGTTTATAAAATATTTATATATATTTCTACATTAAATGTGTTGTAATACATGCTTTAGAGGGTATGCCTACTTATATCCTATCCGCTTATGACTCATACTAAGAACAATAACAACAACACAATAACGTGGCATACCTGGGCAAGCTCCACCCGATACTACTGGAGGTCCCATTGTTGCTGTCCGTACATACTATTGTTTTAGAGCGGCTCATGAAATTGTGATTCTCGTTCATTTTAGGTAACTCCATTCTATGAATGGTGTAATCTATTCAATACGTATATGTATTGTGAAATAGTGTACGTTAAATACCTTATCGACGATATGTATAGTTATATGTATAGGTATAGTATATTATATTAGGGGGAAATCTCCGATTACCGACCCCCTCTTAATACCGACCCCCTATCGTATCTCAGTAACTATAAGAGATATAAACAAATTATATATACATGAACTGTTAGAAATTTAATGATAAATATGAATAAGTATATTGTTTTACAACATATTCAATCCTACAATTGTTATTTGATAAAATGTAATATTCTGTTTTTACTTTTTAAATATTTGAATAATAACTTTTTTTAAATCATTGTAATATTTTATTAATTAAAATAAAACTTAATACTGCGCATAATATTGTAGATCAACAACATTTTTATAACTATTATAAAAATAATTCAATTTGAATAGCTATTAACCAAAATGTCTTAATTATAGCAACCCATGTGATTTTCCTAATACCGACCCCCTAAATTACCCTGATACCGACCCCATGTGATTTATAATATCCAATAAAAATAGATCAGTATTTTACTTTAAAATATGTCATAAGTTGTTTGTTTATCATTGATATAGATTAAGGATTCATGATTCCATTCAATTATATATATATGTATACATACTGATTAATAACTAAATATTAAATAATAATTTACACCATTTTAATATAATTAGTATAAAGTTTAAATTTAAATTTAATATTACTATTAAAACATACATTCAATAATAAATAATTGCGTGCATGTTATAATTAATTATATTTATGAATATATACTATGTTGATTGGATATTATAATACTAAAATTATTTATACCACCATTATTTTAGGGGGTCGGTAATAGGAGAAGGGGGTCGGTATTAGAAACAGGTATCCGATTACCGACCCCCCTATTTATTCTTGTAAATATAATTATATCAAAAATTTAAAATATCCACATTATTCATTGCCATAATATTACCCTATTTACAAAATTTCAAATAAATATATTTAATATTGAATAAGTTATTACAAATAATCATTTAGGGGTCGGTAATCGGAGACTTTCCCCTATATGTATAGGTATATGCGAGGAACTAGTACAATATTGAAATACAACTATCTACAAGTAGACGAAATGAATGATAATTATGATAAAATAAATTATATGAAAACTATAGTTTTAATTATAATTATAATTAAAAACTAAATTTAATTTAAACAAAATATAATTTAAAACTAAATATAAATGTACAATGTTCCATACAAGTGTGTTTATTAATATATGTATATTTATGTGTGTGTATATGCATTGTTCTAGATTGTATGCACACACACGCACACACGCATACATTGTTCCTATTGTTACGGAGTGACGGCTGACCTATAAGTATACCTATAGGTGTCTATGTACACCTCTGTGTTACGTAATCTATCACGTGACCGGTACTATAGCTACATTACCTATAGGTCACAATGTATCACGTGGGCCGTGTGAATGTTAATCACGTGACATGTTGTTATTTAATATATTATATGATGGATATATCCATATATATATATATATATATATATATATATATATATACATATATGAGTGTGTGTATCTTCGACGCATGCATATGCGTGTGTATGTATGTACGCCATACACAATTTATATATAAAATGTGCGTGTATGTAAATGGTGTGTATAAAATATAATATATATATAATATATATATATATATTATATATACACATATTATATATATATATATATATATATATATATATATATATATATATATATATATATATATATATATATATATATATATATATATATATATAGTATAGTATACTATAATAATGTATATCTATGTACACTCGCATACATGTGTAAATAGTTATACCGTATGCTGACCTCCTGAACTTGGCGACCTCGCTGTTAGACTTGCTGACATTCTGATAGTCTCGCTTACGTCTGTTCAAGATGAACTGTCTGAGCACGGCGTCCTCTTGGTCTATTATCACACACTTGTCCTCGTGGTACTGGAAGTCTGCCGGAACTCCTGGGGTGGGTGGGTGGGGGTTAGGTAGTGTGAGGGGTTAGGGGTTAAGTACGGGGCTAGGGGAAAGTAACCTAATACGCACACTTTAACAATTAAATGGTTTAACATTTTATGACTCAATATTTGTATTCAAAAATTACACGTTATTAATATTTTATGATTATAGATATTATTGTGATTTTAAAATTTTATTTAATCTTTTTATTCACTAGATAATGGGGGTGTCCGTATTCAGTACCCATTTCCGAATACGGATACCCTGTATTATAATACTGACAGTCTACATACCACCAAATAAACTATATATTATTGATGAACCAATCATATAAATAACAATTACATTATTTATAATTAATTTTATGAATAATTTAATATAATTTAATTAGAAATTAATTTATTTATGTTTATTATTTTTTATATTATTAATACAAGTTAAGTATCTAAATAATAACATTTTTAAATGTATATTCATTAGTGGTATTAATATTATAACGCACGCGATTTTAATGAAAATCAGAATAGTTCACATGCTGCGTGCTGGTTGGTTATAGGGTGACCGTATAAACCGTATAAGACATCAAAATGTCTCTATTAGGAACTTATATGACCTCTAGATATATGCTTATAACTTAATGAATATTTTATAATAAATATAGCAATTCTGTATTTAATGTTTAGAATAATTTAGTTTTTAATAATATATTGTTATGTTTTATATCGATACATTTGTATATTCTTAGGAAGGTTTTAAGTTGACATTTTTTTCATAAATTTAAAAACGTAATAAAAAAATCATTTTATTATATATATTTGTATATATTTGTATATATTTATCAGCCTATTTTTATTAATTAAAAAATAAAAAATAATTATTTAAACTAATTATATAATTATAGATATTTTATTCATTTTGTAGGATTTATGGTTTCTGAGATACCGAGAGTTTCCGTATTCAGGCACTGTCCGTATTCATTTACTTTCCCCTAGGTAATATATAGTCATTAATTATTATTATTAAAATGTTTACACAACCTATAACCTTAAATTGTGTGTATATTTTCACGTTTATTAACGAATATATATATATATATATTTAATTATATAATTAATGTAATAACATACACATACGTTAATTAATATAATGACTAATTAGTTAAGGTACCTAATAGTGCATCTTCTCTTTTACGTTTCCTGAGGTAATGATGTCTGGCAGTGGCATATGATACTCGGAAACTGGCACTTTTACAGGGTTTACCGGCAGAATAGACTTTTAACGTTGGTAATGCGGGACATGATTTCATCTGCGTAACAGTTTACATTATATATGACATCTTACCTAATAGCTTATGTCATGTATGCTATAATATGTATGGTTATATACATCATATTATATATTACATGATGTATTTGTATATACACCTACTCATCAACCCGTCAGCCCGATATGCTAATATATATATATAGGTTTTGTTATATAACATTATGATAATAGATGTGAATGTGTATATAGAGACATTCCATTGTATGTATTAACTATATAAGTAACTCTGGTTACGTATACGTATATATATTACAATAACACATTTAATATTTTATAAAAATATTAAAACTTAATTCATTATAATATATCTTAAAATGGTTCATAAAATATATAGAAAAGTAATTATAAGACATCAAATATTCTTATACGCCTTTTTAATGATGTGAAATATGTAATTCTATTTAAAAACATTCTCGTGATAATATGGTTAACGTTACCTTATGTAACTATAATATAAGTATGTATATAGTATAGTGTACACGTGTTTGTGTTACTTGGGATAATCATTGTATTTAATTTATAATGTATATATTGTTTATACAGTAATGAAGTAATATAATAAAGAGTAGATTAATTAAAATCCTCGGCGATAATATAAGAACTTTTAATATAAGAGCTATTTTAATAGTTAAGGCTGCGGTTGCACTATTTCCTATAGGTATAGAGGTATATGTGCATATAGGCATAGTATACTAGGTATATACTATGTTATGCTATGCTATATACTATGCTATACTATACTATGTATACATAGTATACTAGGTTACTGATAAATATATACCAAAACCTCGTCTATAGGATTATATAGATAATGCTAAGTATATTATTCAACAAACTATATTTATTCAGTTCATGCAAACATTAAATAAATATTTCCGATTAAATATCTTGAATATTAAAATAAATCACACTATATGATAATTATATGAAAATTCTTATTTGTAAATTATAATAATTAGTATATTTTCTATGTTCTACAATAATATGTATTTGATATATTTTATTGATATGACACACTTTATATTTATATGATATTGTATACAAAAATAATTAAATAACAAATTATAAGTAACAATTATTGTGAAATTGAAAAAATGTCTATAGTGTACTATATAGTATATATGTGTACAGTATAAACCTATATAGAATATAATAAAAAATACTAATATACTTTGAATTCTATAACATATAGATTAATAATCTATTAGTAGTTATCCTATAGTTGTGTGGCTGGCTATGTGAATAGTAATGCAGCAAACAAAGACGCGCATTACCTATATTATTATATCATAACCCGAGATCATAACAATAGAAACCACTGTGGCGTGGTGTCAACCTTTGTAATCCCAGAGATCAATGTCTATAGACATAGAGATCATTTATATATCGATATATTAAACACTTAATTGCTAATCTATAACGTATAACTTGGCACACAGACACGTGTGATAACATCGGTATTCACGTGATCACCAGTCATGTGATCAATAACTACTAGTTCTATAGGGCGTGGCTAACACTTTCCGTAGATATAGTAGTGGTGGCGATTTAGTCTATTTAGTTGATTTAAAATATAAGATCTTCTTATTTAAATGTATTACATTATTAATATTATAGCATAGACATACACACACTCTATAGATATAGCCTTACTGGTTTATACACCAGTATATGTATGCATAGAAGATATCAACTGTCAAATATTAAAATATTTAATAAAGTAATACGTAGATTTAGTTATACCTACATCAATAATAATAACAACTGGAATATTACTATTACTAATTTTAAACTTAGTATTATCAATTATATATATATATATATATATATATATATATATATATATATACGGTCAACTCCTGATAAGTCGGACTCGCAAGGTATACCAGGAAAAGTTTTCGACTTAGCGAGATGTCCGACTTATCCGAGATTCAGAATATCATGCAAATAAAACATGCGACGTGTAGCGTGAGTTAAATGGTACCGAAATTATGCAACAATCAACAACATAAAATGTTGTATTCAATAATATTCCTTTATTATGTTATTATAATATATTAGTAGAAGATTATAAGTATAAACTATAGTATATGTCAATAAATAAATAATTAATTAACAAAATAAAATGCTTATATAAGTTTTTTAACTATATAGTATTATATTCATTTATAATAATGTTTTACTTTTCTCCATTTTCAATTCTTTTTATAGCAAACTATTTTTCATTAATAGAAATAAAAGTAATTTTTGTTATACATTGTCTTATGCTCATCAGTGTTTATAAAATAAATGATTATAACATTAATATCGATTGTAGATATGTAAAATAACACGTATTTCATTGATTTACAATTTCGTTTAAAACTTGATTGCAATTCAACTCAATGGACATACTGCTCATTCACTTCATATGCATATATATCTTAATTAGACAAATTTCAGAATACTGCATACAGTACAGTATACTGCACAATATAATTCCTGATATATTCACTAGTTGTATAAATAGATATTTTAATTATACGCATTACATTTTGAGTAACTACCAATTATATTAAAATTGTAATTGTATAGAATATATTCATAACTATAATATATATATTAAAATATATTAAAATATATATATTTCCCCATATATAGGAATGTCTCCGATTACCGACCCCTAAATGATTATTTGTAATAACTTATTCAATATTAAATATATTTATTTGAAATTTTGTAAGTAGGGTAATATTATGGCAATGAATAATGTGGATATTTTAAATTTGTGATATAATTATATTTACAACAATAAACAGGGGAGTCGGATACTTTCAGGTAATCGGATACATGTTCCTAATACCGACACCCTTCTCCTATTACCGACCCCTAAAATAATCGTGGTATAAATAATAGTAGTATTATAATATCCAATAAAAATAGTAGATATATTATAAATGTAATTAATTATAACATGCATACAATTTATTTATTATTGAATTTATGTTTTAATTTATGTTTTAAATTTAAACTTTATAGTAATTATATTAAAATATTGTATATTATTATTTAATATTTATTTATTAATCAATATGTATATAATTAACTGGAATCGTGAATCCTAAACGAACTTATAAGTTATCGTATACGACATATTTAAAGTAAAATACGGATCTATTTTGATTGGATATTATAAATCACATGGGGTCGGTATTAGGCTAATTTAGGAGGTCGGTAATAGGAAAATGATATGGGTTGCTATAATTAAGATATATTGGTTAATAGTTATTCAAGTTAAATTATTTGTATAAATGTTATACACATTTTTTGATCTACAATAATATGTACAGTGTTAAGTTTTCTTTTAATTAATAAAGTATTTACAATGATTACAAAAAAGTTATTATTCAAATATTTAAAAAGTAAAAACAGAATATTACATTTTATCAAATAACAATTGTAGGATTGAGTATTTTTTTTAAACAAAATACTTATTCATATTTACCATTAAATTACTAACAGTTCATGTATATATTATTTTTTGATATACCTTATAGTTACTGAGATACGAGAAGGGGTCGGTATTAGGAGGGGGTCGGTAATCGGAGACTTTCCCCTACATTATTCAATTGAGTATTTTAAAGTAAAAATGTCTGATAATTTATAAAAAGTCCATCTTATCCAGTATAAAAATCATAACTTTGACTATAATATGTATCCGACTTATAGAAAATTGCAACTTACCAATCTAATTTATCCGACTTATCCGATTAATTTAACATATAATTAGATACAAATCCAACATAATCAACTAAATGTATATATGTGTGTGTGTGAGATATGTGTATACTCTCTGGCTATATTTTCATTAAATAATATAATAACTTATTATACAAATTCAAAATATGTTGATACATGAAATATACAACAACAACAAATAAATAAGTTACTATATGATATACAGATAACTCATTTATATCATGATATTAAATTATAATTTATAATAATTATTTGGCTTCAAAATTATAATAATTATTGGGTTTCGAAATTATAATGAGTAACGAAATTATAATTATAAATATATAAATAATTATAATTAGTAACGAAATTATAATTATAAATATTTAAATCTCTCTTATTTAAAATGGTACACCATACTATATATTAAAAAAGATATACATACTCTAGCATATATATATATATATATATATATATATATATATATATATATATATATATATATGTATACCTATATACTAAGTATATAATTAAATAAAGGTAAACATATAATGTACAACTTAGTTATATACTGAATTGTATAATAGGATTAGATTAGGCTTGCTTAATTATAATACTTTAATACCTATTTATAGGAAGGTATGTAGTAATATAGTGTTATAGTATTATATACCTACTATTGTTAACATTCTCTCTCGATACAATTTCGATATCATATTTAAAAATAATAAATATTCATTCAGTGAATTTAAAATTCTACTGACTTTTAGTTCTCTACTAATATTAGTAGGTGAGTTTTAGGTAAATAATTCTAGATGAGTTTTAGGTAAATACTTCTGTTACGAAAGCTTCGTACACACTATTTTAAATATATTTATGTTTATCAAAATATATTAATGAATATATATTGTGTATACCTAATGAATATATTAATGTATATACCTAATGTATATATTAATGTATATAGGTCTATCAAATATAATTATATTTGTATTGTTATTATTATTTTATTTGGTGGAGTCCTTTCATATGTCCTTTAATATATCCCATCCAGGAAATATAGTTCTATTCTTGTGTGTATGACGCCATAGCCAACTGAGCCACACAGGCAGTTATATCCAATAGGATATGCTTTAAAAACCTATATGTTATCTATAGATCTATAGGTTAACTATAGATAATACATTCTATATCATGTGATAACATTAAGGGGAGGCCACATAGCTGATATTAGATAAAATAAAAAAAAAAGTAAAATAAATGTTATTATAAAATATACATTTATAGAATGTTATTTAGTACCTGTACAAAAATTAATAATGAAAAATAACTAGAACTGCTATACAAATAATATAATGTGAATATATAAATGTAATATTGTGTGTTTTTATATATTGAAATATACTAATTTATTTCCATATAATTGTAAAATAGTGTGTTTTTATATATAAAATATAATATATATACAATAACTATTGAATTCATAATATGTATATAAATATAATAAATATAAAATAATGTGTTATATAAATATATATATTGAATTATAATATATTTATATAAAATAATGTTTTATGTATTGAATTATTGAATTTATAATTGAAAAACTTTGAATACAATTTACTCAGAATAATTCTTTATCAATACCTATAGACTTCAATTGCCAACTACTCTCTGAATATGAATACAATAAATCTAATTTATCTTGATATATATATAACATTTATAAGAATATAGTAATGCATCAATAATAGTAATTTTTTTATAAATTCTATTGTATATGCCATTATGTGAAAAAATATATATAAATAATATATAAATACATATATATAAATAATTAATAAAATATATTAGAAAAATGTTTCATTTTATTGTGGATATATATACCCTTAGTATAATTTAAAAATTTCTCATATATTTATTCAATATCCATTGAGTAGTAGGCTTTTGAATAACACTATGAATTTCCTATCAAATACATGTAAAATAAACAAAATGGCGGCGGTGTGCGGCCTCCCCTTAATATTACTATAGCCTATATGAGAGTGGGGAAACCCACTTGGACCATTTTTACCAACACTTATATTATATCGAAAATACTCAAATTAAACATTATTATATGTAGTTAACATGTTTAGTATAGTATAATTAAAATAATAGTTGTATAATATTTATTTAAATATCTTTATACCGGGAAGGGGGAAATTTATCAGCTTTGTTGGTAGCTTACCGATAGAAATGACAATTGTGTTCAGATAAATCCTTATATTTAAATAATATAATTTATGTAATGTATTAACATATATGTTGATTATATATAATATAACTATAGTTAACTATGTTGGCGTATACTCTACGATCCGTATTTTATTCTCATCAGTATATATAGGTTATATATTATACAATAATAACTAGTTATAATCATATATTATTCTAAAATTATACATAGTTTATATACATTATTTTAGAAAATGACCTATCAAATGTTATAAACTAGTGTTCAACTCTACCCATTGTGTGTGGTATTTCCCTTTTCAGGTTTTTTTTATATGCTAAAATATAAATATCATAGAGACTTTTTTATTGTTTATTTAATAATATCATATATGGTCATAACTATAGTTGATATACTATATGAGCATAATTTATTCATATGAAATATAAATATGTTGCCATATATTATTTTATTTTTCCTTTTATATTGATTTTTTGTTTTTCAAGTAAATATTATTTTATAAATTATTTTCAAAATATTATGGCAGGTATAAAACCTTTTCCTTTTTGGGTAGTATTTTTATTACTATTTAAATAGTATATTTTTTTCGTATTTCTAAGTATACCTTGGATATATCCAACATGTTAAAGTCTATAAAAAGTATGTATCAAGTATATACCAACCCTTATATATCATTTATTTAATTTAAATAACCTGATTCGAAATAATTCTCGTGTGTGATTTCCTCTCACTTCTAATTGGTCGACTCATGACTTGTACTGACATCGATATTTCCCAATATACCTCGCTATGTATAGTCTGCTATATAGTTACGATTATAAGACGTGCTTATAATTGATTATTAATTTAAATACTTGTAATAATAGTAATAATAAAGAGTACTCCTATATATTATAGCATTATGGGGTAGGTAGGTAGCCTATATATCTTCAGTGTATAATATAACTGATCTATATTACCAGTACTACCTATATGCGGACTAGATCTTCGTTTCTACACAACGTTAATAACTGCCCGCGGAGAATATATCAATAAGAACTACGCGAGCACTAATATACCGGTGGTTATCCTGATTTCGAGTGTGTATTTAGAGTATTGGAGAATTGTAAAGATCGCCGCATACATTGCTGCGATTCTGGCGGTGATTAAGCTAGAAGAGATTAGCTGGCCTGGTATTAGGCTACCGTTATAATGGCATTATAGTCGTCACGCCTCGATGAACACCTATAATCAACCGTAGCGCTCTTCAATGAATAGAATACCTCAACAATTGATCGATTAAAAATACTATTGTAGGGAAAGTGCAATGTTTTTTGTTAACGTAGATATATAATAACATATTCCATAATAATATATTATAATAAGTATAATATACTATAATACACTATATATAGGTACATATAGGATTATTCTATGACATTATATAGACTATTATAATATAGGTTTAATAGGGGAAAGTAACCGAATACGGACACTCTCGGTATCTCAGAAACCATAAATCGTACAAAAAAATGTTTAATGAATCAAATATTCATAATTATATAAATAGTCTAAAAAAGTATTTTTATTTTTTAATTATTAAAAATATTGCTGATATATCCAATAAACTGAATTAAATTTATGAAAAAAAAATCTAATTAAAACCTTCTCAAGAATATACAAATGTATCGATATAAAATATAACACTATATTATTAAAAAATAAAGAATTCTAAAATTATATATATAATTTCTATATTTGTTGTCAAATATTCATTAAGTTATAAGCATATATGCTAGATAGATATAGATATCTAGATATGATAGATATATATATATATATATATATATATATATATATATATATATATATATATCTAGAGGTCATATAAGTTCCTAATACTGACACCCTATATGGTATATATAACCAATAATCTCGCAGCGTATGAACTATTCTGAATTTCATAAAAATCGTGTGCGTTATAATATTAATACCACCAATAAAGCTAAATTTAAAATTTGTATTAAATATATACTTAAAGTGTATTATTAATTAAAAAATAAATAAATTATTAATTAATTAAATTAAAATTAATTATAAATAATGTAACTGTGATTTATCTGATTGATTCATAAATAATATATAGTTTATCTAGAGTATATAGGGTGTCCATATTATAACACAGGGTTTCCGTATTCGGACATGGGTATCGAATACGGACACCCCCGTTATCTATGGAATTAAAAGATGAAATAAAATTGTAAAATCACAATAATATCTATAATCATATAATATTAATATAAAGTAATTTTTAAATAAAAATAATGAGTCATAAAATGTTAAGATCATTTATTATTAAAGTGTCCGTATTAGGTTACTTTCCCCTATATCTATATATTAAACAATTATTATATTGTCATATATACTATCGTATAATCATATATTAATAAGATTATCTAGGGAAAGTATCCTAATACGGACAATCTCGGTATCACTTGAACCATAAATCCTACAACAAAATGTTACCGAATAAATGATTCATAATAATATAAGTAGTCTAAATAAATATTTTTAATTTTTTAATTATTTAAAATAATTCTGATTTAATTCCAATAAAATGATTTTTTTTATTACGTTTTTAAATTTATGAAAACAAATTCTTAAAACTTAAAACATTCTCAAGATTATAAAAATGTATCACTATAGAACATAATAATATATTATTAACAACAAAAGCATTCTAAACATCATATACATAATTTATATATTTGTTATCAAATATTAATTAAGTTATATGTATTTATCTAGAGGTCATATAAATCCCTAATACGTACACTATAGATGTATAAATACAGATAAATAGCGGTCCAATAAGTGCGCAGTATTTAAATTATTATAATTTTTATAATAATCGCGTACGACGTACGTTAAAATATTAAAACGACCAATGAAGCTACAAATAATAATGTTATTATTTATATACTTTACTTGTAATTATTAATTAATAAAATAAAAAAATTAATAAATTAATTACTAATTAAATTATATTAAATTATTCGTAAAATTAATTATAAGTAGGTGTAACCTAATGTAATTTATCTGATTGGTTCATCAATAATATATAGTATGTCCTAGTGATATATAGGGTGTCCGAATTATAACACAGAATGTCCGTATTTGAACATGGGTTTACAGAATATGAACACCTATTGAACAACTATTGAATAACAAGATTAAATACAATTAATTATAATCATATTGTAATTTTTGATTACAAATATATAGTCATAAAATGGTAAAATCATTTATTGTTAAAGTGTCTGTATTAGGTTACTTTCCTCTACACTAACTATATTATTAAGTAGTATTTTATAATGTCTATAATTATTATAATAATATATATTACATTATAATATATATATATATATATATATATATTTGTATATAAATCTTGTAATCTTTAGATATTGTATACAATAGAGTATGGTCATTAGGGTAATAGATATAGGGTCCTACCTTTTTAAAGACATGGTTAGGCTACCTTTATGAATACATCAAATATATAATATAATCTTATTAGACAATGATTTGCTTAAATATTATATGCACATATTGACTCATATCATCAATGACATAATAGCTATGCTTTGATCATTAAAAATATCCTACATTTATTTACACTATACTTATAACTTGGAATAGAATATAATATAACCTTATATATATATATATATCATTCACTGGCATCAACTATTGTAGGACTAATAATTATTCCATGAAAATTGTGAGATATGATAGAATAAAAAGTGCCTGTACAGTGTACACCCATGGAATACTAGATCGCTAGGTATACTTTATAAAGGTGCAGGAACAGGGATACAGAACAAATAATGATCATGGAATATATAGGCTGTAATTCCTTTACAATCATATCTACTGTTATGTTATAGTTTCCTTTCTATCAGATTCCAGTTCATCTCCAGTGTGTATTGTG
The DNA here is from genome assembly GCA_964019155.1 of Osedax fenrisi. NCBI lineage: Eukaryota > Metazoa > Annelida > Polychaeta > Sabellida > Siboglinidae > Osedax > Osedax fenrisi. Next base: position 49,813,291 of record OZ025240.1, on the reverse strand, counting down.
TATATGTATATTAATATTTTATTTTTTAAATATATTCTACATATAGATTTTTTAATACTATTAATGAAAATAAGTTAAAGATCTAAAAGTGTGATATAACATTCCTATATTATAATATCATCGAAGGTGTTCATAATATAAATATTCATTATACTTACTAAACTATAGCATATTATTATTTTTATAATTATTATTAAATAAAATATATATTATCATACATCATAAGGGTATATGTTAAAACCCGTAAGTTAAAACTATATATGACTATTTATATAGTTTTTTATATTTAAATTAAAAAATCTAATAATTATATTGATTAGATGAAATATAAAAAAAATGTAGTTCTTAAATAGAATCTAGAATTACATTAATCTATTTTTTATAATATAATAAAATATATATTTATGTAATCATTGCTTTACATGCAATATTAAACACTAATTAATAAACACAATAACTCTCTTACATATATATTGATTTCACTAATTATAAAACTATAGTTAACCTTATCATAGTGGTCTAGTAGGATATTTGAGTGTTTATGTTATAGTTAGTCACAATATTCTGTTATCCTACTTAACTCTATGCATATTGCATTCTATTCAAATATTTCATATTAATATTTATATTGATTGTGTAAATATCAAATTATTTAATAATTATATACTGATATTATGTATAACCTATTACTACCTACTCATAGAGTTGATAACAATGACAGAGAATGACAAAGAAAATAGATATATGTACATTTATTTTGATTTACTTGTTAACTTCCTCAAACTCTTGTCAACTTCTGCTTTTATTTGGTCTTTATTGTCTAAAAAGAATATATTCGATTTCAGTGTATAGACTTTGGCATTCGGTTTCAGGGTTTCTAATTCAGATTTAATGATCTCCAATTTAGTTTGTTCGTATTCTTTAAAATCAACCATCTATTATAAAATGTAATTATTATAATATTTACTATAATATTATTATTTATATTCAATATATATATATATGTGTATTACATATTATAGATTAATTAAAATTAAATGGGAAATTAGTAATTCAAGTTTAATTTCAAATTACATCCCTGTCCCAATTACCCGATGTATTAACAATTATATTATAATTTATTAATAAATATGTATACAGTGAAATGCATAGATTAATTATATTATATATAACTAAAAAATACTATAGTTTCTATTAAACACAATTCGCTAAATTCACAAATATTATTTTATTATTTAATTACTAAATTAAATTAAATATATTATATTAAAATTAAATATATAATTATTTTAAATTTGGATGACAACATATTTATTTTAACCATGTGCAGATATTACATGGTATACATGCTAAATTTATAATTGATAAATAAGCTTATATTTGAAAATATTAAATAGGACATCAGATTTTTAGATAATTCTTTTTTATTTTGGTTGAGTCCTTTTATCCCAAGAATTTAGTAGAAAGTGCGTAACTATATACTACATCCAAATCTGAACTTACTAATATATTCGAATATTTTCTTATTATAATAATCATTATGATAATCATAGTAAGTTACTATATACTTACTATTAGTAACTATCCGGGTATTCCGGGAATCGGAGTTATAGCATCGGATATTTTAAATTATAATCTTGCGATAGTTTTAAATAACTAAAGATGTAACTATATTGATCATAAAATTGAGATTATATTTTAAATGTATTTAAATTAGTATTCATTACATATTAAGTAGTATTATAATTAGTATACTAAGTAGTATACTAATTATATTACAAATATTTTTATATTTTATTCATTGCTATTTTAAAAATATCCAAACATATAATTAGAACAGCCTCTTTCATTATGTATAGAACTCAGGTGATTATATTTTTAAATATTACATATCACTATGATAATCCTCATAGTCACTATGATTATTTAATGATAATTATTTTAATCATTATGATAGAAATGAATGGTATAAGGAAAAATATTTTATATTTGAACAATTTTCTATAGGAAATAATTTTTATTCTAATAAGTTTTAAAAATGATATCCTGTTCTAATAATTTCAATAATAAGTATTACATTAATTATTTAGTAAATTATAATCAATATTAGTTACTAAATCATTATGTAAACTATTAAATTATGATTTAAATTATAGTAAATAATATTTAAAACAATGGATTATGGTCAAAATATTCGCGATTTGAACACACGAAAACTAGTTTATACGAATTAGTGATTTTACAATAGAGTATGATTGGCCATTATAATTAGCGTATGTCTATTTATAGACTATCATGCATGCAACTTCTTATCATTAACATATATATATATATATATATATATATATATATTATATACATATGTGTTTTATAAGCTCACTCGGGATGTAATCATTACATTACAGTACTGCAGCTATAAAAAACCTGGCAATAACAAAACTAAACCCAACCAAACCAAACTAAACAAGTTAAAATAAATAAAACAGAAAATATTAATATTTGTTCAAACAAACATACTCTATTGTAAAATCACTAATTCGAATAAACAATATTGCGGGCATTCAAATCTCGAATCAATCGCGAAGCTTTTGACCAGTTACCAAAATAATTAATGAAATAATAATTATTTCATTAATTATTTTGGTAACTGGTCAAAAGCTTCGCGATTGATTCGAGATTTGAATGCCCGCAATATTGTTTATTCGAATTAGTGATTTTACAATAGAGTATCATACTCAGTATGTTTGTTTGAACAAATATTAATATTTTCTGTTTTATTATTATAATAATTTAAATTCTATAAGAAAATAACTAGAAATATAATTATATAAGTTGAGCATATATTTGAATATACTGGTAATTTAAATAATATGTTATAGTCACCATTATTTAGGTAAATATATGTATATATATTTATAAATTAAATTAAATTAAATTAATAAAAACCTTATTAATTTTGAATATTTAAATTAAATACCAATAATAATACATTTATTATTATTATTTTACAATAATAGTAAAATATATTGTATTATCGTTCAATAATTATTTAGGTAAATATATGTATATATATTTATAAATTAAATTAAATTAAATTAATAAAAACCTTATTAATTTTGAATATTTAAATTAAATACCAATAATAATACATTTATTATTATTATTTTACAATAATAGTAAAATATATTGTATTATCGTTCAATAATTGTGATTTGAATTTAAATATAAAATATCCTAGGTTATTATGATACTACTCTGTATCTCATATACTATTTAAATAGATCATCAGTTGTAATATACATAATAATTGTGTATATATAACAATTAAATTTAATTATATTATTGTTATTGACTAACAACTAGCTATTTCGTTACATTTTAATTTTTTTAATTTTTAATTTAAAAGACAATTTCTTTTTATATTATATTATATAAAATATATATTTAAATTAAATTATATATTGGTCAATAATATACAATTTATTATATACAATTATTATATAGAACCAATAATTAATTATTGAATTACAATACAGTATAATATTAAACAATTTAAAATAATTTTTTTTAAATAGTTTTAAATTATTATTTATATGATCATCATTATCATAATGATTATGATGTGTTCATTACTAATATATTATTATGATATAGAGTAATACAAGTTATATATGTTATATATTCTTAATATCCTATTGCTTTATTATTTAGATATTATGATAATATCATATTATCTATCATTATCATAATGATTATTATAATCATAATCATTATGATAATGATTATCATAATCATAGATTCTTTAAGAAATTATTAGAATAGATCATTCTATGACTCATCTAAAATCTATGAGTGTAGTATAAGTTAACTTTAAGTTAAACCTATATAATATTATATCATGTCATATAATCTAATAATTTAATAGATTTAATAGAACATTGCACATATTTAATATGTTATAATATGATATTATTAAAACCTTTACTAAATTGTATAAAAACCGTGTTAAACCTAAATCTAGTTAAGTGACGATATAGTTGATAGAAACCTCAGTGGTTTCACTATTAATTATCATAATTATTATGCGTGTTAAATATGGAATGTTATATCTTAGCTTCTCAAAATCTTATTTATAATATTATATTATATAAATTATATTAAATATAATTTATATGTTTTGATAAGTATAACTTATACTGTATAAGTCATATGGTTCTGTTACTGAATTATTATGTATGATAATTATAATATTATATTGTTGTCAAAAGCTTCACAATTTAAAAAAAAAGCTATACACTAAACGCAAGCAATATTGTTGTATTCGAATTAGTGATTATATAAATTTATATATAATGTATGTATATGTAATATGAATTTATTGTATATTATATATCAAAAGTTTGATAAATTGTTCTATTATTATAATAGTTATATAATAATTATACAAAATTACATGTTATTTATGACTCAATGTTCGAGAGTATGATATCTATAGACATATGTGCATATTTATGCTGCTTATATATAGATATGTGATTACTAAATCGGTAATTTGGATACACAATTTTGCTAGCATTTAAAACGTAGCTCATTACAAAGAAGTCCTAAACTTTTGACAAGTTACTATATTATATTATAATTTAATTATAATTTATAACGATTATAAATGGTTACAGTCTACTAAATATAAACATCAATTTAGTTAAGGTCATGGAGGCTCTATATTATTATATTAATAAATGCATACTCTTTACTCGGATATAATGTGCATATAAAATCATTCCTCATACACGATGTAGAGATTCATATTCTTATAGTAATTTTAAATTAAACTATACTCTACTAAATAGTCATAGGATATTATTTTGATATTATTTCCGCTAACTACGTAAATGTATCATAATAAATAATTATTAATAGAATGGATGTCGCAGAAGATCTTTCCATGAAAGCGTGCGTTAAAGAAGATCGCGAAACTATTCAACAATCTTCTAAATGCGATGCATCGGTTGAAAACCTACAGGACAACGATGGCGTAATGGATCTATCGATAGTAAAACACGACGAACCGGAAAGTAAATCATCGGATAACGTTGAAGAGACTACTGAAATATCTACGGATGCATCGACTGGTAACGCAGATCAGGGTGATAATACTCAGTTAGAACAGGAGGAGAAGTCGCAGAGCTCCGTTGAACAGGCTTCGGGCTCGGATGCGACTAGAACAGATGCTAACAAAGATGGTGATACCACGAAGGAGGCTGACCACGATCACGCTAATCCTTACGGCTACATCGATCGCGATGAATTCACCTCAGAGATATTTAAACTAGAAATCACTAATCTGCCTCATAAACTCGGAATCGTGGTAATTACTTAATTTATAATATACTTATTGTTAACGAGTTACGCGTATAAACGTGTTTTCAAGCCACATTTTTATTAAAATAAACTTATAATAATATATATATATAACTTTACATTGATGAATTGTTATTAGATCCTTTGAATTGTATATGATTTATTCCAAAGCTACGATATCATTAGATGATTATAACAAACACTCTGATAGCAAATGAAGAAGAAGCTGAAAGTACTCGGTGTTGATAATGTCTGTAAACTTAAGATGCCCAATAGAGGGTCCTATGTGTTCATCACTTTCAGGTTATTCGAATATACTTCTATGTATATATATATATTCCATAGCGTATTATATATTTCTTTATATTCTTTATTTTATTAATATTATTTATAAGTATTTGAATAATTTTTCTAATGAAATTTTAAATACATTAAAATTATTTAACCAAAAACTATTCATTAAATTGTACATAGTACATCCTAATATATATATTTATTGATTATATATAATGATATATGTTAAGACATTGCATTATGGTATCACAAGTACATCACAATAAATTATCATATACACAGATCAGAGGCTGAGAAACTCGATGCATTTAAGAAAATTGACGGAGCATTGTGGAAAGGTAAAAATTTAAAAGTCAAGGTAAGTGTGTATATAGATACAAATTGTTGTGTTAAATACATATTAAATACCTGACATTTATGTCCTAGATAGCGCCACCTACAGCTGACCCTATGCTTAAAAAGAGAAAACAAATCAGAGGTATGTATTTAATTTATTATATTATATTTTATATCATATTCTATATTATATTTTTTATTATATTATATCCCTACCCATTTGAATTATATTGCGTACTATTACATACTATTTTATCACAGAATCTGAACATGATGCTGAAAGGAAGTTGAGGAAAATAGATTTACCTGGAGGAGACATTACTAATAGGTTTACTAACACTTTTATATTGCACATATATATATATATATATATAATATTAATCATCATCATCACATATTAAAATTCTTTATACATAATAGATATAAATAAAATGAACAATATGCAAATATATTTTATATTTTATAGAACTCCCAATGTATATATATTATATTATTTTTGCCCAGTATATATATATATATATATATATATATATATATATATATATATATATATCATTTATTAACGAATTACATATTTAATACTAATTAATTACTTATTAATTGATATATATATATATTATATTATATATAATTTATATATAATATATATATATATATATATAAAAATATAGACAATCATTACTGCAGTACTATTGGCATGAGTACATATAGTAGTATATATCTTCCCATCTATATAACGCATAGTAATTAATCATTGACTCCATTATCAGTGAAAGGGTTAACAATTCAGTGACACCCCTGTGGAAGTTGTCTTATCCAGATCAGATCCAGGTGTGTTATTGTATATATGAATAACTGATAGAATCTGACATATTAAATATACTTAATTATTTGATTTAAACACCTTATTAATTTATTCACTAATGTCTATTATTAATTATATATATTTATATTACAAATTATAATTTACTTTAACAAGTGTCATTTATAAATATATTTTATAAAATTAATCTTTTTTATATGTTTTCCAAATTTTAAAAATTACTAATTATTTATATTCGCAATACTAAATACTTTACATATAAAGTATATTATACGATATATTTATTTAAAAATGAGATATATCCTAATCCTACATATGTTATTGCTACGCTACCTCTCCATTACCAGTCAAAGACTAAAGATATAGAGCTGTACATGAGGAAACTCGGCAATCAATTATTTAGAGATAATCCTGCTTTGATCTCCAACAATAAGTTTATAATTATATAACCGTATTTATTACAATTAACGTTCAATATAAATATAATAAAATCATATCAGGAGTAATTTAGTCTTTTATTCAGTACAGAGAATGCGAGAAGTGAAAAAATTGCTTTATTTTAATTAAAATTATATAACATAAAACAAGCGGTAAACTAATATAAACTTGATATGCTAAACTAGACTCGATATGCTATGTTATATTTTATATACTGGCTAGTGTGGATATATTAGCCTATACTCGATATACTATGCTGACCCCCCCTAATTACGTCAGGAAACTCTACAACGGGTACTGCTGTAAACTGGACCCCATGGTGGAGTCCCCGGTAGAGGTCAACTACAGGTCGAAGTGTGAGTTCACCATCGCCACAGACTGTGATAACACAGGTTAGCATCAGGGTCACCTTATATTATATAATATTATATAGATATTTATATAATCTACAAATTAACTTGATATATCATACAAATTATATAAGTTACTTATTAATTATATTAGAGTAAATCATTCGTATACTCTTATTAGGGCTCTCACATCAATACCATTTTTAATTTTTGTCAGGGGAATTGCTGTCCTTCGATTTTCTTCCACCAAACGGATGACATCGAAAGATGAAACTACCAGATCTATATTTTCATACTGATAACAATTAAAAATATAAATGATCCTATTTTTAATTAATTAATTTAATAATAGATTAATTACATAATACTACATTATTTATTATATAACTTTATTATTTATTTTATATGAATGACAGTTTATTTAAATATAGATGGCGATACAATATATTTATATAAATATATCTGAAAAATGTAGGTAGCAATAAAATATATACGTTAATACAGATCGATTTTATTTATGTAATAGGGTGATTTAGGTATATATTTTTCATCTTTCAATTTCATCCGTCTGGAGGATGAAAATTGAAAGACAGTAATTCGACATACGACAAATTAAAATGGTATTGGTGTGAGAGCCCTATTAGAACATAATCTATCAATTATAATATATATATATTTGTATATATTTTTATATATTTATAATGGAAATGGTAATCTCAGATGAGGTTAATTGCAGATTGCCACACCAGTAAATATTAATTAATTGTAAAACTGAAGCCACACTTCGTGGAATGAGAAATGAGAATATTCGCGAACAATCTCTTTTGTTCGTAGTTAAAACCTACTGGATATTTACAAATGCGTTTGTTTCGATTGCATAGTTCACTCGCGTGGCCCCAACTTAATGTATAACTCATTATATCATTTAATACTATTATATAGTATTAAGGTAAGTTATGTTTTATTGAGATTATATCATATTAGTTTATGATATAAACTAATATCAGAAATAATCTTTAAATTTGTATATATATATTTATCATTAAATTATTGTTTCATGTCATTCATTGTGTATCTACGCTCAATAAACTATATGTATATATATCTATATAATAACATCATTGTTCTCTCCCTATTTATCCACATGTCCCCTAAAGATATAGTATCTGTATATAATCAAGCTAACTATATACCACCATCTCGTGAGTAGATAAAGTCATCGGATTTAGGGTGGGCGCCTATCTTTCCGGCAATCTTACGGTCGTCATGCCAACCGATTGTGTAAACGTACCTCAGGCATCCATTGATATCTGCAAGGTTATGTCCTATTCAGTGTATTTATTTAATTATTTGATTACTTCAAAGTTTATATTTGATATTATATATTACGAAATTATGTATGTTTATATTTTTAATAATAATTAATCAATAGTAAACTATATCTTATATTTACTATATAATATTTAATAAATATTAATCTTTATTAATAATATTATGCTTTTGTGTAATAATAAACTGCGTAAGATTAATTATCATATAATAATATATTAATAACACAATTTAATTATCTATTATATTTTCTTAATAAATTTTATTTATATTAAAATGAATTAAAATAGCTATATTTAATTGGTTTATTTTGTTAATGTATATGATAGATAATAAATTACATATCATAATTTAAAAATATATCCTATGCTAGATATATCATTCATCATACATTATACATATTCAAATTTAAATAATATTTTTAATTATATGATAGAAATTAAAATAAATTTGATTATATTCTTATAATATCAAAGAGTATATGCATTTCTATGTAATATAAATATATACACATAGATAACATCACTATCCCAGATAAAGTAACCCCCCCATAGTCGATGCAAGACTACCCCTTAACACAGTAAACCCTTCCCCCAGTCGATGCAAGACTAACCCCTAATACAGTTAACCCCCCCCAGTCGATGCAAGATTACCCCTTAATAAAGTAAACCCTTCCCCCAGTCGATGCAAGACTAACCCCTAATACAGTTAACCCCCCCCAGTCGATGCAAGATTACCCCTTAATAAAGTAAACCCTTCCCCCAGTCGATGCAAGACTAACCCCTAATACAGTTAACCCCCCCCAGTCGATGCAAGATTACCCCTTAATAAAGTAAACCCTTCCCCCAGTCGATGCAAGACTAACCCCTAATACAGTTAACCCCCCCCAGTCGATGCAAGATTACCCCTTAATAAAGTAAACCCTTCCCCCAGTCGATGCAAGACTAACCCCTAATACAGTTAACCCCCCCCAGTCGATGCAAGATTACCCCTTAATAAAGTAAACCCTTCCCCCAGTCGATGCAAGACTAACCCCTAATACAGTTAACCCCCCCCAGTCGATGCAAGATTACCCCTTAATAAAGTAAACCCTTCCCCCAGTCGATGCAAGACTAACCCCTAATACAGTTAACCCCCCCCAGTCGATGCAAGATTACCCCTTAATAAAGTAAACCCTTCCCCCAGTCGATGCAAGACTAACCCCTAATACAGTTAACCCCCCCCAGTCGATGCAAGATTACCCCTTAATAAAGTAAACCCTTCCCCCAGTCGATGCAAGACTAACCCCTAATACAGTTAACCCCCCCCAGTCGATGCAAGATTACCCCTTAATAAAGTAAACCCTTCCCCCAGTCGATGCAAGACTAACCCCTAATACAGTTAACCCCCCCCAGTCGATGCAAGATTACCCCTTAATAAAGTAAACCCTTCCCCCAGTCGATGCAAGACTAACCCCTAATACAGTTAACCCCCCCCAGTCGATGCAAGATTACCCCTTAATAAAGTAAACCCTTCCCCCAGTCGATGCAAGACTAACCCCTAATACAGTTAACCCCCCCCAGTCGATGCAAGATTACCCCTTAATAAAGTAAACCCTTCCCCCAGTCGATGCAAGACTAACCCCTAATACAGTTAACCCCCCCCAGTCGATGCAAGATTACCCCTTAATAAAGTAAACCCTTCCCCCAGTCGATGCAAGATTACCCCTTAATAAAGTAAACCCTTCCCCCAGTCGATGCAAGACTAACCCTTAATAAAGTAACCCTCCCCAGTCGATGCAACACTACCCCTTAATAAAGTGAACCCCCCCCACCCCCCAGTCGATGCAAGACTACCCCCTAATACAGTTAACCCCCCCTCCCCCAATCGATGCAAGACTACCCCTTAATAAAGTAACCCCCCCAGTCGATGCAAGACTACCCCTTAATAAAGTAAACCCCCCCCAGTCGATGCAAGACTACCCCTTAATAAAGTAAACCACCCCCCCAGTCGATGCAAGACTACCCCTTAATAAAGTAAACCCTTCCCCCAGTCGATGCAAGACTAACCCTTAATAAAGTAACCCTCCCCAGTCGATGCAACACTACCCCTTAATAAAGTGAACCCCCCCCACCCCCCAGTCGATGCAAGACTACCCCCTAATACAGTTAACCCCCCCTCCCCCAATCGATGCAAGACTACCCCTTAATAAAGTAACCCCCCCAGTCGATGCAAGACTACCCCTTAATAAAGTAAACCCCCCCCAGTCGATGCAAGACTACCCCTTAATAAAGTAAACCACCCCCCCAGTCGATGCAAGACTACCCCTTAATAAAGTAACCCTCCCCCCAGTCGATGCAAGACTACCCCTTAATAAAGTAACCCTCCCCAGTCGATGCAACACTACCCCTTAATAAAGTGAACCCCCCCCACCCCCCAGTCGATGCAAGACTACCCCCTAATACAGTTAACCCCCCCTCCCCCAATCGATGCAAGACTACCCCTTAATAAAGTAACCCCCCCAGTCGATGCAAGACTACCCCTTAATAAAGTAAACCCCCCCCAGTCGATGCAAGACTACCCCTTAATAAAGTAAACCCCCCCCAGTCTATGCAAGATTACCCTTAATAAAGTAAACCCCCCCCACCCCCCCAGTCTATGCAAGACTACCCTTAATAAAGTAAACCCCCCCCCACCCCCCCAGTTGATGCAAGACTACCCCTTAATACAGTAACCCCCCCTCCCCCAATCGATGCAAGACTACCCCTTAATAAAGTAAACCCCCTCACCCCTCAGTCGATGCAAGACTACCTCCAGCAGAAGTCCGAGTACGCCTCATTCAACCCTGTGATTAAAGCTGGCCACTATCGTACGTTGACCACTAGGGTCACTCTGGACAACTCCCTCATGTTGATACTCGTCTTCACTCCAGGATCGCTGACTCAGGTTTGTAATGATAATGAATGTATACTATTGTTCTATGTATATATATATATATATATATATATATATATTAACTATAGTTAATAAAGGAAACTCTTATTTTTAATATATATTATCTTACAACGATTTATTATCATTGAATTTATATCTTAATCGTATACACGGATATTTAATATTGATTACTTTAACTAGTATTCTATATTATGTTTATACTATAACTAGAGATGTAAATGATGTTGAGCTTTTTATATGTACCGAAACTTGACATTGTTATGCTGAACCCTGGCTTATATTTTTGTTATTATAATCTCAAGCTGATATCATTGCTTACCGATCTCTAGCCGAGAAGAGACTATTATATCTACAAACCCGATATTATTTCTATATTTACTCCTTTTACAATATATTCTATTGATTGATTCTATTATATCATATATAAAGTTTTTAAAACTCATGTTTACATGGTAACTAAACATCATTTAAACCTCAATTCACATGACACACTGGTCTATAGATCACATGAAGCGTTGATCTATAGATCACATGACACGTTGGTCTATAGATCACATGCCACTTACATAACTACGCTTCACCACGACCCACAGGAGGAGATAGCCGCTGAGATGACCAGAGTTAAGGAACACTTCAACAACCCCACCGAATACCCGAACATCAAGAGTTTCTACTTCGAAGTGCAACGCGAAACTCCCGGAAGGTAGGTGTACTTTAACCTACAAATATCATAGATAGATATAGTTCATTCTCGCATTACAGTATTAATTAACTATTGTATCCCAACCTTATCTCATATTGCAGATTTCATTAAGTGTTTATTTATTATAAGTATGTTGTTATGTATTAATCGTTTTATTTATCATGTAGATATAGACAATCGTTTTGACAGAGACATAGAAATACCCTTACAAACGAGATTAATATTAATATAACAAAAGTATTATTGGGATCATAAATGTAAATATGATCATTATACTGAATTCAATAACCCTATAAAACCAATTAACTGGATGCTAATGATAAATTATTATGTTAATCTCTTCATTATATATTGTTCATATTATGCTATTCATGATCATATTTTATATATGCATTCTATTTATTTACTGCATACAGTGATGTAATTATATATTTCAACAAATAAAAAAATTGTATCTGATGATTATAAAAATTATTAAACAATTAGTAATATTAATATATTCGTATTGATTTTAAGTTCTATATGTGTAAGACAAGGAGTTATATTTATATTTGGAAATAATAAAATAATAAATATTATTTTAGAAGGTTGATTTTAAATTGGTAGCAATGTCTAAATCAATATATTATATACAATTCTATATAAATAATTATCAAACATATGTTTTATGGTTACATAATATTTAATAAACTGAAATATATTAAAGAGTAATATCAATTATAAAATAGAATAATATTTAGGTTAGTATTAATATGAATTTGATTATATTAATTTATATTTTAATTCACTTATTTTTAACTACACGATATAATGATACATGTTTTATAAATGTATATTTAATAAATTATTATTAATAATAAACATTCACTTAATTAAGCATGTAATACTAATTTTGTATATTTCTCAATAGCATTAATTCAATATAAATAATAATTACTAATTTCTAGAGATCAGTCTGAAAACGTGGAAAGGCATTTACTTTTCGGAAAAGAGGTTATTACCTAGTCAATAGCATTCATCTATTATATAATCATATTCAACGAAATATTTAAATATCGCATTGCTACAGAAATATATAAATATTGATTTATTAATAAAACTTATACACGCGCTTATATATATACACACACGAGCCTGAGTATAAAGTAGGCGACAGTTATAGAAATTGTTTACATCTTACTTTAGAATCCTTTTGAAGGATACAGATATGCATCATTATTATTATATAATGTCACGAGACTTTACACATTACTATGCATACGTCGGTCATTTATATATATATATATATATATAAATAGTATATCATGCAATATATCGGGTTTAATCGCTCATTACATATATCTGTATATACTATAGTATATATAGTATGTCATTCGATGTAAACAAAATCGCATTACCTTCCTATAGGTGCAATACCCCTAGGGTTGAGTTCGGATACACGCATGACTAACCTATATATATATTGTTGTTATTGTTATTTGGTGGAGTCCTTTCATTCCATCCAGGAACTTAGATGAAGTTTTTCACTTATAACCATATATGGCTCTAATGTCCCTTCGAAGCCGCTCTCGTGTTAAGGCTTCCATGGTTTTAACGAAAGCCGATCATTTATTTATACACAATTATATAAGATCACTTCTAAATAATATTTTAAGACCCATTTTATAAAATTAATTAATGATCCGGACGAGGCTCGAACCCGTGTCCTACTGCTTGTGTGTCTGACGCCTTAGCCACTGAGCCACACAGGCAGTTTTTTATATATATTAATATATAAAACTAGCGCTTTTTTACAGTACATCGTTGAACAACTGATGGGTCTAAGTTTCAGAATATCTCCGAGCGCTTTCTTTCAGAGTTTGTATCACCCCCCCCCCCCGCCCACTAAACCCCCATTGATCTGTACGCCCCCTTCTCGTGCAGTCAATCCCTACGCAACGCACCTACTCTACGAGCTGATCGGTGATTGGGCGCTAGAGAGTAAACAAAGCGAACCGATTCTCTTGGATATCTGCTGCGGCACCGGAACTATCGGTCTCACCTTGGCCAAGGTCGGCGTATTGATATTGCGTAATAACGATGTAATAGACAGCAATGTAATATTGTTATCCTACACTTTCATGTCTAACATTCTACATAGATAACTCTTAGTGTAATTAAATATAAGCTATAAGAAATGTTTTTATCAATTATATTGAGAATATGAAAAAAGTATATTACCATACTTAATTTAGTAAATTTACGATTATATAATTAATTATATGATATAAATAAATAACCACCATGTAGAGAGTGAAGAAAGTCATTGGAATTGAGATGTGCAAGGAGGCAGTAGTGGATGCTGAATACAACGCTAAAACTAATGGTTTACCTAGTGTTTGTGTATTTATCTAAGACAATATATATATTCGTATAATAGAGTATTAATAGTCAACTTGACTCAACGTATTTACAAACAATAACATACATTATTGAAATAAATATAGAATAATGTGAAAATAAAAATATGTAAAACTTTTTCGATTACCGTAGAAATAAACGAAAAATAATCTAGTTATGTAGTTATCTAGTAATCTAGTTATGTAAAATTACCTTAATTTCATTAAATACCATATTATAAATTTACAATATAAACAACATCTATTCGTGTAAAACGAATGTTTACAGGTATTGAAAATGCAGAGTTTATCTGCGGCAAGGCCGAGGCTGTATTACCTAGCCTCGCGGATAACCTGGTGACTGATGGCTGCGAAGTTATCGCTATAGTGGATCCCCCTAGGAGTGGACTTCGTATGTATTAATCATTATTGATCATTTCTTATTGTATTTGCGTTAAGAACGGGCATTATGTTATATATTATGTTAATAGTTCATTATCCATTACATTTTATTATATCTAATTAATCTTTATTTTCTAGTAATTATATTATTGTAGAATTAAAATAATAATTAGTTAATACTAAGCCATCTATGCAACATTATTATTATATTAATAATATCCTCATTTATGTATATTTAATATATAAAACTAATAATAATACATATAATAATAGTACTAATATATTTAAGTAACTTTATATTTAAATATTGATTGTTTATTTATCATTTTAATTGAAGATGATGTATATTTTAGGATAAATTTAAAATATAGTTTAATAAATTCCACCTAATAAATAATCATCTTTAATAAATTATAATAATCAAAAAAAATTGTAAAAAAAATATATGATTATCTCAAAATGACTTAATTAATTACAAAATAATGGATAGAAAATGGGATTAAATAATAACAAATGTTATGAATGGATGTGCGTCACTAAATATTCACCTACAAATATATTTTACCATATACACAATATTATTTATAATATATTATATATTTCAGTATCGCCATCTAGAATATATATTAATGTAGATAAAACTAGATGTATATATAAATATATATATATGTAATAAATAATTACTCACTAATTCTATAGATAATGATGTAATAAGAGCTATAAGAAGGAATGAATACATAAAACATTTAGTTTATGTGAGCTGCAACCCAAAAGCTGTTGTCACAAATATCCTAGAGTTTGTATTTTCTTTATCATTATTATTATAAATTTCATATTAAATCTAGTTTATTTATAATTTTTCAAAAATTAAAAATAAATTAAATTTCTTTTTTAAACAAATTTTATATATATTTTAGTTAATTATTAATGATTTGAACAGTTTAACAAAGATGCCTTCGAAGAGGATGAAGGGAGCACCCTTTAAACTGATCCGGGCTACACCCGTTGACATGTTTCCTCAGACTCCCCATTGTGAACTAGTGATGTTATTAACTAGATAATCTAATACCATTCACTATTGTTATTATTATAACCGTTGTTATGTAATTATTATTATTATTTAATTATACAATAAAAAAAGTAAAAATCAATATTATTTTTAAATTTTGTATTATCTTATTATAAATAGTTTTTTATTTATTATACAATAAAAAAATAAAAAATGAATTTGAATAATTTATTGACTCCGTAACATATCTAATCATCGTCCTGGATAATGGCATTGTTTGCGACAATGCTCGGCGATATAATATCCTCTCCTAGTTGTTCTAGAATCTCCAATCGGTAGTCGTCAAAGTTACCGTCGATTTCTTCTATCGATTGATTCTCTATCACCCATAGTTGACAGTTTGTGTCTCGTATTAACCGTTCGTCGTGAGTCACTATTATTACACCTGTAGTAGTAGTAGTAAAGTTGGTTTTTATTATTAATTAAATAATTTGTATTAATAAATTATTATATTGAATGTTATTTGTAATACATACTTCTATAGATGTATTTTTATTATTAGATATTTTGTGTATATTATATTAAAAAGTACTATAGTATAATTTATACATGGATTCAGTAAATTCTATCCAAATTATATTTTTCTTTCGGCCATGCTTGTTTATTAAATGAATATATTTATATAATAAACATAATCTATAATATTGATACCAGGGTCGTTGATTTTGTATTGATTTTTTTTGTTTTTTTAAAAACTATAACAACCAACAACTTGCTTTATATTTTTTGATATTATACATGGTATACTTTATATAATATGGTCTATAATATTATTAATAATATTGAAATTAATATTAAATGATAATATAGTATTGAAATTAATATATTTATCAATAATTTTATTTTTTTGAAGTAAATTATTATTAATATTATATTTTTTGAAATTATACATTGAATAATTTATATAATATACATAATATATACTATTATTATTAATATTGATACTAATTTTAAATGATATAATATTGAAATTATTTATCAATAATTTGATATACAAAAAAAAACCGAACAACCCTGGTATTAATAGATGTAGTAGTAGTAGTAGTAGTATTACTTACCCCCATGGAAATTATTAATAGCAAGAGCAAGAGCATCAATAGATTCAATGTCAAGATTATTTGTAGGTTCATCCTGTAATAATAATTAGTAATTAGTAATTTATTACATAAATATATTATGTAATAATAACTATAGTATCAGATACTTAATAATAGCAATTTATATTAGATATTACATTATATTATATAAGATATTTATAATAAACTCATAATGAAGGTTATACTTAAATAAGTTGAGATCATCGATATAAAGAAAGTGGATAAGCAATTGAATGTAGTGTATGGCACTATCCGCTACGGGCGCTGCAGTCGAAACCCACTATCTGGCCCACTACTTTTTATTTATAATAATATTTATTTATACATATATATATTGATAATCACTACCAATTTAATGTACTATTATACTAAAAAATAAAATTATATATTTAAAATACATTATATCAACATTCCTCGTAATTCAGTGTATTTAAATAAAAGATATCATACTATTTTATTGATATTTATAATCTAAATCCATTAATATAGATAGAAGTCATTTTAATCTATTTCGACGAAAACCCTACTGTTTTAATATTTGACATATATAATATGACTAATATCCAATCAAAATCACTGATACCATTTTGTTAATTTAAAAGTGCCATTCACGTATCTATCTTTTACATGAATTGCGTGCGTCAATTGCTTATCCACTTTCTTTATATCGATGGTTGAGATCAATCAAATGATCATCTTATTTACACACTATCATTAATAAATAGTTTGCATAAACATATACTACTTTAGATATTTGAAAATATAAATATTCTAACTATAACTTCTTTAATTTTTATGATAATATATCCAATTAATTCAGAAAATATACGCACGAGTAGAATTGCGTATATCTTATTAATTTAGTATTATAAGCTATTTAAAAGATAATTATTCAAACTTTCTAGTTATTTTTTTTATATTCACTTGCCATTTTAACCGATTAAACTTGATTTTATTAAACATTACTTGAAATTCAATATTATCATTATATATCATAAAAGCTGAGACAAGCGTAGCTTTTACTTAAATATTTACGCATAGCTCATATACATTCATATATGTTTTTATATATTATATAATACATTCAGTTAATATATGCAGTGATTCCGTAATTGTACAAAATAATTACTCATTTGAACAGCAGATAGGTTCGTACTTTTTTGTTTGTCATTATTTTATAAATCTTCACATTTATAACAAATTAAGTATACAATACTGAATAAGTTTACAATTTTAGACCTATATCTTAAATAGTTTTAAGTCACAAGACCTTTTTATTTTGAATACATATAAAATTTAATATGGGAGAAATAGGTTTTATTAAATTTGTTTACAATTGAAGAATATCTTTAGCCAACTATGAATATATTTTAGAAACATATATAACAAGTAGTATTAACAATAACAATCTATATGCCTATATTTTATAAAATAATTTTAGTAAACAAAAAATATCTAAAAATCTTATAATTTAAAATAAATAAATTATTACTATTTAATTTTAAAAAATTAAATATATAATTTATAGATATTTATAGAATGTAATTCAAATTGATTATTAAAAATTTATTTTATAAAATATAATCATAATTTATAAACATTTTTGGATTTTTATTTGAATTACAAAATATTTTGGGCATTTATAAAATTTTATAAAAAATTTAAATTTTATTTCGATAAAAGAGATTTATATCTAGATTATATCCAAAATTAACTAAAATACATGTAAAGTATAATTATATATATAATTTTGAAAAAATTAATTACAAATTTATATTCTATAATACATATATATAGGTGGGTAATCGCATGTATATGTGTCTATACATATATCGGTGTATGATTTAATGTATGATTATGTAGAATAATGTATGATTATAAAATTATTAATTTCATAATTATTAATTAGTCAATATATTTTATATATATTATATTTTAATATTTTTTTATTTTTATATTCAAATCAATAATAATAAGTTTAACAATTAATAAACTAAATTATATATATTATTATCAAATTATTATCGTATTACTATTATTTTATTATTATTTTCTTCACGCACGAGCGAAGGGGTCTACATGACCCTATTTTAGTGCTAATAAACTCAATATCATCATCATCATATATAAATTAAATATTATAAATTATGACAGAATTAATATTATTAAAATTTGTATTTTGTTCATTAATAATTAACTAATTATATTTAACATAAATTAATTAAAATATTTCAATATGTATTTTAATTTTGACATTGTAATGTAATATAATATAATGGTTTAAACAATATCATAATTAGCAATTTAATTAATATATAATAAATAATACAAATAATATATATGAAATATTAAAATAATAAAATTAAAAATTAAATTAATATATAATAAATAGATCATCCAACATATCAATTAAAAAAGGTAATTTATGAATATGAATTTATATATCTGAGAGCACATGCATTTCATTGTTATATCACGAGTAACATTGAAACAAAAACAATCTGGTATATTATAAAATGTATGATATAATTAATTATAATATCTTTACTGTTTTATTATAATAGTACATACAATAGTGATAATAAATATCAATGTATGTTGGTAATTACGTTTTTGTACTAATTTTAATATAAATACTTTATAAAATAGTGTATTTTCTATAATTTCTATAGTTTTAGAAACCATTAATATATGTTATTGAAAGAGTTATAAATGAAATATGGATATTGTATTAATAATTAATATAATAAATGGTATATATTGTATAAATACGATAAATGTAATACAAATAAATATTTAATTTAAAATATTAATTTAAATGCTATTATTGTTAGTAAACAAATTAAAGGCAATAGCATATAACTAGTAGCATTACTATTATAATAAATATTGTAAATACAATTTGAAAATTTAAGTTTATATTTCAAACGTTAAATGATTAGTGACTAAATAATATTATTTTTAAATAAAAATTGTTAATACCATTATAATAAAAATAGATATGTGTTATATGATATATGAATGCCTAATAGTTGTATCAATCGAACCAGTCTAGTGAACAGACTAAAATATATTTTGCCATTTAATTTTATAATTTTTTTCAAAGATAATTTCACAAATGAATGACAATTTAATTAATGTAAAAAGTCATACACACATCATCAATGGAATGTTGTGATTACTTCGTAATTGTTTCACAACAGATTTGCCTCTTCAGAGTTAACAAACTGCTGCCTAATACACACACACATACATATCAATCTCCCAAGATACTGGGAGGTGGAGGATGAGGAGGAGTAGGAGGAGGAGGAGGAGGAGGAGGAGGAGAAGGATGAGGAGGAGGAGGAGGATGTGGAGGAGTAGGAGGAGGAGGATGTGGAGGAGTAGGAGGAGGTGACAAGAGGAGGAGGAGGCAAAGAGATGAATGCTAACCAATACCAATACGTCGGGTTCATTACAGGCTAAATCGGCGAACGCGACCCTTGCCTTCTGACCCCCGGAGAGGTCACGGTTCAATATCGTGTGGGCGTAACCGACGAGACCAAACTGTCCCAACATCTTACGGGCATCTTGGTAGTCCAAGTTGTACTTCCCCTACATAGCGACGGTTGTGATATATATGGTTATACAGTAATTATTAGAGTAATTTGAAGATTTAAATATATTTCTCATAGTTAAATAACTAGTTATATATTATATTATGTTTTGCTATATATATATATGTGGTTAATAGGTGTGGTGTTTGAATACTTCTCTTACAAATAGGAACTATAATGTAAGGTTCTTTATCTTAGTAAAACTTCTAGATATATGTGTATATTACCTTATAACCGATGGCTATAATTCTGAAATAATAGAATTTTAGTTTTACTATTAAACTAGTAAGTTCATTAGATTATAATTATATTATAATTAATAGAGTAATTAATATGTATTAATTATATAATAGCGATATATTATTATTATAAATGAAAGTTTCTCAGTTCAAAGCACGCGATACATGTTATAATAGAACATACATCGAGTGCGACTACTACAACATGAAACACGTCCAACGATGACATCGTGAGATAGAGTGAGTCATCACAGTGCTGACTTACCCTCATGTAGTCTACTGCGGTAATGTCCAGAGTTAGTTGGTCAGCGGAGTGTTGGTCATATCTTCCTATCCGCTGTGTAGTGGTGGTGGTGGTAATGTGGCAGTGTTTAGTATCAACTCACTATCATTTATACGTCTACATTCATTACACATATACACACACAAATACATGTATATATATATTATATTATGGCCCACTACATATTCAAATTTAATAGAGTACAAATTTCTATAAATAACAAATAGGAATGATAGAATATATCTGAATATATTAATTAACGAAATATATAATATGATAAAAAAAAACAAACAATAGAATTATTTATTTATACATACCTTTGTATATATGTATGTTCTATAAATAAATATGTTTTTATTGGTAATTACACAAATAGTTATCAATTATTATTTATACCGTAAATATATTCAAGATAAGATAAGATTAGATAAATATAATATATATAACATATATTATGTTAATTAAATATTAAAATGTATTATTTTATTATTTATTAATTAATATAATATCATACAATTATATATATATATATAACTATGAATACAAACCAGTCTGTGATTCTTCCTGATTTCTCCGTCTAACTAAAAGTGATAACGAGATGATATTACAACAATAGCTATGTATGAAGACTTAACTGAATACTAACAGGTGTTAGGTCTCCCATCAGTAACTTTAGCAACGTACTCTTACCTACTCCATTAGGTCCAACGATTGCAACTATTGATTAGGTACTTAAGTATTAACGTCAGAGTATTATATGTGCAGTTAATGAGAGATAACAACTATTGATTAGGTAGGTAGGGCGAATGTTAGAGGATTATATGTGCAGTTAATGAGAGATAACTAAAGGTTCAATAACAAAAGTTTGACAACAATTGACAGATCTATATATAGATTGTATATATATATATATAGACTATAGTCTTAGCACTTACCCCTGGATTTCATGTCGATTCCGAATTCTAACCTCTTGAAGAGTTTAGGTTGCTTAGGGAATCCGAAAGTGATTTCTACAGTTAGTGGAACGTGGTTAGAGAAGGGCGGGGGCGTAGTGGTGATTAAAGCGGGGCGGGGTTGATAATAACCGTAAGCTCCGAGAATAGGGGCGGAGAGGGGTGGAGGGTCGGGGAACGCGAACTTAACGGTGTACTCGCGCGGTCGCTCCAGTAACTCCATCTTGCGTTCGTCTTCTATGCACGACTGCTGCGCTTTCGTTCGGTTCTTTTGTTGTTTTCGCGTTAACGCTTCCTTTTGCTTCTTTTCCTGTTGACACAATGATTGTTATGGTGGCGATGGCAGTGGCAGTGGTTGTAATGATAATGATGGTGGTTATGATAATAAATACGATGGTTATATATTGATAGTAGTGTTGATGGTGGTTTTGTTAGTGGTGTTGATAGTGGTGTTGACAATGATGATGTTTATAATTATAGTGATATTAATGATAATTCAGATGATGATTATGCTGATTTAAGTGTAAAGTGTAGTTTACTGTCCATACAGATATAAGAGATGACGGATACAAACGGCTTGTTTAGATGATTTTCCTCCCATTTTCAACTCCCGGATTCGTTTCTCTTGTTTCTCGTAGTCCTTGATCTGTTCTCGTCTCTTTTGCATCAACATCTTCTTGAAGGCACCTGTGTGCGCGTGTGTGTGTACATTACCTGTCTACAATGTACACTAAACATTACCATAGTTTCCTCTGTAGTAGAACAGCTTCTTCTGATCGAGATGAATGATGTCCGAACAGATGTTATCGAGGAAACTTTGATCGTGGGAAACTATGAGTAGCGTCTTTTTCCAGTTTTGTAGATAACTAAAGCGAATTCATGTGTGAAATTAAAATACTACATAATGTATAAATAATATAATTAACATAATGATTTTAAAATTTGTAAAGAACTTTTTATTTTTATAAAACATCACTAAATTTATCTACTTGAATCATATTCATAAGATCATTTTTAATTCATATAAAGACAGAAAATAATATTATATTAGTATAATAATTAAGTTCCGAATAGAACATGTATCTCGTATTATATATTAATGTAAATATTCCATAGTAAATATGAAATGTTTACTTATGTACTAAAGCCGTCATAAGTCAACATAGTGTAGTGTGACCTATGAACCTTGTATAAATAATGCTAGCATGTAGCAATACTAACTTATCTAGCCAAATGACGGCGTTAAGATCCAGATGATTGGTCGGCTCATCTAACATTAGTAGCGTGGGTTCCATGAACAGAGCTCTGTATTATACATATATATATATATGTATGTATGCGTATGTGTATATGTTGACATAAGTTAATAATAATGTGTATAATAATAAAATATATAACAAACTATAACTCTGGTATATACACTAACATATAGGAATATAGTTATATAGATGGTGACATAATTAATTACAATATTGAAGGTTATCGAATGACCTCGCTAGCGAAACTCTCATCCTCCATCCTCCTGAGAAGTGATTGGTCGGTCGTTGTTGCATTTCGTGTGAGAAACCGAGCCCAGCCAGGATACGTCTGGCTTTAGGTTCGGCTGCGTCTGCTCCTATAGCTTCTAGTTCTTCGTATAACTGAGGTGGGGGTTGAGTGACGCAAGGCTAAAGTATACATGTATTATGATGCGATAAGAAATGATACATTTATATAGATATTTCTATATTATTCAATATCCTCACATTAGGAGAGTCACTACTGGGGGGTCAGGGGGACCAACCTCCCTACAAAAACTGGGGAGAGAGGAGACATAGTATATTTGGTTCACATATGAAATTGTTTTTATACAATCGAAACTCTAAAATAATAACAAATAAAAAATATGATAATAATTTAAATAATTCATTTTTAATTCTATTTTTATAATTATTATTTTTAATCCTTTTAAGAAATAAATTTTAAAGGTTTACATCATCCACCTGAAAAATAGTTACAGCGCTGTAATATACACATATAATATCTATTACGACCTGTAATTTAATAAGATATCAAATCATAAATTAACGGGTTTAAGTCGATTACTCTTTACATGTAAATAGAACGATGTGGAATGCATGTATATATGTGTACTTGTATATAGGTTGTATGTATAAGTGTATGTATATGTGGTGTGTAATGAAGAAGCTTACCTCTTTCAGTCTGTCGCCATTCTTGCCCGACTTAATGAGATCGTCGCATTCTTTCATCAGCTTGATACGTTTCGTATCGGCGTTCAGTACGGCTTGTATGGCGATGGTTTCATCGGCGACGACCTCTAAACGATGCGACAGAGGTCATTGGTGTCATTGGGTGGTCTCCTAAGGAGGTATCGATGTCAACAAACCTTGTTCGCATAGTAAGACGTCTATGTTGGGTGGAATGTTCAGCACTCGGTTAGCGATGTGAGTCAGTAGTGTTGTCTTACCGTGACTATGAGCGTATGTGAGGTTATGTTATACATGTGTTCAAGTGAGGTTATGTTGTACGTGTGTTGCACATGTTCAAATGAGGTTATGTTATACATGTTTTACATGTTATACATGTTATACATGTTATACGTGTTTAACATGTTCACGTGTGGTTAGTTTAGTTAACAACTCAGGCAACTTAAGGTTATAAGATATAGACTAATCATAATATCGCGCAGATATTTACACGCATTAAGATTAAATTAAGATTATATTAAAATCATGTAATAATTTAATGTAAACGCATTGCAGTAATTACGAGAATGGCCAGTAACTGGTGGATAGCTAGAGGGGTTTAGCTAGAGGGGGGGTTTAGCTAGAGGGGTTTAGCTAACCCGTTAGGTCCTACGAATCCATATCGTCTGCCAGCAGTTATCTGGAGGTTTGCGTTCACAAATAGTTCTTTACCTCGGGCTGCGATAGAGAAATTCTCAACCTGTTCGATGTGTGAACGTATGTATGTATGTATGTATGTATGTGTACTTGTATATAGTTTGTAGGTGTAAGTGTATGTATATGTGTGTAAGACATACACTGTAGGTACCTAGGTGTGTATAAATAGATGTAAATGTATGTATGAATTTGTAGGTGCGTTACTATAGGTATGCGAGCGCGAGATTGTGTACACGCACGTATTGATGTGTATGTTTGTAAATACGTCTATGGGAATATATGTGTACATGTAGGTATGGATGTGTAGTTATATAGTTATGTGCATGCGTATGGGATTAAACCTTGATGTCGGTTTGATTCTCGAGTAAAGCTTTGTTTTGTGACGATTCCATTTGTGATACCGAGAAGTTACCTTGTTCTGCCATTTCACTGAGGTACGCTTCCTGACAATAACGATTGGGAATAGGGTCGTGCTATTGAGTTTAGTGTCTTTGCTAACCCTTTTCTTTAGTTTCTTTGCATCTTTTTTACTAATTTTTACATTAGAAACTGCAAGTGTAAATAAATAAAATAACAGAATTGTCATAGTTCACCGATTAAATATTATTATTAATAATAAAGTATATACTAGTATTACACTTCTACATTGAATATATTTATGTATGTAATGATGATATATATATTATATTGTAATGCGTGTATGATATAGAGATGAATTTTAATCGTAGCAGCAGCAATAAGTCGGCTCTAAAACATTAAAATAAGTAATTGTTATATAATAAGTATTAATTGTTATATAACACGAAGATATATTTTGTAATGGTCATCATAACGAAAATGATGAATATATAATAAATATGTTTTATTATAATAATCTGCTGTTATTGTAAGAATTACATAATACTATTCTAACATCGGCTCTATATATTTAATATTGAACAACGACATAACATATACACACGTGTACCTGGAACATCTGCTTTTTTAGGGGCGTCGTCAACCTCTCCCATATAAGGTACTAATTTCTCTTCGTCAACTTTGCCGTTTCCATTACTCGTAACTTCTTCATTGGCATCATCATCATCACCACCACCACCGTCATCATCATCAGGAACATATTTGGGCTTGCCTGACATTTCTGGAGATTTATTCTTTTTAGATTTTGATTTTGATTTTTTAGGTAATTCAATGACATCCTAATAATGGTATAATATTTAACATTATAAATAAATATAAACTATAAGGATACAAGCTAAACAATAAACATAAAATACTGAATTTCTTATATCCTGAACAAACTATATATATATATATATATATATATATATATATATATATATATATATATACCCTAATAATGGTAGTAATACATAAATAAAATAGAAAGAAAGTAGATGCTTTTTCATTAATTCAATGACAAAATGTCAAGTATATGAGTGAATTCTTATAGTCATATAAAGATATATAATATATCATATATTCAACAAATTTTAAATTATTGATTAATAATTAGATTTTTAAATTAATTATTCATTAGAAATATAAAATTTGTATTATAATATAATATTATATAAATTAATATATATATAAACTGTACCAATGATAGATTTTGTAAAAAATAAATTATAAACAATACCATGTGTAGTTCTACTATAGAGGGATATAGAAATAATATTGTAAAAACGTAATATAGTAAACTACTATTATATATAAAGTATGAATCTACTGGTACTACCAGTCTGGTAGGTATTGAAATTGGTAGTTTACTAAATATATGAAATACCACTCTATCAGAATGGTAGCATAATACATAATTATAGCATATAATTTCTATTTTTAAATTAAATATGATTGAAGACATATGACTTCATTTGATAACTATTATTATATAACGTATACTATAGTTATAATCTATAAGATTATTATAAAGCGGGATATAACGAATTCTATAGATACTACATTATAGCGATGGGCTTCCTCTAAATAATATATATATTGTACTCTTTAGATGTAGTTATTAATTTAAAACCCTATTACGTATGTGTGTGTGTATAAGTTTGCGAATAATATAACCAATATATTATTGTAAAACTACGAAATACTTAATCTTTACATGATTATATTTTTTATATAAACTCATTAATTATTATAATAATGATTATACTAATAAATGAGTTGATATGAAAATTATAATCATGTAAAGATTATATTTTCGTACTATAATAATTTTAATATCGCATAGCGCCCACTTATTGAACTATATGAAATATTGTCGCTAATTGGATGAATTATAGACAACTAGAGGTAATAATTTGTATATCCCAACTAATGTTGGTGATAGAAGATATTTTATTATTACTAAAAGTCAAATATTACTTGATTATACATTGTATATAAAAGCATTTATCATACATTATAAACAAGAAATGTTATGATATGTGAATGTATGCACTAGAGGCGCCTATTATAATATTAATAGTTTATGCAATGACGTCTTCTGAGTGGATACACCAGCCCCTAGTTTATATTATGAAGATTAATTCATGTATGCTAGTATGTAAATTCACATTCATGTATGTATATATGTATCATACACATACACTGTATGTGTATGTGTAAATGATAAAAGTTTAACACGTAATACGCACATTTAGATAATACACAACACTTAGCTATGACTCATCGCTGATCCACAACACCTTGTTAATTATGATATACAAACAGGTATCTACGTGCATCGCTATAGAATAAACTATTAGTCATATTAATCTGGCATTTCTAGTGTATAACAACCGTTTTATACATGATATACAATGTATAATACATCTAGATATATATATATATATATATACTCTATATAAAACTATAAGCATTCACTATATCTTCCAATATTATTTCGATATAGTTAGTGCCCTCTATAGTTGAATTATGACATAGTATCGTTTACAAATGTTGCCTTTAGTCTAGATACACTGTATCATACATACAACGCTGTATCTAACAACATTGTATGTAATCACTGTAACAGTGACTGTTATCACATAACTTAAATGCAATTTATATTAAATATATTAACAATTAACAGTATTTAACAATTATTTTCATTAATTTGAAAATACTAAAGTATAACCTGTATTACAGTGTTATCATCATCATCATCATCACTATTTAATAACGTTTTCATTTTATCTGTTAATTTTGCTTCAGCCTTATCAAAATCTTCCTCTTCTTTTTCTCTTTTACTTTGCTTCTTTGACTTTTTAGGCATTGTGCTACAAATATTAATAATAAAATATATATCTATGTTTTTAATGACTTATTGTAAAATTATGTGTATTATATTAAAACATATAACAATATGTAAAGGAATATTTATGTTTAAATATAAAAAATTTCTATTTTTAATATCGCTCTTCTTTAATTAAAAATCATAATATCAAGTAGAAATACAAGTATTTAAATGTGTATTACATATTATATTATATAAGGTATATGGATACATTATTAATTAGTGATATAGTTAAAACAACTAATTATACAAACATGGTGGTGTTGCGATATAAATTTAAAATATAAATTACAAATATTTATTTTCAAAAATAATAAATATTTTAAATATTTAGAGGATAATAAATAAACAAATGGCTGGGTCAAGAGTACATAAATTAGGATCAATTTATTCTAGGTAATGTATGCAATATATACCAATACTAATATAATATAATGTTAGAAATACATTATTAAATAATATTAGTTATAAGCAAATTTTGTTGCATGCATAATGTTTGTTAAATATAGTTATATATTTATTTTTGAGCGATGATTTAAATACAAAATGTAATTTAATAAATAATATATGATATATAATGTATATATACACACATTATTATATATTACAAAGTTCATAAAAACATTATATTATAAATATAAATATAATAGTTATACGATTTATAGATTAAATGTTTTCTATGTAAACAATATTAAATAGTATTCAACAATTAAATGGTATCTATGGTACATAAATGAAATCGGCAAATACATACACAGTTTTATAATTAGACTACAATTATACCTAGTGTTATATATGTATATATAACCGACACTATACAATAGCAGCACTTATAAATAATATGAATAAGTTTGTATTCCCAGCCCATATTCAATAAATTATATTATTATTACATATTCAATAGTATACCTATTGAATATTATATACTTTTGTATACATTAATTAACAAATATATCTATTCCTATTGAATATATCAATACATTAATTATAACCCAATTATATATCAGTGGTTGTATGTGGACATTTTATATTTAATGTGTATAATTCCTCCTGTAATTATATATATATATATATATATATATATATATATATACTGAGTATATGATACCCTGTATCATATTCAATTTAGTCCAGTTTTAATTATGAACCGATTTATGAGGTCAAATTTAAAATACTCGTTTTCAGTAGATGACACATATAATGTACACAATAAACTAATCTGAAAGGTTTGCATGTATTATACTTGATGTATTATTTAACTAATATATAAATAATATAATATGTATATATTATATATGTAGTGTGGAAACTCCATTGGGATAAAATAGATGTTATGCAGTGTTCGGAACACTGTGTTCCATAGGTTATTACCGCCTATGTTAATAACCTGTCCGGTAAAAACCTAGTTATGTCTATATAATTAAATATAATATTATATATATTATATTAACCCTGTGAATGGTTCACATACATTTCACACAGTGTGAATCCCAGCCATTTTTAATAAAATGTGAAAATAATGTATATTTAACAAAAAGTGTACGCACCTTTTTACATAATGATTATATATATTCAAATATTGATAATTATATATAACAAGTTATATTTATTTTATAAAGTATAAGATATATTATATAAATCTGGAAAAAAATTTGATTTGAATTATTATTATTAATATGATACTTAATTAATTATAATTAATTGTTAATTAAAAATAGTTTCATATTTCAATAAATAACCTACTATTGTCTATATAATTTATAATTATATATTATTTATAGATTTTATATTTAATAGATAATATACAATTATAAAGTTAAACAATACTACATTAAAATCATAATTATAAGATTTTTTATATTTTTTTAAAAACAACCTTTATTAATTTTGACTTTATGTAAAAAACAATTTTTTTAAATAAATAATATTATATTGAAATTTAAATAAATGAGTAAATAATTCAATAATATATATATATTAAGCGCTATTCACATGATCAATCTATTCCAGAAATTTCACAATATAATTCTTAAGAATTGCCAAAATATAAAAGTCTATGTTTTTTCTGAGATTATTTCTAAATGTTCTAATCCGAATTTATTCTAGTTTTTGTGACAATTTATATAATTGGTAAATAAACGCACGCACAAGTATACTGACGAGTATTAATGCGTACACATTTACCTTTCTATGAGTCAATCTATTTATAATCGTTTACGATTATAAGTGATTAAAATTATGTTATTTAATCGTTAACGATCGTTTAATTAATAAATAATTATTATTATAATATATAATTCCTTATATAATTATTAAATTATGAATATATATATATATATATATATTACCATTTAATGATAATATAATAAACTTAAGTTCATAAGTTCATCAAATGTATATATTTTTAAGTATTCTACTGCCAAAATAGATTGCTTATGTGAACACCCTAACATTGATACTGCTAGGGGATTTTGAAACTGGAATTTTTAAGAATTCCATTACGAAATTGCTGGAATAGATTGCTTATGTGAACAGCGCATTACAAAATAGAACTAATAATATTTTCATTGAGAAATTATTTGAATGTATTCATTATTTTATTTTATACCATGATATTTAATTAAATATAGTTAAACTATTTTTTTACAATACTGTATAACTATTTAGTAATATTTTCATTGTGTAATTTTATGAATATATAGTACAGTATGATTTTATTTATATTATTTATCCCATTACATCAACTTGTTAATTTTACAATATGAATATGAAATCCAGTATGGATTTTTAAAAATAAATTTACTATAAATGGCATAATTATAAAAGAGTGATAAAAAGTTTGGTCAAAATTTCAATAAAACTGCTAGATTAATTAGCCATAACATTTATATATAAATGAATCGATATTAGATTAAATTTCAATATATATTTTTTTTAAAGGTATTATATTTTATGAGTATTATGTTTTTCCCAGTTTTTTGACACTTTTTGCCCGGCAAAAACAGGTTTTTACCCAAAATAATGGAACCATGATGTTATGTAATACTGTATACTAATACATAATTTATTTTAGTATATTTGGTAATTTCATGTTTTTATAAACTGTAAAGAATGTTTTGCTTGTGAAATCTGTAGAAATTATGTAATACCTATAAATGGTTTATAAACATAAATGTATATTTGTTAATTTCATGTTTCTTTTTAATTGTAAAGTGTGGGGTTTATAATTGGATTAACTAAATTAATGTTTTCATGTGTTGATATACTTGAATAAGCAGTGGATAGGACCTTTGTTGTCAGCTGGGCATACAAAGCATACCATTAGTGCCCTGACTGTATTAATACACAGGTTACCAGTGATCTCGTGCATAGTGTAAATTCTACTATGTATAAATAGTTATTCATATAATATATATAATCATTGCGCACGAAATCACTATTATTCATTACATACACTAATCTTTAATGCATATTGTATTACTAAGGGGATATCGCTATAGGAAGGCCATTTTGTTGAAGTTACATGTATAGAGATAGGGAACGCATTGCCTCAGTTTATTGAGTATTTCGAAAAACATCTTCATTGAATTTTAAAATTATTTTTTGTTATATAAAAAGGATATTTATATCTATAATCCTAGAGACAAAAAAATTAAAAAATATACATTTCATATGTATAATAAATTATTAAGTCTATTATTATTATTATTATTATTAATAATAGACATACTTTTATTTTATTTTAATTGTTCGCCAATTCTATAAAATCCATATATCATAATTATATTTTTTAATATTGTCTCTCTGGAATTATACATACATATGTTATTTATATAGAGAAAAAGAAATTAGGTGGATCGTTTCTGTAATTTTATCTAAACACTCATTTATATAAGCAAACATAGCAACAGCATTTATTCTGAGTAAAATGCATTTGAAAAGTCAACAATAAGTAAATTCAATAAAATTCAAATAAATGATAAAGTAATACAATTATAAAATCATATTATAAAGTAATAGTTTTATATTTTATTATCAATATATACATTTTATTTTTATAAAATTTATATATATATATTATATGTTATATAATAATTGTAGTACCTATATATATGTTATTTTTTATTATATCTGAGTTTAAAATTATATATGCTAATTCAATATTATAAAGTAATAGATATGTTTTCTTATCTATATATAAATATTATATTTATAGAATTTATATATATTAAATGTTATAAAATAAGAAATGTCCTTCTTTTTACTTCTCATATTTTGTAAGTTTATAGACTTTTTGTACATGTCATTATATAATAATTATAAAAATCTATATATATACATATATACCAATGACTGTATAAATCAAATAAATATAAAACATATAACAATTTATAATAGTTTGGAATGTATATTTCAAAATAAATAATTTATTTTAAAATGGCACGCTATAAAAGATGCTTTTCATGCTATTTCTAAACTGATTTCATAAGATAATTTGTACACCGTTACTAAATAACATATCAATAATCAATAGTACATATTAAAAATAAATAAATTTTTTTCCAATTTTATCCATGGCGATATCAAAATTTAATTTTCTTATCGATATGAGTCATATCATAATCATCCTTATCGTCTGCGGTTATTTATAGTTACAACACGATCGTAGTACTTATTACAAGTTACTTGATGAATCATAACTGCTACGTATAATAACTCCTATATGATTAGATATATGTATACTCTAGGTTTAAATGCTGGTACACTATTGTATTATATACGATGCAGACTATGTTAAATGTATTGCGTAGCGAACTTGTATAGAGCCAACTTGTCCGTGTATGAATTGCTGATATCTTAGCCTGGAGAATATTCTAACAAGTCTAACATCATCATATAGTCTAATCATCATCATATATCAATCGATAGTTGAATGTGTGGTGTTCGTAAAATGGACAGTTGAGTACTGTCCACTTATGTATCTATGTGTATTAAAATTCATAGATGTTTTTACATTTTAAAAAATGAAGTATTTTACTTACGTGTTCGACTGTATTATATAGTGAATATATGACATTTATGTTTAATCGTGACGTACGATATGTAGGGACGCTGCAACAGGGGGATATGTCCCCCTTCCCACTTTAAAATCTAGGGGGACCTCCTATGTGGGTCCCCCCCCCACACTTTTATCACAACATTTAGTACATTTTGATTGGTTTGTCCTCTCTACATACACACCATCGTTCCAAACGATATGGGCGTGTTGCTATCCGGCATGGCATGTGGAGTTAGGCAGCGTAACTTGATTAGCGCTAGCTAGAATGTCTACACTAAATGTAGAGCTAGTTAGACAGCCAGTTTATACGTTGTGCGGATACAACAGTATACTGTTAATGCTACAATAATCACACCCCTAAATGTTATTAAAATGATCATCTTAATAATTTTAAATATGCCAAAATGATATTTAAGTTCTCATAATTTTATCGATGATAATATAAACAAAATATATATTCCGTATAAAATAAATATAATTTATATTTTCTCTTATTCTTAATCAATAATTGTAATTTGTTAATCGACGAGTACTAGTAAGATCTATATAAAATGTGCATCGCGTGATGTTGACACCACTCCTACTAGGGTTAACGGACTTCTGAGAGCGGGTGCTATGAAGGAGATTGACAAGCCCCTGTGGTACAACGTGTTCCAAGCATTCCCCCCATCCAAACAGCCCACTTACAACAGACCCGTGGAAGAGGCCAACGTCAGAACTGTTCTGTACCGTGAGGACGTTTTCAGAGTGTTAGTGTACACTAGGTGGCAGTACTGGTAGTGTTGATAGTAATAATAGTTTTTGTAGTATTAGTCACTATATATATATATATATCGAATCGATATTGCTATAATTATGAATTAAATTAATGCAATTATTTTTCTATTATTGATTGACCATTCTTATATATTATTTAGATTTCTACCTCTGTGACAATGTCAATCCTATCCTCCATGATACCTAATGTTAATCTCTGATGACTCATCTCTCATTATGACAGGCATTTCTATAGAACGTACGGGCAACTAGAGGTGACTCACCTAGAACATGATTCTCAGGGCACTCAATGTAAAAGGTTTTGATTTCTATACGTGTTGGTAACAAAATGTAGTAAAATACACATACCTATAAACATCATTACTATATTGTTTTTGTTGTTATGTTATTTGGTGGTGTCATTCATGATCCCATCTAGGAACTTAGATGAAGTTTTCACTTAAAACCATATATGGCTATAATGTCCCTTCAAAGCCGTTCTCATGTTAACACATCCATGGTTTTAAAGAGAACCGATCATTTGTCTATACATAATTATATAAGATCACTTCTAAATAATATTTTAAGACCAATTTTAATGGTCCGGACGAGGCTTGAACCCGAGTCCTACTGCTTGTGTCGGACTCATTAGCCAGCTGAGCCACACAGGCAGTATATACCTATATACATATTTACTATATACATATACTATCACCTTAACACATATCTTAATGATGTATTGCTAATCACTCTAGATTCACGGACAAGTGCTGTGATTTAGAGATTAACTCTGAGCTAGCTACACATGAAGATATCTACAAGGCAGCAGAGGAAGAATTAATGGCAGAAGGAATGAATCTAAAAACATTCGTCGAAATTAGACAGGTTTGAAATATTTGTTATCATATTTAGATATGTTTAAGGTATTGATTTAATACTTATATATAAAAGTGATAGTAATTCAAAATTAATATTTATATTGAATTTAATAATATTCTAATAATATATAAAAGAAAATTAATCCCTTATATTATTATATTAATTACAATGTTAACAAATATTGATACAATAAATAATTGAGAATTTAATAAAATATATTATTAAATAGAATTTAATAATTATTAAAGTATATTTAAAAGTCCAATAATTATTTATTGCAATTATTTGATATATATATATATATATATATTTATCCTTCACATTATATATATACACACTTATGTACATGTATAACGAATACAAGCTCGTACACTTGCCAACCAGGAGGTACAGCTAGCGAGAGAGAACCGAGAGAAGCACCGACAACTCGAGAAGAAGCCCCTCGCCAAGGTCTCCGTTACAGACATCTTCGGGGATGTGGTGGCGTCGAAGAACAACGAAGAGAAGGATTACGTTGCAGAGGATTTATTGCCATAGATTGTATTACACATTAATAAACACACACACATACACACATTCATACGATCGCGAGCTTTTCTATTAATACTTCGAGTGCGCGTCTATTTCAGTATGCTGGTTATGGTTTTCACCTTTGACCTGTAATGTAAATATAAAGTTTGTTGTATCTTATATATAGAATATATATATATATATATATATATATATATATATATATATATATATAGAATATATATGATTTATATAAATTTAATATATGAAAGGATAATTTTCTGCCTTCCATGCACTTATTTGTGGTTCAATTCTTAGTAGGTGATACATTTTAAATATATGTATATGAAATTAAATATTTTATATAACAATTATGAAAATTCAATAACAATTCGAGTTACAAACTAGGGTTACCATTTATATTAATGTTATATCCTAACTCTTACACGAATTGCAATCATTACATGCACCAATAATAGGTTGGAATTGGGCACAGGTGATGTTAATTTAAGTATTAATTAGCACATAACATTATTATATGTATGCATTGAAGGAAGCAAGTTATATTTAAAGAGATTGTAGTAGAGAGATTGAGATGAGGCAGTGTAGGAGAACAGAGAGTGAGATGGGGAAATAATAAGTAAAGAGAGATGGGGATATAACGAGTAAAGAGAGAAGGGGATGAGGTAATGTAGAGGTAGAGAGATATTGAGATGCTGAATTAGAGGAAGAGATGAGGATATATAGAGTGACCTGCTTCCCATCATGGAGAGATTGCGACTAGTGTACCAGTTACTGTTCCACTGAGTGTAGAGTTTCGAGTAGATGCCACCCGCAAACTGTAAAGAGGGCGTCGTCGTCATGAGAAGGGGGAGGTAACATATAGATGATTGACAGGTAGGCTGGTAAGTAACCTCTCTTTGATTCTTTGTTCTATCGTGTTTACTGTTAGGTCTCAGCTGCGTCAGGTAGATGATGTACTGCTTCATCTTCTTCTCGTCTGCGTGGTTTAGTATGTATATGTGTTTGTGGGTATCCTTAGTATAAGCTAAACATAGCTTCTGGGTATCCATCTGATTATTATAGCCAATATTCGGTAAATAAATTCATTCATTCATAGATGCAGTTTAGTATGTGTGCGTTCATGCATGTTGTATAGTTTAGTGTGAGCCGGCATATGTGTTGAGATAGATAATTATGTACAGTATGGTTTAGAATATGGTCAGAGCCTTTATGTAGAAGGTAATATGAATCTAAGTCTGTGTATGGTGTAGTTTAGTGTGAGTCTGCATATGATGTTAAATAGAGAGCTGTGTTCATAGGGTATATTGTTATTTTGGTGGAGTCCTTTCATCACATCTAGGAACATGGATGAAGTTACACATATAACCATATACGGCTCTAATGTCCCTTCGAAGCCGCTCTCATGTTAAGGCATCCATGATATTAACGAGAGCCGATCATTTATTATACACAATTATATAAGAATCTGATCGCGAACGTAAAGAGTCATACGGTTGGACTCGTACCTTCCTCCCTCTGCGAGTCCTGGTTCCAGCGTAGAGATCTGCTGGTATCCCATCTGTGATGCTTGCTTACGCTACAGAGGGAGGAGGTTCAGGTTGAGAGGATGATGAGATAGGGACCTGATACACAAGTCTACCGTGTAGTACAGTGATGTAGTGACTAGTGATGTAAATGATGCTCACATCTAAAGTAGTGATACGATCTCAGTCTCGGTTACCTAAAGTCTCAATTCGGCTTTGTTTGCAAGAGTTTCGACTCGGAATCATTTTTGTTCTAAAAATGAAAGTTTCGGTTCGGCATCATTTACATCACTAGTATAGACCCACTTAATACGCCTATCATGTATTACATATACATAATTCCTCTTTCACGTTGTACAAAATAAATACATATTTTTCAAGGAAGCGTACACATTAACATTTGAAATAGTAACATTATATAATACTTGTTATTAACTGTAACAATGAAGCATTCTATCAAGTATTGTGCCTTTACAATGTATCATTAATATATAATGTATTGTCAATTTACTGGGGATTTTTTATAATTAATAATATGTATAAAAAATCATAATTAATATCTAAATATACCTTAATAATATCTTATGAGATTAAATCTTAAAGATAATATATGTTTATATGTACTATGGTCTATATATATATCTTTATTGAATAAGCATTTTATCCCTATTATATTTAGGCTGAGGTTTTATTTTAGAGTTGATATATATATATGTCTGTCTAAATTTATTTCTTTGAAACTCATTTTTATAAATAATACGAAATCCCAATAAATATAATATGAATTGAATTCTACATAATGAAATCATTATAATATAGGCCTATACATATATAATATACCTACTTATAAATATATATTTATTGCCTACATATATATTTACTTATTTTCATGTTTTTTTTTATATAAATATACTTTTTTAATGAATTTTAACACTCAGTAGGACTACACAAAAAGTCTACGCCAAAAATGATTCAAACTGTCAATTTCCTTGTGGGCGTATTATAAAGGACTATAACTTTATTAATATTTTAGATCATTATAAGTTCTAAGATATACGATGTCTTGGATAAATTCGCCCTTTATTAAATCAAATATTTATTTTAATGACTTAAAAATAATTAATAATAAAGTTGAAGCATCATTCAAGATTTGTAGAAAAAAAATAATAGCTGGGATTTCGTCATCATCAAATTTAAGACGTCATTACAAAACTGTACATCATACTAAATTAGATGAATATGATGTAAAATGTAAAA
The DNA here is from genome assembly GCA_964019155.1 of Osedax fenrisi. Classification (NCBI taxonomy): domain Eukaryota; kingdom Metazoa; phylum Annelida; class Polychaeta; order Sabellida; family Siboglinidae; genus Osedax; species Osedax fenrisi. The sequence goes on along the minus strand of OZ025240.1, from coordinate 49,774,506 downwards.
TGTGAACACAATGAGAATAGTAAATAAAGACAACTCCAAGAACCTTCAAAACCATCCTATACTAAAAAGATTAAACAATCTTCATTGGTTCAATTATCATTCGAGCAATCGACTACAATATCACACGTAGAAACTGACAAATTACTACTAAAATTTCTAATAAATACTATGACTCCAATTAGTATTGTTAACAATAAAGATTTCGTGAACGGACCACATACCTACGACGTAATAGAGAAGACCATATCATCGACACGTGCGCAGAATACGAAATACAATCAGAGCAAATTCAAGCGACTGTTACAGATAATGGGTCTAACTTTGTCAAGGCTTTCAAGATATTTGGTTTAAATCATAAAAACATGGATAATAGTGACGATGAAGAAGACGACGATTCTGGAGATGAATATGCAGTGACTAATGATTATGATGAATCAGATACACTATTATCGTATCACGTTAGATGCGCATCGCATACACTAAGTTTAATATGTACAACTGATGCCGATAAGGCAACTAAACACAAAACTTATAAACAACATTATTATTCTGTAAAGGCTAAGCTAAGTTCTTTATGGAATAGAGCTGGTCGCCCTAAAACTGCATAAATGATTCATAGTATAATTAAGTGTCAATTAACGTTACCATGTCCAACTCGTTGGAATAGCTTTTATGATTCCATAAGTAAGTTAATAAATATTGAACGAAGCATACTTAATACATTAATGATAGAATTAAAATTACCAGAATTTAGTAGACTAGATTACGAATTTTTAATAGAATATTTGAAGGTTACCTCGCCATTAGCAATAAGGTTAGATAGATTACAAGGGGACATTAATTGTTTTTATGGAGATTTATTCCCAACACTATTTTCAATAGAATCACGCTTATTAAAAATGGATACTAAATTAGTTTATTGTCAACCATTATTAGATGTATTAAAGGAAGGATTAAAACGTAGGTTTAACGATTATTTTTCATTTGAGTATTCTATCAATAGTGCCATTATAGCAACAATATCTAACCCAAAATTTAAGTTAAATTGGTTAAGTAATTACGTAGAAGAAAAAGTTAATAGACATATCCCAGATAACGAGGTTTATATAACTACACCAGAACAAAGCGAAACTAATTCAGATGAATTCTATGTTATTGATGATAATTGACCATCTACTTCTAAATCAACTGTAGAAATATAAATACTTAATTATATAAATAGTAAAAATACTAATTTAGATATGCTAAATAATTATCCTATTATAAAAATGTTATTCATAAAATACAATTCTATACTCCCATCATCGTGATAGGAATGTTTAGTATTGCTACCAATATAAATAAAACGAAACGCAATAAACTAAATGATACTAACTTTGAATCGTTAGTTCTATTGAAAGCAAATTCATTATATTAATATTATTTTATTATTAATTAGATCGTATTTCAACATTTTTATAAATAAAAGTTATTATTATATCCACTAATTTGTTATTTCTTGATATAAATATATATAAATTGTGTTTAAATTTTTTTCACGATCGTCGATCATTTTACTCGATCATTTTCAAACGATCGACGATCGTGATCGTGCCCATCACTGTATATATACTATACTTACGTGAATTCAGGTGCATTCAGCAGTACGGTATGGGAATTTGTTGCAATGACTGCGTTAGATTCTGTGATAGTGTAATTGTGATTAGAACAATTATTTGTGTACAGAAGGAAGAAGGACATCAAATATATGATGTGTTATTTATTATTAATCAAAATAATAGAAAATATATTATACTTTTATTAAATATGCTCATATTTAATCTATTAATAAATCATAATAAAGTAATACTAGAAAGAAGATGGATTATAAAGAATATATATATATATATATATATATTATATATTCAGATGTATACATTTATAAATATATGTAATTCATCCTTTTTTAATTATAATATTTCATTTAGAAATTATAAAATTACCAAATATTAGCAAACTATGAAATTTAATTTTAAAATAAGATAATGATAATATAAATATATGAATATAAATATCATAATATTCACTTGTCTAAATTATAATAAAGTTAATAAATGAATCGAGTATGTAATGTTTTGCCCGTTACCTTGAACGACCTCTTCGTCTTCTTCAATGTCACTGTCATAAACAGATAGTATATTCTGTCTATAAGATGATCCAATACTGCACTTTGATTCCACAATATGCAGTTCTGGCTGATAGGTGAGGAATATGGGTTAATTAGTGAGGAATGTGGGCTAATTAGTGAAGAATGTGGGCTAATTAGTGAAGAATGTGGGCTAATTAATGGGGAATGTGTTTATGTAACATCAATAATATATCTACAATCATGGTATCCTTAAGCTAAAATATACCATGATACACTTCATAATAAAAACTACAACTACAAAACTTATTTTTAATTAATTTAAAGAAGTAATTAATTCAAATTTATAATTATAATTGTAATATAAATATCGTAATAATACTTATTAATTAAATAAGTTATTTATACCCTAGTATATAGTTTACTATGCATTATTTAACAATATGAATAGCTCAAAGTAGTATTGTATATATGATATATCAATAACTTGAAGTTTGGTAATTAGTATAACTTACATTGTGGTAATGACTCTAACCTAAGATTTGTGTGGTAGCAGTAACACTAACCTAAATAAATAGTACTAACACTAACTCAAGGTACTAACACTAACTCAAGGTAGTAGCACTAACTCGAGGTAGTAGCACTAACTTGAGGTTTTGTAAGTTATGCTAATACTAACCTACGATATTAACACTAATACTAAACCCACAATAGTAAAACTAACCCACAGTATTAATACTAATACTAAACCCACAATAGTAATACTAACCCACAGTATTAACACTAATACTAAACCCACAATAGTAATACTAACCCACAGTATTAATACTAATACTAAACCCACAATAGTAATACTAAACCCACAATAGTAATACTAAACCCACAATAGTAATACTAACCCACAGTATTAATACTAATACTAAACCCACAATAGTAATACTAAACCCACAATAGTAATACTAAACCCACAATAGTAATACTAACCCACAGTATTAACACTAATACTAAACCCACAATAGTAATACTAACCCACAATAGTAATACTAAACCCACATTAGTAATACTAAACCCACAATAGTAATACTAACCCACAGTATTAACACTAATACTAAACCCACAATAGTAATACTAACCCACAATAGTAATACTAAACCCACAATAGTAATACTAAACCCACAATAGTAATACTAAACCCACAATAGTAATACTAAACCCACAATAGTAATACTAACCCACAGTATTAACACTAATACTAAACCCACAATAGTAATACTAACCCACAATAGTAATACTAACCCACAGTATTAACACTAATACTAAACCCACAATAGTAATACTAAACCCACAATAGTAATACTAACCCACAATAGTAATACTAAACCCACAATAGTAATACTAACCCACAGTATTAACACTAATACTAAACCCACAATAGTAATACTAACCCACAATAGTAATACTAAACCCACAATAGTAATAATAAACCCACAATAGTAATACTAACCCACAGTATTAACACTAATACTAAACCCACAATAGTAATACTAAACCCACAATAGTAATACTAACCCACAGTATTAATACTAATACTAAACCCACAATAGTAATACTAAACCCACAATAGTAATAATAAACCCACAATAGTAATACTAACCCACAATAGTAATACTAACCCACAGTATTAATACTAATACTAAACCCACAATAGTAATACTAAACCCACAATAGTAATACTAAACCCACAATAGTAATACTAACCCACAGTATTAACACTAATACTAAACCCACAATAGTAATACTAACCCACAATAGTAATACTAAACCCACAATAGTAATACTAAACCCACAATAGTAATACTAAACCCACAATAGTAATACTAAACCCACAATAGTAATACTAACCCACAGTATTAACACTAATACTAAACCCACAATAGTAATACTAACCCACAATAGTAATACTAAACCCACAATAGTAATACTAACCCACAGTATTAACACTAATACTAAACCCACAATAGTAATACTAAACCCACAATAGTAATACTAACCCACAATAGTAATACTAAACCCACAATAGTAATACTAACCCACAATAGTAATACTAAACCCACAATAGTAATACTAACCCACAGTATTAACACTAATACTAAACCCACAATAGTAATACTAACCCACAATAGTAATACTAAACCCACAATAGTAATAATAAACCCACAATAGTAATACTAAACCCACAATAGTAATACTAACCCACAGTATTAACACTAATACTAAACCCACAATAGTAATACTAAACCCACAATAGTAATACTAACCCACAATAGTAATACTAAACCCACAATAGTAATACTAACCCACAATAGTAATACTAAACCCACAATAGTAATACTAACCCACAGTATTAACACTAATACTAAACCCACAATAGTAATACTAACCCACAATAGTAATACTAAACCCACAATAGTAATACTAACCCACAGTATTAATACTAATACTAAACCCACAATAGTAATACTAAACCCACAATAGTAATACTAACCCACAGTATTAATACTAATACTAAACCCACAATAGTAATACTAACCCACAGTATTAACACTAATACTAAACCCACAATAGTAATACTAACCCACAATAGTAATACTAAACCCACAATAGTAATACTAAACCCACAATAGTAATACTAACCCACAGTATTAACACTAATACTAAACCCACAATAGTAATACTAACCCACAATAGTAATACTAAACCCACAATAGTAATACTAAACCCACAATAGTAATACTAAACCCACAATAGTAATACTAAACCCACAATAGTAATACTAACCCACAGTATTAACACTAATACTAAACCCACAATAGTAATACTAACCCACAATAGTAATACTAACCCACAGTATTAACACTAATACTAAACCCACAATAGTAATACTAAACCCACAATAGTAATACTAACCCACAATAGTAATACTAAACCCACAATAGTAATACTAACCCACAGTATTAACACTAATACTAAACCCACAATAGTAATACTAACCCACAATAGTAATACTAAACCCACAATAGTAATAATAAACCCACAATAGTAATACTAACCCACAGTATTAACACTAATACTAAACCCACAATAGTAATACTAACCCACAATAGTAATACTAACCCACAGTATTAATACTAATACTAAACCCACAATAGTAATACTAAACCCACAATAGTAATACTAACCCACAATAGTAATACTAAACCCACAATAGTAATACTAAACCCACAATAGTAATACTAACCCACAATAGTAATACTAAACCCACAATAGTAATACTAACCCACAGTATTAACACTAATACTAAACCCACAATAGTAATACTAACCCACAATAGTAATACTAAACCCACAATAGTAATAATAAACCCACAATAGTAATACTAACCCACAGTATTAATACTAATACTAAACCCACAATAGTAATACTAACCCACAATAGTAATACTAAACCCACAATAGTAATACTAACCCACAATAGTAATACTAAACCCACAATAGTAATACTAAACCCACAATAGTAATACTAAACCCACAATAGTAATACTAAACCCACAATAGTAATACTAACCCACAATAGTAATACTAAACCCACAATAGTAATACTAAACCCACAATAGTAATACTAAACCCACAATAGTAATACTAAACCCACAATAGTAATACTAACCCACAGTATTAACACTAATACTAAACCCACAATAGTAATACTAAACCCACAATATTAATACTAAACCCACAATAGTAATACTAAACCCACAATAGTAATACTAACCCACAGTATTAACACTAATACTAAACCCACAATAGTAATACTAACCCACAATAGTAATACTAACCCACAGTATTAACACTAATACTAAACCCACAATAGTAATACTAACCCACAATAGTAATACTAAACCCACAATAGTAATACTAACCCACAGTATTAACACTAATACTAAACCCACAATAGTAATACTAACCCACAATAGTAATACTAACCCACAATAGTAATACTAACCCACAATAGTAATACTAAACCCACAATAGTAATAATAAACCCACAATAGTAATACTAAACCCACAATAGTAATACTAACCCACAGTATTAATACTAATACTAAACCCACAATAGTAATACTAAACCCACAATAGTAATACTAACCCACAGTATTAATACTAATACTAAACCCACAATAGTAATACTAACCCACAATAGTAATACTAACCCACAGTATTAACACTAATACTAAACCCACAATAGTAATACTAACCCACAATAGTAATACTAAACCCACAATAGTAATACTAACCCACAGTATTAACACTAATACTAAACCCACAATAGTAATACTAACCCACAATAGTAATACTAACCCACAATAGTAATACTAAACCCACAATAGTAATACTAAACCCACAATAGTAATACTAAACCCACAATAGTAATACTAACCCACAATAGTAATACTAAACCCACAATAGTAATACTAAACCCACAATAGTAATACTAAACCCACAATAGTAATACTAAACCCACAATAGTAATACTAACCCACAGTATTAACACTAATACTAAACCCACAATAGTAATACTAAACCCACAATAGTAATACTAAACCCACAATAGTAATACTAAACCCACAATAGTAATACTAACCCACAGTATTAACACTAATACTAAACCCACAATAGTAATACTAACCCACAATAGTAATACTAACCCACAGTATTAACACTAATACTAAACCCACAATAGTAATACTAACCCACAATAGTAATACTAACCCACAGTATTAACACTAATACTAAACCCACAATAGTAATACTAACCCACAATAGTAATACTAAACCCACAATAGTAATACTAACCCACAGTATTAACACTAATACTAAACCCACAATAGTAATACTAACCCACAATAGTAATACTAAACCCACAATAGTAATAATAAACCCACAATAGTAATACTAAACCCACAATAGTAATACTAACCCACAGTATTAATACTAATACTAAACCCACAATAGTAATACTAACCCACAATAGTAATACTAACCCACAATAGTAATACTAACCCACAATAGTAATACTAAACCCACAATAGTAATACTAAACCCACAATAGTAATACTAACCCACAGTATTAATACTAATACTAAACCCACAATAGTAATACTAAACCCACAATAGTAATACTAATACTAAACCCACAATAGTAATACTAAACCCACAATAGTAATACTAATACTAAACCCACAATAGTAATACTAACCCACAGTATTAATACTAATACTAAACCCACAATAGTAATACTAAACCCACAATAGTAATACTAACCCACAGTATTAACACTAATACTAAACCCACAATAGTAATACTAAACCCACAATAGTAATACTAAACCCACAATAGTAATACTAAACCCACAATAGTAATACTAACCCACAGTATTAATACTAATACTAAACCCACAATAGTAATACTAAACCCACAATAGTAATACTAACCCACAGTATTAACACTAATACTAAACCCACAATAGTAATACTAACCCACAATAGTAATACTAAACCCACAATAGTAATACTAACCCACAGTATTAATACTAATACTAAACCCACAATAGTAATACTAAACCCACAATAGTAATACTAAACCCACAATAGTAATACTAAACCCACAATAGTAATACTAAACCCACAATAGTAATACTAACCCACAGTATTAATACTAATACTAAACCCACAATAGTAATACTAAACCCACAATAGTAATACTAACCCACAGTATTAACACTAATACTAAACCCACAATAGTAATACTAACCCACAATAGTAATACTAAACCCACAATAGTAATACTAACCCACAGTATTAATACTAATACTAAACCCACAATAGTAATACTAAACCCACAATAGTAATACTAAACCCACAATAGTAATACTAAACCCACAATAGTAATACTAAACCCACAATAGTAATACTAAACCCACAATAGTAATACTAACCCACAGTAGTAATACTAACCCACAGTAGTAATACTAACCAATAGTATTAACGCTAACCTACTGGAGTAATGCTAACCCTACGTAGTAGGACTACATCTAACCTACTGGAGGGTATCACTAACACTAACCTACTGGAGCTTAACGCTAACCTACTGGACTAACACTAACTCCAAGTAGTAGTACTAACCCTAACCTACTGGAGGTTAACGCTAACCTACTGGAGGGTAACGCTAACTTGAGGTTTGGGAAGTTCGTCGGCTCCGGTTAAGTCGCCGGTTAAAAACTTCAGATCCCATCGTAGATTGCCGTTCACTTCCTCCATTTGAAATACGTTGGATTTATCAGTTGACACGAGAGTCGAGACGCTATCCTGCGAGTGGGTGAGTGTGTGAGTGTGTGTGTAGTCTTAGGGGATGGTTTAGGTAGCATGGAAACTTAGTAAGATGGACACACTACCGTTGTATATAGCAGGGTATAAACTGACTGTCCATATGACTGTCCATATGACTGTTCACTTGTCCTTATGACGGACCACTTGTCCATATGACTGTTCACTTGTCCATATCACTGTTCACTTGTCCATATGACTGTTCATTTGTCCATATGACTGTTCACTTGCCCATATGAATGTTCACATGTCCATATGACTGTTCACTAGTCCATATGACTGTTCACTTGTCCGTATGACTGTTCACTTGTCCATATGACTGTTCACTTGTCCATATCACGGTCCACTTGTCCATATGACTGTTCACTTGTACATATGACTGTTCACTAGTCCATATGACTGTTCACTAGTCCATTATACTGTTCACTTGTCCATATGACTGTTCACTTGTCCGTATGACCACCTTTCCTACTACAACAATCACACCCTCAATCTCTAGGTGAATATATATTGTGGCCATAGTAGTGATGTAAATGATGCTCACATCTAAAGCATCGATGCAGTCTCAGTTACCTAAAATCTAAACCTGGCTCGTTTGGTTAGAGTCTCGTCTCGGCATCAATAACTAAAAGTCTCATCTCTGCATTAAAATCCAGCATCATTTACATCACTAGTCCATAGTAAGCATGGCATATATGATATCAGAATTAATATTATCGTATTACGTATGCAGTATTGCATATTTTAGTATCAATATTACACATCTAATAAAATTAATATTTTATATGAAGTAATATTGTTTCGATAAACAAATATAAACATTCAATATTTAATAATATATCTTATTATTCATATACAATATACGTTCATTATACAATATACAATCATTCTATACATTCTGAATTTATCTAAAATCGTAGAAACTGGTTTAAACAATTCTTTTATAATATTATATATATATATATATTTATATATATAATACGTAATAGTTAAATGAATACGCAAACAACATTGATATACAATGTATTCACCTTATGATTCATGTTTGACCTTTCGTAAGGAATGCAAATCACATCTCGATGTGCCAAAAGAATGTTAAGAATTTCCTTTTGTTCAACAATGTTCATTTCATCTATAAACGTGAATAGTTCAATTTAAAATTAACAATATAATTAAATAATTATATTTATTGAACAATTATCTTAAAATGTATATTATTATATTTAAAATTATTATTTAGAAAATTATATTATTATATTTAATACATCAATAATATCATATAAACAATTAATATTATATAATATTAATATCAATTATTTTTAATACTTTTAAATAACAGATTATTAAACCATACCATTATCAAAGATTTGCGAAGCAAAAAAGATCTTCCTTCGGAAAATCTTTGCCATTATTATAATGGTATTTTCAATATAAAATTACTTAACTATAATATTTAAATAGATAAAGTATATCTACTTGATAACCAGTCTTTGATAGGTACACCTAATAATGAAGTATAAATGAGTATATCACACAAACCATCATAATTGATAGAATCTTCTGGTTTAATCGTCATGATAATATGGTCCATGTTTTGACAGCCCTATTAGTATTTATTCTAATTTGTAAATAGTTATAAACTATAAGCAAATTGATAAAAACACAATATATTACATAATTAATCATAAAAGTATATTATTGCATTATAAGATGATATACAAACATTGTTAGTTTTCATAGGATCAAATCTCAATGCTACTAGACTGCAGCATTCATATTTTCCCACTATTGAATTATTTTCCTATTGATTTTGAGTCGTAGTTAATCTAATATTATATAATAAATAATAACAAATACTACTCTCGTAAGAATAATGTTATTTTATAAATTTCGTTAATTATCATATATTTGACTAATATTTAATGTAGTATTCGAATACAATTACACCCTATTTACTGTATCAAGGACATTTATTTGACTATATTCTCTATACTATAATACTGAAATATAACCTGAGAAAATTGCACAGATTCCGTATGAAACAAGCAGTGGTTGTATTCTATACAAGGGAAGTACTCCCCACATCTGTTGCACTGAATGAATTCATTATCAAATTTATATATTTGGTACGGATACATAATACTATGAAAGCGTAATACTTTATAGTAATACATTATATATTCGAATACAATGATATTACATTATAATCATACAAATATAATAATTGTTTGTAATTTTTTTGAATATGGAAAAATATAATTTATAAAGAAACATATTTAAATTAAAAAAATGTACATTATATATTAACGTTACTATATTTTAATTGTTCTCAAATTAGATATGAATTATTTTAATATTATGCCTTATGATTACTTATATAGTGTAATAATATTTATAATAATGAATTAGTAAGTTAACCCTCGAATAGAGAATGGTATTTGTAAAAATAACTAATATACTAATATAAACCTATTTATAACCTATACAAATATAAGTAATAATGGTAAATTTAACATTTAAATAGTTAACTCTATATAGCTCGATTAAGAATAAAATAGGTTATTCAACATTAAATATATTGATATTAGCAGTATAAGAGGGTGAGCTTAACCTTGAGATAGTTGATGGTAGCGGTACAAGAGTGTGAGCTTAACCTTGAGATAGTTGATGGTAGCCCAGAGTCGCCAGTAGACATCCCTCCAGTTGAACAGCGACGACTTGAGGTCAAGGATGTGTTGATTGACATCCCAGGATGAGTCGCGTTGGTGTTCGAAGGTCAGCTTGCCGGTGGTGTCGACCACTAACCTATTGCGGTGGCACTTCATCTTAGTCATCGTAGTGTCAGTCAACAGACGCTTGCAGAACACGCACCTTGGTGGGGGGTGTAGAGGAGGGGTAAGTGGGGGGTATGTGGACATGGCTAGGGTTTTGTTGAGGGATTAATGGGTGAAGGATGGGGTAGTGGGTATAACTGGGGTTGTTGATGAGTGGTATATGGGTGAAGGAGGGGTTATTGGTGGGGGACGTGTGGTTGGAATCATGTTGATATGGTTGTGTTAGGGTGTAGGTATAAATAAAGTGTGGTATAAATTACAAATGATAATAGTAATTATAAAACCTAAATAATGTGGTCGCGTTTTCACATTTAACATTTTCTTTCACTTCGAATAACTTTTCGATTTGTTTCGCAAATAGTTTACTGCGTGTATATAAATATTATAAATTTAATACATATATTTGTACCAATAAAGTTTGTCGATTATATATAAATAATATTTTACTACTTTCAATAAATATAGAAATACTACGAATATATACTGACACATAACTAAACGTAGTTTTTATAATAATTATATCTAAACATAACGCAGATATTCTAATAAACTATCTCGTAGATATACGTATAAACGTAAATAAAACGCGGCGCATCAGTTCGTCACCTCTTAAACTTATCTTTACGATCCCTGATCTCGTCGATCTGTTTATCGTTGAACTTCTCGGCGATGCGCTTCACTAGTTTATCGTTGATGCAGCTCATGTTGCACGGCGTCGCGATGATGGCGGTGATGTGCTGGTGGCAGAAGTCGATACACTTGATCACCTGTAGACGATAGCGGTGCTAGCGGTTACTCCGAGGTGGTGGTGTTAATGATGCGCGGCTTAGCCAATCGGATTAAGGTACATTAAAATACGGCGAAGATGAATAACTGATGATAAACGCGGTTTAGTTGGCACTACAATAGGGCCGCGTAGACCGCTTCACTCGCGCGGGAAGAATATAATAATAAAATAATAATAAAAGCGCGACGTATTTAGGTAACGCTATTTACTGATGAAATATAATAATAGCTGATTGGATGTGCCGGTGATGAGTCATCACCTGCACATCGTTAAACCACAGCCTATAGGCTATAGATGTGTCTAAATAGATATGTCGACGTATAGATCTATAGACAGCCTAGGTGTTCACTGTACTGTTCAGCAGGCGAGCTCGACTTACCAATTTCTCCATTTTCAGGAAATCCGACGAAATCAATATCGAAATCACGTTATTCGTTTCTATCGGTGGTAATAGTTGTTATGTAATATTATGTAATATTATATAACGTTATCTAATGTTATGTAATGCGCGCACTAATAAAGAATCCGTGATTTAGATATTATATTGATTTTATAGCAATATTCTATAATCACATCGATGTCACAGATGTGTCTAAGGAAAGATGTAACACTCACACGAAATCATGTAATTCAATTTTATTCACAATAATGAACAGCGCCACCTATATAGGTTCAATTTTGGAACTATGGGTTATTTATGATGTACATCAAACAATATACTTTAAAATGTAAAATAATATGATTTAAATTATTATTTATATGATGAAAACTAAGTGTTCTTTACCAATAAATAACAAAACAATAGGATATGTAGGTTTTATATGGTATATATATGTGGCGAGTAAAAGCTATCTTTATATTAAATGTAATTTAATAGAGCATTGAAAACATTGTTGTATAGAAACCATACAATATCTAATCTATTTCAGTGATTTCGATACTACTGCTAGTAGCAGGACGCTTGAATAGTAATCACATTACGTAGATTATAAATAGGGAGTGTTATATTTGCTTCTCAAAATATTTGATGATGTGAAACTTAAATTATACCATTATAAAAACTTGTATTGCTATGAATTAGTGATATTAGACTACATGATACATATATAGTGATGTTATATTTAGTATAGATATGTACCAAGAATAGGTGAATCTGCAAGAGAGCTGATAGAACATTGTATGTACTTCATGAGCCAATCAAATATCTGTATATCGCAGTGTACCTATAACAAATGTAACTAATGTATAAACATTCACAACTGACAAGTACGATTACATTTATATATACTTAGATATATAATTATAGATATTCTGAGAGAACAAAGTTAGTTTATATCATATAAATTATATGCATATACGATTAGTTTTATATCTATAAAACTACATATATAAATATTAATAAAATAAATATAGGTATTCAAAAATCAAGTTTATTGTTCATAGTATAAATGTTAGTATTGGTATTATTTTAGTATTTAATATAAGATAATTTAATAGATAATATAAAATGTAATAGATGATATACCAAAGAACTAGAGAGAAAATTTCTCTCTAGCTTTATGTAATATACTAACGGATATATCCACTTCTTCCCATCGTTGCGCATCGGTGGACAGATATTCACAGAAGTACTTCATCTCGCGTATCAGCAGGTCTCGGGCGCAGTGGAAATCTTGTTTTACTGATCATTAACATTTGGTATTAATACGTGTTAATCTTTATAAACATATCTCTAATGATCTAACTACTATATCAATAGAATACATTTAATATTTTTTAAAAGAACATTTATTTGATATTATATATATATATATATATATATATATATATATATATATATATATTAATATATATTAATTATTTTTATTAGTTAATTTTTTAAATTTATAATATATTGCATACAATATATATTTGGAAAATATATAAAAAATATATTTAATACAAATATTTAAGTAATGATAAATAAAACATAAAATCTTACAATTTTGTTTAAAGTTGATAAAATAATTATACAATTATTTTACGATTAAGAGTTTGCGCAAGTTCTTACACTGTAACAAATGTAGTTGTTATTAATAGTAAAGTATGATATGTATTTATATAATTATTACTTTTTTATCAATAACTGATTTATATATTTAATTTTATAAATATTTTCATCATAAATCATATGTTAAAGACTTTATTTAAAGATTTTTAAGATTATAAGTTACTAAAATAATAAGTTTATTAATTAGTACAAATAGTCATTATAATAACTTCAATAGCAAAATGCTTTCGAGAAATGTTATAGTTTTCAGAGTATCTATGATTATAGATTATATAGATATAGATTAATTATAATCAATAATCAATAGTATTGATAATAAATCTCAATTAATACTAGATTATTTATTTTATTATTCGTATGTCGATCTGTAACGATTAATTGTTTATTAATTATATATTTCACAGTTACATATTTATATATGTATATATATCTGTATACATGTATTGTTAATAATGTATAATTAATATAATAATGATTATAATATTAATTATTAATTAATACAATAAATGTATACAAATATGTATATATATATATGTAACTGTGAAATATATAATTAATAAACAATTAATCGTTACAGATCGACATACGAATAATATAATTAATAATCTAGTATTAATTGAGATTTAGTATGGATACTATTGATTACATTGATTATAGACAATCATGCCGACTATACTGCATACCTAGCATCGCGGAGAGATAAGTAACTAACGGTTCTTAGCTTCATCGCAAACGTGAATCACCATAATAGGGCTGTGAAATAGGGCGATTATTAATGAGGTATCACACGCATGTGTATGTTTGTGATTGTGTGTGTGCGTATGTGTGTGTGTGTATGTGTATGTATGTGTGTGTGTTTATGTGTGTGTATGTGTTTGTGTGTTTGTATGTGTGTATATATATATATGTGTATGTATGTATGTGCTGATGTTAGGATGTGAAAACAAGAACCGTTTAATCTCAATAGATGCCTTGTTTAATAATAAATTCTATAATATTGCATATATTATTCATTTATTAGATAATGTTTATTTAACAGAACTATATATGAACTAATATATAAGAATATGGATCATTTACAAATTATTTTAGATTATTATAAGATTAATGAATTAAATAATTGTATAAATATAAATTATTATTAAATCACACACACATTAACTTAGGAAAACAAACATATTATATAATTAGTATGCGATACAATTTTTATTATGAATATTTATTTATACCATAACGTTAAAACTAATTTTAATAAATTATAATAATAGAATTTTCTAATTTATATATTAATTTATATATAATTTATTTGTTAATATTTCAATTATATTAGGCATATAAAGTAATGATTATGAGCCTACACATTTTATTATATGATCTATTATATCGTATATCAATTATCCACTATTTTTTGACTACTTTTTTTTAGTTTTAATTTAAAAATTTTAAAACAGTGATATTTAATACCTACCTGCTACAAAATAGAGGAGAAATAATATATATCATTATAGAAATATAGATGCATATATCTGTATATACAATATATACTGAATATATATTAAATTGAATATTCTCTTGAAACGAGAATAAAAGTAATAACTAAAATATGTGCTAAAAATATTTGTAGTTAGAAAATCTCATAAATATTTTCAATAAAATACTGGTAAAACGATCGTTTGTTAGTATTTTAATAAAACAAAGCACGCACGCACCCACTAATCGTAGAGGAGTAATACCTACAGGTGGCAGCGGCGGTAACGATAACAAACAACACTCTCTCGCATTACTAACTTTGTCTTCTCGTTATTTACTATGTTATTATTAAGGTACGAGTACCTAAATCTACACGAGAAGGGGGAGGGGGGTTAGTGATAGCGATAACGCTAGTCTAGGTCCTAGTCTAAGTCTAGTCCTAGGTTAGGGTCTAGGTTAGGGTCTAGGTTAGAGAGAAATAAACTCATGACATGTATTATCGTATGATTATATATCTATATTATTCTAAATATACATTATCTATACATTATGAATTTAAATAAGATTTAATCATTTATTTAATATGATATTAGAAAACTATGATGTTAACTAGATAATAACGTAAGCATCGTATTAGCACTACGGATTAAAACTAATATATAAATATTATAAATTATTGAAAAGTTAATGTAACATTGGAATATATTACATTTAATCCGGTTATAAATGATATACATTTAATGTAAATACGCTAACCCCATGTCTTGCTCCAAGTTGTCCTATAAACAATAACGATAATAAATTAATATGAATAAATTGTTTCCGTTTATAATTATTGAATAAATGTTAATAAAAAAATATAAAATAAAATATTATATACGTTTATATTTAGTTATCTTGCAAAATAAATATGTTAAACATAAATAAAACATTTGCTAATAATATTAATCCAATAATAAATATCGTACAGATATACTATGCTTGGAGGTTCTACTCTTGAGGGCTTTAGCGGCGTTCTCCGCGGGTAACGGGGGCTCGCAAGACTTAGATTTACGCACGCACTTCAGGGAGTCGCTGTCAGTGGTGCTGTACTTCTCGAGGTTGTCCATGTCTTGTTTCAGCGCCTCGTAGCGGTGCATGATCTACAATGATCTACATCAATGCATATATACACACGCATATATATATATACGTATATTTACTAATATACCATAATTCTGTATTAGGTATATTTATTTAAATTATAATTTTGAGATAGTTTAATAAATTTAAGTTTGTTATTTTATTTTGGTGAAGTCCTTTCATCCCATCCAGGAACTGAAGTTTTCACTTATAATCATATGGCTCTAATATCACTTCGAAGCCGTTCTCATGTTAAGGCATCGATGGTTTTAACGAGAGTCGATAATTTATTTATATACACTTATATAAAATCACTTCTAAATATTATTTTAAAACTTATTTTAATAGTCCGCATGGGGTTTGAACCCGTGTCCTACTGATTATATGTCTGACGCCTTAGCCAACTGACCCACACAGGTAGTTTTTAAAGTTAAATCCACACTTGGGAATATTTGCGAATAACCGCAGTATTTCATAGATCAAACCTATTAGATATTTGATAACATTCACAAATGCGGTTTTTTCGAGTGAACAATCGCAAGTCTGGTCTTAACTTTAGAGTATATTAATGATTACGTATAAAAGATCATTATTAACCAATTAACTGTACACATATTTAATCTGTTTTCTCTATAAACCTGTCTAGGTGTGTATCCTGGTATCGCTTGAGATATACACGACCAGTTTTTATTATTTTCCTGACAGAAAACTTTCGACTTTATCAACGCATTTAATGCGATATCCAGAGCCATGGTAAACTATTATCTGATAATTATATTATTAATTACTATATATTTAAATATATATATATATATATATATATATATATATATATATATATGTTTGCAGGTTGGTATCTTTATAAGTTCAATAGAACTTCTATACCATACCTGGGTTTTTGATCTCGGTCATCAACTGAATCTGATATTATTATTATTATATATATATATATATATATATATATATATATATATATATATATATATATATATATATATATATATATATATATATATATATATATATATATATAAATGAATATATATATATATATATATGAACAATATTATCTACAAAAACACAATATAAAAATCATTATATAATTAAATATTTTATATTTTCTATGCTTTTTAGCTATATGTTATTATTATTATTATCAGGAGAATAGTCGAATTTATTGAGTATTCTATAATATTTTACATAGTCCATTATATTTAAAGTGAGTGAATAGTCGATATACGGACTCCATATTATAAATTACAAATATACTTGGTATTATAACTAGGTCTACTTGTAAGTACAGAATAAAAATAGTCAGAGCAAAAATAAAAGTTATTATATAATTATTAACTATTATAATAAGGAATTACAGTGAAAGGTACCTTAAATTAATATTATTTAAAAACATTATGATATGTAGAATTGTAGATCGGACTTCAATAAATTATAACATTCATGCATGGATACGCTTACAATATATTTACTAGACGAATCAATATTTTATAGATATATTATATATATATATACATATTCTATGAGTTAAAGCTTTGTTATAGATTTTTGTTTGTGTTTCAGTATCATTCATTCTCTGTATAGACTTTATTTAATAATAGTATAAAATTGATAAACCGATATTTTCATAAACCTCATATGTATAATATAATATCTATAAACATCTACTATATATCACTATATACAACAATGAGGTCAGCTATAACAATAATGTAAAGATAAGTAACTATAAATATATTTAACTATAGCCTGTTTGTAAATTTACTATGTGCCATCTATTTCTAGGGTATAAATAGATTGTAAATATAATTGCGCCGAACATATATATACGTTAATATATATACACGTTAAGATTTATTTAAAAATATAAATAAAATATCAAAAAAGAGTAGACTAGTCTACTGTAGCTACATTTCACATCATAACAAACAGCGAGCATAGTAACTACCCTGGGTACCCTAACTACTCCAGTGTAACTACTACATAGATGTTACGATAGATATGCACAATGTTTATCTATTGGATATGTGTATTATTAAAATTAAAATACTATATATAGTATTTATGAATTATCTCGAAGCAGGCCGCCCATTTTTATATAATACTCATTATTATAATATCAGAGTTCAAGCTGGGCGGTACTTACATATGCACTACTGCACATTATACGTCTTATAAAGATATTTTATATTAACACAATGATTAATAGGCTCACTATGGGATATAATACAGCTAAAAAAACAATATAAAACTAAACTAAAAAAATCACACAACCCCAAAATAAAAATTGAACTCTGAGACTCTCTGAGTCTCAGAGTTACTTTGACATTATTATAATAACAATCGGCTGCTTTTTTGAGATTCACGAATTTACGGGCCATATACTATGAGTATTCATTAATCATAGTAAAAGTAATAAATTATGTAATATAACATTCGTTTATAATTAATATATTAATACGTATTAAAATAAAATATTATTTAAATATTAATATAATATTTAAAATTTGTAATAATTTATTTAGGTATATTATGTAGTATATATATATATATATGAACTATATTAGTTACATATTTTATTTTTAATTATATTATTAAAAATTCGAAACCTCAATCTTGATTATCTATTATTAAGTTAATATTATTAATTTAATAACTCTTAATTTTCAAAATATAATATTAATACTTTTTAAATATTTATGTTGTCAAGCACTATTTAAACATTACAAAGATTCTACAAAGAAACATAAACAGATATCAATATATTATATGAATCCTTAACATAAAACTTATAAATTATATTTATATATAGATTATATATTATTATAGAGTGAATATGTGTATTAACTATGTTTTAATAAGTACATCACTTTAAACAATATATCGATAATTTGAATTTATATTATAAGAAGATACATTTATTATATGTATACAATCTGTTCATAGGAATATATTGTTATGCATATGTTATTCAGTAATTTTACAAATTATAAAAAAATGCCAAAGATTACTTAGTAGGAATTAAACAAATTCTATACAAAAAAAATACAATTAAAAAATGGATTTAGATGGAATTACGGATAAAGGGGAAAAATCTAAGTTTATACGTCCAAAACGCGAAGATCGAACAGTAAATATAATATATATAAGTAATGTATTTGATTATTCATTATTACAATAAACAAAACTTAAAAAAAAATAATTAAACTATTATTTATAATTATAATAATTATTATTATAATAATAAATTGTATTAGTCTAATAATTAGATATTTAAATTAAAATACAAATTATTAGATATATATTATGATTATTATTATTTATATACAAATTATAATTAAGTTGATTCGTAATGTGTAATGCATTATAAACCAGCCAAGAATATAATGATTTAAAATGGTTTCGACCGTGTTAAGTCGTATAATGATTATAATCATAATGATCATCATAATAATAAATTATTAAATAGTCATTATTTAATAATAATTTGTTATAATCTCCGCCGAATTTGTGCAAAATTCGGCGGAGATTATTGTCCGTCGATCGTAAAGTTAATTTGAGTGTATTGTAGTGAAATATATAATATTAACTTTACGATCGGAGGACATCTATACATATAATACAATAAAGTGAAGTTAATGATCGACGGATATCGATTTCCATAATATAGTATACAAATTAACTTTACGATCGACGGACATTGATGTCCTTCGAATTTATCCGCTGATCGTAAAGTTATCTTGATCCTAATAATGCAAGTAAAAGTAGATTTATATATTGAATTATTATGTAAATGTTCATATTATGTACATTCAATTTATTTTAGACAGCTAGATATACGAGTTTTATAATCGCATAGCAACATATTATATATTTAATATATATATATATATATATATATATATAAATAAATTACATTTAATCAGTATTATATACGCTGAATACTGACATCGGGCCGCAATAAGTCATGTGTCAAACGGAGAATTCAAGCAAACATTTCACAACAGGCCTTATATTTCTCAGTAAATTATTCACTTAGTAGTGAAGTTGTGTCCTATATATACATACATATCATAATACTGTATGCTTATATATTAATATTATATTATATAAGCCATTCGCGTATTGTTTACCTGAACTCTCAGTTAGACACGTGAAATGTTGTGAGCCGATGTCAGTCTAATTCTTATATACTATATAATATAGTAATATTATATTTCTATATTAAATATAATAATATAAATATCGTTCACTGAGGATATTTATCGGAATATATATATTAAAGTTGTATCGATTATACATAAATTAAAATATACACTTACTATAAAATCATTAAAATTAATTTATAATAAATTTGTTCTACCTTATCTAAATTATAGTAATAATGTATGGTCTACTACATATATATATATATATATATATATATATATATATATATATATATATATATATAATATAAATATATTAATTATACAAAATAAATCCAACAGAGCTATTTTAAATATTTCAAATACATCTATTTGTAATTATAATATGTAATATGTAATACAGATAA
Source organism: Osedax fenrisi (assembly GCA_964019155.1). Lineage (NCBI taxonomy): Eukaryota > Metazoa > Annelida > Polychaeta > Sabellida > Siboglinidae > Osedax > Osedax fenrisi. The sequence goes on along the minus strand of OZ025240.1, from coordinate 49,753,112 downwards.
ATATTATAAAATACTGAATATTTTGAAATTTAATGATATTGTAAAATTAAAATTCATGTTAAGGATTATTAATAATTTTACACCAATCATTATAAAAAATATGTTCTCTATTAAACAAATACAGTCGTAGGAACATTTTTAAATTTGTTATTCCTTCTTTCCGTCTAAATATAAAAAAAAATTCCTTTTTTATGGAATCTTCTTGAAAACAAAATTATTAATAAAATATTAATTTTTTGAAAGATAAATTATTCAATAATATAAATACATTTACTAGAAGATTAAAATACAATTATATTTCGATATATTAAATTCTGAATATAACTGTTTTCTTCTTTATTTTATATTATATCTTACATATATTTTTTATATATTTACTATATATATTTATTTTTTATTATTTTAAGTTACTTTTATATACTTAATTATATTTATTATATTTTATTTGCTTTAATTTATTTTAAAAATAATGAAGTAATTACTCTGGAATGGAAATTTGTTATTTATTTTATTACTTTCTTTATAATGTACACATTTGAAAGATTTTAGCTTTTACTATATAATAGAAATATTCCAATTGTCATTAATCTCTTTAGAATATATTATATTTTACATTTAATATTTTTGTTAATATTTATTCCCAAATATCTATTTATTTATATGAATTTCATATAACTTATATAGTGATAATAGTGACATATTTAATGTACTATACATATATGTATGTGTTTATGCATATATTTATGTGTATATATATATGTATGTGTGTATGTATGTGTATGTATGTGTGTATATGTATGAATATATGTATGTGTATATATATGAATATTTATGTATATGTGTATATGTATGTATATGTGTATATATATAAATATATATATATTATGAAAATAATATATTGGTATGAAATTATTGTTGTTTTATTGAATTACTCATTCTTTTATTTAATTAATATTTTTCAAATGTGGTTACATTTTTTTAATTATTTTAATTTTTGTATAAGGTTATCAAATTGCATATTATTTTAATCATTTATTTCTATCATTATTTTCCATTCTCGAATAATTAACCGGGTAGAACTAGATAAGCTTTGGTTTGTTCTACCCAGTAGTTCGCTACACCTTCTGAGTTATATATATTGAATTTAATTGAAAACGTTTATTTAGTTCAGAAAGGGAATTTCTGCCTAAAAGATAGTCTCATAGATTATTTCGTAATCTATACTCAAAAATATGTTAATCTCCAAGATATATATATATATATATATATATATATATATATATATATATATATATATATATATATATATATATATATATATGTTGTGTATATATATATGTTGTGCAATAGATTATATTTATTAATTTATCCATATATACATGAATTAAAAATATATGATAATAAATAGAGCTTATATCCATCATAAAACGTATACAGTTTATTGCTTTGTTCACTTTTCACTATATTTAAGAGTAATGATTTAATATATAATATGATGTAACTTAGTAACTTCCACTTTATGTTTCTTATTCTCTATCATTTTTAAAATAATAAACTTTTATTAAAAGTGTAATTATATTGGTATATGCAAATTTTAAGGCTTAATTATTCACTTATAATAAATATATTATTAAACTTTACGATGTAAATGAAACAAATAAATAAATTATAATAATGAATAATCATTATTTATCATATATGTATAAATAAATAAATTATCTGTAGTTGTTTAAACACGTCTGGTAAAGGTTTATTTCGTGTACCACTACTACTACCGTAGTTGTGATATTAACTAGCTAATTAGAATTGAGCTTGATATCATGTTATTTAACATATTATTTTAGTTGTTAATAAGTTATTATCCAAACATATATTATTTGAAACACCCATTGATACGTTCAGATAAACTCATACATATACACCCAAGACACAGTTATTATCGCTAGTTTCTGCTATTCTGCACTTATGTGACATGATCACCCCATAATAGCCTAATGAGCTAAATACATACCCCTAACTGTATATATGCTATATAGGCATTATAAACAGAATACATTAATACAACTATTAAAACCTTGACCATTAATTCCGTATTAACACCGTTTTAGAATACAAACGCCGCCGAAACAGATGACATTGATTACGTGTACAGCGATACCGATGTTTACCATGTGGAAATAGCAGGTTTAACCCCTCGTAATGTAGATACCATCTGTTACCATGTAGAAATAGCAGGTTTAACCCCTCGTAGTGTAGATACCATCTGTTATCGTGTGAATCATTAACGTACGTTACACCGGTTATTTATAAGATGTGAATTATAATAAACGCATTGCTTTTAGAGTTGTATAGTTATACAGAAGAATTTGAATTCAAGGAGAATCATGATTGTTTTACTGAATTCCTCTCCACCACAGGTTAATAAATATCAACAATAATGTATATATATATATATAATAACCATAAATTTGAAATTATATTATTTTATGAATATATATATATAATAATATATATGGGTTATATGGCTCAGTGGAACAGCCAAATTCTAGTAGGCGAGAGGTTCCAGGTTCGACTCCAGGCAGTTCTTGTTTTTCTCTTGTGTTTATCAATAACTTAATAAACAACAAATCAAAACGCAAGAAAAAAAATGTTACTATTTATATTGTATTGTCCAGGGCCCCTCACAATTATTAAAACATGTATAAGTCTATGACTTCTTGAGGGGTTAATTTGTATTGTATTCAATATATATGTGAGATTTCAATAAATATTATTATATATATAAATTTAAAATATTTTAATTAATATATTAACAAATATAGCATCAATGGTAGATATATAAAGGTAGATATATAGTGTTTTATTAACCACACTCAATCTCTCGCATACCAATTTCATACTATTATCAACTGTACATGTAATATCATAGTTGACTACCATCATAGTTTACTAAATACTCCTTACGCAGCGTACAAAGACAGTAGATGGACAGACTTATCCTGCGAGGACAGGACACAATGCGTGCTGTTGCTCGTCAATAGATTTGACCACATGGACGACACTATTCGTATGGCCGCCGTAAGGTCGATACTCTACCTCCTTCAAGGTCAGTACAAGCGCCATCGATGTCACATTGACCTCTATAATAATAGGCGTTACGCGATACGCCATCGATACGGAGTGATTCGTTGAGTATCTCGTACATTTCATACGTTGTCTGTTATTGTTATTTCTAAATCGACAGATATTATTAACCACTCTGCATTATGATCTTCGAAGCTAAACATTATTTCAATTCTATCATTTTTATCTATATGAAGGTGATGTAGTAACCACATCTGATTGGTTATGCTAAACATATAATATACTCATATTTCACTTATAATATACCAATATCAACAGCTACATTAAACTTATAATATACACATATGTATATTAATAGTATACAAATATTTAGAGTGATACTATACCTATATTTTAGTCATACTATAAGTAGTATACCTCTATTATAGTACACTCGACGCTCTCCTAGGTACGTTCGGGGAATGTGACGACACCGAAATGCAGATCAACAACACCAGGGAGAACGTGACATTCCTATATCATTGCGAAGTGTTTACCTCATCCGTTCAGCTTCTTCACTTCGAGGCAGCGTAAGTATCGGTCATACGGCCCCACCCCACCCCACCCACTCCCGGGGGGGCGCGGTACGTAGATACATTCCGAACACTAATAGCATTCGTGTGTACGGGTGTTATTCATTTAAATATGTATTTCATTAATGTGTATACTCTTTAAACGTTAATCTCTTAAAATATTATGTCGATTGATTTTTTATTTAAGAAAACATATACTCGAATGTATAAATTTAAAAATTTGTTAACTAACGTATGCTATTTGTTAATAATACAATATATTAACGATGTAATCCCTATTTGAACACAACCCGTATTACATAAAATATGTGTGTATTGCTCAGTTTAGACCAGTGTAGATCAATGTTGATATAATAAAGTCCACCATAGCATAATAATGTCCACCATAGCATAATAAAATCCACCATAGCATAATAATGTCCACTATAGCATAATAAAGTCCACCGTTACGTAATAATGTCCACCATAGCATAATAAAGTCCACTATTACGTAATAATGTCCACCATAGCATAATAAAGTCCACTATAGCATAATAATGTCCACCTCGCGCCCCCGTAGGAATCTTGAAGTCACCACCAGAAGAGCTAACTCCATATCTGACAACCGAGAACTTAGGTGAGTACGTTACCATTATCTAGAGGTCGTGTAGAGGTCATCAGTGGGGTCACGCGAACACGTGTTTCATTGACCTCGAGTGATGGCAGTAGAGTTTGTGGATAGGTGGCGATGTAGTGTTCAGAGGTATTCCACGGGGGATATGAATGTACCCTACCCTACTTACTTGTATTCACGTGACTCGGAAATCGTAGGAGGGGAATTAACACACTTGACTTTGAAACACATCGTCTCCATCTGTCACGAATACGTACAACATTTACCAAATCATTAATATCCATCTTTGTGCAATCTGAAAAGTTATCCGATATGGATGCAGTAGACTACTAAAGCTTAGGCCACACTCGTGAAGTTTCCGTGAATTAGCGAATAATCATCATGTTTTTTATCGATCATTCACGTGAGACGTTATTAGTGATTAGATGATTATTGTGCAAGTGTAGCATCAACTTAATACTGCGATGCTACTGTAAGCTATGGTAAACTCCAGTCACTATTATCTATATCATCATAGTTATAATCTAACGCCGATCAACAATATAGCTAATACGAACTGTTATAATAATTGATACTAATATTTCTGAACATATTATAACGCGATGTCAAGTTTAGCACATATTTATGTGGGGTGAAACATAATAAGTTGCGTTAATTTCACTCTGTAACGATGGTTTTAATGCTATCTTCTACCCCGCGCAGGGCTGTTATCAATATTCTGTACATCATGATAGAGACTATAAGGACACGTTTCCACGACGAATCCGATGCTGAAATATCCATTAGAGAAGATCTCAAATGCAATATATGTTAGTATCATATACATGTATACAGAACAGTTGTCTGCCCTGCTAACCACTTGTAAATAGCGCGTATCTGAACTGCACGTATATCATGTGACAATACTATTATATGATTTCATTGACATTTTCAGCTGGCTATATCAATTGATATTGATATTAGATCTTATCTCGTTATTTCACTCTTCGTGAAAAGAGGAGCTATAGATCTATTAAAACCATCGATATAAATAAAGTGGATATGCAATTGAATGTAGTGTATAGTAGTGTATAGTAGTGTATAGTAGTGTATAGTGGCACTACCTGGCCCACTAATTTTTATTTAAAATAATATTTATTTATACATATATATATTGATAATTACTACTAATTTTAATGTACTATCTATACTAAAAATAAAATAATATATTTAAAATACATCATATCAACATTCCTCGTAATTTTGTATATTTAATTTAAAGATATCATACTATTTTATTGATATTTATAATCTAAATCCATTGATAGAAGTCACTTCAATGTAAAACATGATAACTATTCATAATTAACTGATAAATATATATCACCTATATCGGGTTAAACTTAATAGTAATTCATAGTAAATCATAATTGTTCACAAATTACCAAAATTAATTAAAGACTAAAACTATCCCCATTTGACGCTATAAAGAAGCGCTTGCATGTATGGTATGATACAATGTATTATTATCTAGTCGGAATAGTATTAAACTGTTTTTAGCCAATTATATTTTTAAATGTCATACATAATACGTTGACAAATTTATAAATAAAAAAATTATGGGTATTTTTTTAAAACAAGTGAACTATAAATAGTTGGACATATTATATTAATATATATGAAATAATTTGAACTAATTATTATTATGATTATTATTGATTGATTTATTTATTGATTTATTTAAGCAAATACATAGCCGGAAATATAATCGAAAGTATAAAGTATAAATATTTGCTAACGAAAACATACGTTATATAAATAAACAAAGAATAATACGAAATTAAAAAATTAAAGAAATTAAAACGTTTTACAGTTACCGTAAAAAAATAATTATTGTTAGTATTACATTTATAGTATTACATAGTGTAATCTTATATGGATATCCCTTATAGTAATTGAATATAAAATAAAACTATATTTCATTAAAATGTGTAGTAATATGTTTATCCCAAACATTTCATTGTCAGAAAAATATTGTAAAGGTGGGATTTGTAAAGTTGGATTGAAAAGTAGATATTTGAAGTGGGATTTATATAGTGTATGCAATAGAGGCATTTAGTACAAACACTGGTATCAGTGCATTATTATTATTATAACATTGTTATTATTATATTTAAATTCTATAATAATTAGATTTATATACGTCGTTCGTAGACATAATGATTATCACACTGGTTACAGTATACTCAATGGATAACAGCAACGACACATTCATTATCACCCTGTTTTCAATGATCAATCAGTTCTGTAACGGAACCGTCCCTCACTACCCTATTAAGAAGGTGCTGTTGTTACTATGGAAGAGTCTCCTCGTTAGTTATGACATTGCACTTAGGCCACGCCCCCACGTTATAATTAGGCCACGCCCCCACGGTACAATTAGGCCACGCCCCCACGCTATAATTAGACCACGCCCCCATGTTACAATTTGGCCACTGCCTCACATTACACTTAGGAACACATTGCACTAAGACAATACCACCTTTATATTACATATCATCTTTTGTTTATGTATAAATCTTTATATTGTATATAAATCTTTATATTATATATATATTATGTCTAAATATTAGTTTTAATTGTAGCATTCTCAATCAACTTAATGTAAAGTGTACATTCAGTAAGCAACGATAACACATCAGCTACACCCTCACACAGTTAGTGTTGGGATCACTAGATGAAATACACGACGCTAAGAATGAGACTAGGGCTAGTTTCGGTCTGAAACCTTTAGACGAGAACACGCACGAGGTAAACATACCCCCCCCCCTATCGCATACCTCTACCCCACACCTCCTTACCATGTATACACGTATACCATATATCTCTACACCTACATATACCTGCCCAACCCACCTCCCAATCATATCTATCTACACATCCCTTTACCTCCCTACCATATCTATCTAAACAATATCTCTACACCTCCCTATATACCTCTTTACAACTAGCTAAAGAAGCCATGATATCACATATCTTTATAAATCCCCTATACCACACTACCAAATACCTCTAATACACTTGTATACATCCCTACACCTCTTCTCTACACTCCTCTATAACTCACTATACCTCTATACCTCTATTAAACCCTCTTCACCTCCCTAAATCTCACTATACCCTGTGATAACATCTATATCAACTTCACCATCTGTACCTCTCTACATGTAAACTATCTACATCCATACATATCTACACTTCCTACACCTTACTACACTCCTGACACCCTTTACGACCCTCTAACCCTACCTATACGCCTCCCCTAACACCCTATACCCTTACCCCGTACCTAGATATGCACCAACATGAGGGCATCGTCCCCTCCCACAACTGTTCTCGAGATGAACGTGGTCACTAAAAATAAGACATTCGGGGGAAACAAGAAGGTTAGCGGCTTTACGTAATAGGTCATCGCTGCTATGATGTAATAGCAGATGTAGCATTCCTTATCGCAACTAGGTCTAGTCTACTTCTAGTGATTATGGTGACTTTCTATATTCATTGTAAACTATATCACTAATCTATCTGCTGTTGTATTATTAATAATAACAAAAAAGATAATTATCTTTTTTGTATTCGTCATAGTACCATGATGTATCATCACTGGTAATTCACCAGTTATAGTAGCTAATATCGTTATAGATATCTCTATACACATTACACCCTTGATATAGATACTGAAGCAGGGAGCTCTAGAAGATGAGAACAGCATCGATTTCACTGATGTGAAAGAAGAGGATGATATCCTGCCTCAGATTCCAGTTCAGGGGTTACCGTGGAAACCTAAGATCAGGTATAAACAAGCATAAGTCAATAGCTAGCTGTGTGTTATCAGCGCATGAAGCGATGCTATGATTCCTATTGGATGTATAAGTATATGTCCCATATCAAGCTTTAGCAGCCTTATATTCTAGCGATAATTGTATATTATTTAAATTATTAATAATTAAATAATTTAATATTTTTTAATTCGTAAAAATAGAACAGATATAAAATATCAAAAAAATTGAATTATAATAATTTACGTATTAAATTAGATTAAATAAGCATCAATATAGTAATAATAATTTGATATATAATGGTAATAAATTATGAAAAATACTTAATTAACACTATTACATACTAAGATCCTCATCCTTCTCCTTATCCTCATCATTCTCCTCCTTTCACCTCATCCTCCTCCTTATTCTACCCCTTCTCAACCTTATCCTCTTCCTTGTCTTACCTCTCCTCCTACCCTTCTCTCCCCATATATAGAGAAAGAGATGTAGACGAATTCTTTAACCACTTGACAAAGAAGTTTGTCGGCTTCTCATTACCCCCGCCCCCCCACAACCCCAACGCGCTGATTCCTAACCACCCCCATATCGCACTTCCGCAACCTCTCCACGAAGTCATGAATATCTTACAAAAGGTTACTCGCGCATACGATTACATATACAAATGCATATATATGTATATAAATAGTTACATATAAATGTACGCACATACATAAGCTTATTTATTTGCAACACATATAAACCATCGCGTGCGAATCTAATCTAAAGCCAATTTACACCAGAAAATTTAGCACGATTTATTAGCAAGATATCGGCTACATCAAATTATATACCATATATTTAGTAAATATTTAATAAATGACAAATTTTTAGCATCCGATTTATTTCTATAAAACTGAGTCCGATTTTAGTGTGTAGGCAGCTTAACAGTACACATATTATAGAATACGTCGTGTTTCTACTACGTTATTAATGACCTTAACCTTGACCTCTACACAGCACGTCTACGTGTCGGTCGCAGAAATGCAGATACGTAAAGAAGAACAGATATTCGCTAATCCATTTTCTCAGGTTCACTATATTATAAAATGATAAATTGCATTTTTAAATAATTTAATTTAATATCGTAATTAATTATAAAATATGTTAATAAATTATTTATTATTAAAATAAATTTTATATCTCGCCGAAACACTAGAAATTATCAAATTGTAATAGATATTTTTTACCTAGGAACTATTTTCAATACGTATATATTCTAAATATAGTTGATTATAAAATATATTAAAAATATTTATTGTTTATTAGTTATTCGTAAAACACTATTTATTATTTGTTATTTGTGTCATCCTTATATTTATTTATACCCATCCCAGCTTCATTACCACTATTGATCACTAGGCTGAGAAAGACATCCCAGAAACACCGGCTGAAGTTATCTACGAACAGACACTACCCAACATGCCTCAGTATCTGGTTAATATGGCCTCATGCCAGAGCATTCATTCTAAACGGGTTAATCCCACTACCAGTATTTTCGGAAATAATTTCTGGAAATTCTTGCTAGAAATTAGTTTTCCCTCAATTTTCAATGGTATACTCCGTTGCTACCATTCACGCTGCAAGATTATCTGGCGCCAGATAGCCTCGAGTATTATGATCCACCAGTCAAATTTGTTATTGCTTTTAATCAAAATTAAGATTACATAAGCATCTAAATACGTATACTATAAAATAAATGTATCCTAAATAAAATGAATGTATTCGTATACTCTATAGTATAATATTAATGAGTATACTATTATTGAGTGTACTATTATTGAGTATACTATTGATTAGTATACTAAATTAATAAATATATCATTAATTAGTATAATTAAAATTCATATATCATTAATTAGTATAAATAGTAGGAGGATTAAGGGCATGTTTAAGGGGGTTTCACAACAATCAGCTCGTTAGCGTCTAACATAAAAATCGGGCAATTTCTGTGTGAACGGATATACTGATATATTAGCTTTATGTGTGCGATGAGTGAGATTATTAATTCAAGATCTCTTCATCGTTATCTTTACAATACTAATATCATACATTATAATTATATAAATATAGTTTTATTTTAAACTAGTGAATAAAAACTTATGAATAATAGTGTTTTATTTTTTATATAATTTTAAGATAATGTATGTAGTTTGATAAAGTTTAAAAAATATTAATATAACTATTACATATATATATATATATATATATATATATATATTTATCATTATGTTTTCTCCTCTGAGTCATACTAGCTTATTACATTATATATTACAACATGTTACTATGTTTTTTTTTACTAGTAAAAGAAATTTAGTTTAAATAGTTGAACTCATTGTAATTATTGAAATGTTTTCTAAGATAATATGTCAATAAAATCATTATAATGACTAATGTCCGTAATAATTCAACATATTTACATACAACAAATAATTATTAATTTGAAATTGAATATTTAATTTTAAACAAAATAACAGGAAAAAAAACCAAGAAAAAAAATAACAGTAAAAATAAAATATGCAATTCAATCAAAAATAAAATTTTTTTATTTGTTTCCTGAAATAACAAATTCTGATATTTGTTTTTTTTTTCAAATTAGAATAATATTGTATATAATGTTGAAAATTTATAATAAAAATGTCTGCGATATATGATGTTCTTATATATATATATTACGTATTGATATTTTGTGTTTGTTTGGTTTCATGTGTTTGTTTGATTGTTTTATTTGCTTTTTTTACACGTATTATATTTCTAGATGTGCCTTGAAAAGCTTATACTTTACATAAAGTAAAATAAGGAAACAATATATTGTATAAAAAGTATTTAATAATATCCATGGATAAATCAGGGTACAACAAAATAAATGATTTAAAATTAATAAAATATATACATTGTGGATATTTTTTTCTTGTTATTTTTTTTCTTGTTATTTTTTTCCGTTATTTTTTTTCCTGTTATTTTGCTTCCTAGATTCATTTAACTATTATTAGAAATTATTAATTCAATAGCATAATTAATCATGAATATAAAATAAAATAAAATATAAATATTCATAATCTATAAATTATATTATATTTAAAATATATTTATTTACAACTATCTCATTATATAATTTAAAAAAAATAATATTCATATTAACTATTATTTTTAAAATGAATTACAAATTAAAAAAAAAAATTAGCCAATCAAATATTGTAATTAAGTAAAAATAATGTAACTTAATAATTGAATATCAATAGAAATTCAGTGTATAATTGTTAAAAAGGTTATTTAGCAAATTATACGCAAATTATTACTCTAGTGTGATATATGTATAATAATAAATTGTTATATACTTTATTTCAATATCATATCGTACCATTAGTAAATATATTACAACTTTTAGTAAAAGTCTTTTACTAATTATTATATATACTTAAATAACACATCACTGAACAATAGCACTCGATTATAATCAACACCACTACTACTACAGATAGCCTTACTGAAGATTCTCCTTGCCGCAGCTCCTACCTCTAAAGCTAAAACCGATCCCATTAACATATTAGCAGATGTTTTCCCAGAACACATTCCGTTAGTTTCAATATATGGTAATTACATCATTAGGTTATTAAGTCAACATTATATATAAATAACTTACTTATCTCACTGTATATTATTGTATCCATTATCCTTTCAGGCTATTGCGAAAAATGTACATATTCGATATATTTATGCAAATATTTGAATAATTTATTCATATTTAAGAGATAAAATTAAATGTAAGCGATAAAATAGAAGATAGTTAATATATTTTTTAATAAAAATATTATTGAATTATTTAGAATATTGGAATAACAAATAAAGGGTGAATTCGCATAATGAAAATAAAAAATAAAATTTAATACACTTAGAAATATAAATATATTTAAATTACTCATATTCTTTATTAGTAGTATTACGCCTCGCCCCGACACCTACCCATCCCTACCCCTACCCCCTACCCCTACCCACCCTATAGAGGTACCGTGATGCCCGCGATGAGTCTGGGTATAGATGTCAGCAGACACAAGGAGATCATCGTGAAGTCTATATCAGCACTGCTTCTGCTCCTCCTCAAGAAGTTCAAACTCAACCATATCTTCCAGGTCAGACACACACCTGCTGTGACACACATGTCGTTACCATGTATGACACGTATTGCCCCCTCCAATTAACATGAATTAAATGTTAATATTTTAGTAATGATTTATTTATTTTTTTTAAATATCCTTCCAATCATTTCACCATATCAGATAAATTAACTCAATAATGTATGCATAATTCAATCATTTAGATTAACGTTGATACGCTATTGTATAGTAAGTATTCATATATTTCTTATATATATTATGTTTCTACATTCCTTGTTCTGTAGATTAATTCCTAAAATAATATGTTGATTTACTAGTATTACAGCAGCTTCTTCATTATAATTCTTCATACATGATCACCCAGTTCTAATCACCCCATTACTCTGTACTAACTACGACCCCCTCCCTCTCCCTGCAACACGCACACACCTACAGTTTGAGTTCATGAGTCAGCATCTAGTGTTCGCTAACTGCATCCCCCTGGTGTTGAAGTTCTTCAATCAGAACATCTCGTCCTACGTTACATCTAAGAATGAGTTAGTGATGATGACCCCTGTGCCTACTTCTCGACTGAGATAGATATTGTGTGTACATTATGTGTATGCTTATGCGAATAGAAATTTAATTATACTGTTATGTAACATTATTTGTATTTCAAAGTATAATATATACATATACAATATACTTGTCTCAAAATGATTACGATACCTATATATCATATATAGGTACCTATATATCATATCTAAGTTCCTGGATGGGATGAAAGGACTCCACCAAATAAAAATAACAATAACAATAACAATATATATATATATATATATATATATATATATATATATATATATATATATATGATACCTATAATATTAGAGACATATAACTCTGTTTGATAATGCATAAGCATAAAAATTTGAGTAATTATCTAGGTTACTAATAATATTTCTGTTAATTTACAGTATACACCTTTTCAATTTCCCGAACTGTATATTCCAAATTAAAGATTTCACCGAGAAGATGCTGGTTACTATACCCTCAATAGCTGCAATGTGCGCTTGTATTGTATTATTCTCTACTATATATATATATATATAGTATATCGTGTCTCATAGATACATTCAATCTATAACCTATATGTCATGTGACATCATCAGCTATACTAGCTATCACATGATACTATTGTACAGCGATGTCATAATGAACACGTGCATGTACCATTGCATCAACTATTGCATCACCGCAGGAAGACATTGATTCAACGGACGGCGGCTTCGAATACACCAAGAGGAATATATTCTCTTGCATCAATCTACTGCGCATTCTCAACAAACTCACGAAATGGAAACATTCTAGAACAATGGTTTGTGCATTATTGTTATGAGAACACAATAGATGTTATAGAATAGGTGTATTCATTTTATTTTAATTTAATACTGATAATTTAAAACTGATACTTTTATTTTATTATTTTTACTTCTAACATTTATATTATAATTTTAATATTTTATATTCACAAAATATACAAGTGCAAGTTATAAATAATAATTATTTATTGAATCCATACAATATTTATTATTATATAATGGGCTATGACATTATTATAATGATCTATAACAATAGAATATTTTAATATTTTTTTAAACAATAAAAAATAATAGATATAAATATGTTTATATAATAAATTATCAGTAAATTGAAAATAAAATATCATATTAACAATTAAAAGATAAATCTAAATTAACAATATTAAATATTTAAATAAAACAAAACATTAATTAATAATTATTATTGAAGTGTGGATATTTACACCACATATAAGTAAATAATAGTTATTATTATAAAAGTAATAAATTTAATGAAATATTCATTATTTACAGAATATTCTTGCAGTAGTATATACAAAATGAATTAAAAATATTTATTTCATAAATATATCAATGTTAGATAAATACAATTATTTAAGGGGACACGATACAATGGTTTGGTTTACATGTAAAAGATATGAAAAAATGCTATTTTTAGAAATCTATTAACTCAACAAATATTCACTTTTTTTTTTTTTTTTTTAATCTATTAATAATATTCCATATTTTTATATTATATATTGAAATTTATAGATGTTTACACATCTTTATGTTATACGTTTCTAAAAAAATAATTGAAATATCTGATACAAAATTTTAATTTTCCAACTAAATTGCTAATTAAAATTTTTTAAATAAATATTTTTTAATTTTGACAAATATTTTTAATCTTACAGGTTTTATCTAGTTATATTGAAAAAATATAGAAAAAATATTCAATTGTACACAAGTTAATACTAGTTATGTCAGCATAATTGGTCACAAATAATTATTCTGAGTAAATCAAGCTTAAAATATAATATATGAATATAAACAATATGAATATACAGGTACAAATAATATAATATAAACAAAATTGAAATTCAATGAACATAATTTAAACACCACATAAAAGATAATATGTGAATTCTTATAATTTTACATTAATAAAAAAATTGAAATTCAATTTTTTTTTCCGAAATAATCCATTGTATCTTCAAATAGATTGTTTCTATACTTATTTTTTTTATTACTTGAAAATTATTATTTTAAAATACAATAAATACCCGTAAAGTATCAAATTATATATATATAATTTTAAATAAAACTTAATCTTAAAAAAATGAGATTAATATTTTTTAAAATGAGATTAATATTTTAAAAACATGTTCTACCCTATGCTTTTTTTTCTTAGATATTTTGTTCTCAATATATATATAAATTATATAGAAACTATAAATCTAAAAATATTGTATAAATATTTCAAAATTAAAAAAATTAGAAAATATTTCAAAATTATAGAAAAATATTGTAGGTCAAAGCTTCGTACTTTTAAATTACTAAAATCGATGATCAAAAAAATGGAAAAAAATAATGGAAACAAATAAAAGTAACAAAATAATAGGCAATATTTAAATAATTGTATATATTAAAAATATTATTATAAGGGAATAATATTTAAAATAAAATATATAATCATATAATTTTTTAAATTATGTATAATTTGTATAATATATATTCACAAGATATGTATCAACAAAATATATTTAATTATATGTATACACTAGAAGAGGCCTGGTTTTTCTCAGTGATAGAATTTGTATTATATAGTGAGATGTTACAGTCCATCATTTTTTATATTTGTATGTATGTATGTATATTACTGATTATTTAATTTGTATACAAATTATATAGCAATTCATTCGCTATCTTTTAACAATACTAAAAAGTCTGGAACTATTTTATTCTTAATATAAATTGTTGAAATTATAAGTATATTTATATGACATGCATATTCACCGTTTTTTTAATATGTTATATCTTGTTTCTATCATTAAATTCACCTTTTTTAAAAATATATCATTTAAATTACTTTTATTTTAAAAATAATATATATTTCATAAATTAAAAATGGTGGTGCTATAGAATGACGTAATATTATATTTCTGAACAAATTATGTAAAAATATTAAAACAAAAATTTAAGATGGGAATTTTAATAATTGTTTATTTTTTATATTTCTATTTACATGCTAAATCGGAAAGAGGTATTTTTGAGATAATTTAAGTAACCAGAATGAATGGACCCAAGAAATATGCAACGAATTTCAATTGTCAAATTTTATTAAAAATATCTGTTGGAAATTATACAACATATTATTGGTGATATGCGGCATATCATATGCCCCTTAAATCACCCCCCTTAACAAATACAAAAATTGTTGGATATAGATCCCAGTTATTTGTATTTAATTATTTAATAAATATAATTAATTAATTAGTTAATATAATTACAATATATCATTCCTTTCTAGAAAAACTGTTAATTTAAAAATTGCATTTCATTTAGAATTTATAATCTAGATTAAAAAGAGAAATTAAAAATATAAATTAATTAGATTTGATTAAAGATTAATCTAAAATAGTCACACTATAAGCTTTGTTTATATTCTAGACATTCTCGTCATTATCGTAGATGTTGGTGGTGTTCAAATCTGCCCCTATTCTGAGAAGAGCTCTGAAGGTACGCAACGGAATGCTACAGATGTACGTGTTGAAGCTGATCAAGATGCAGACAAAGTACCTAGGCAGACAGTGGAGGAAAGTCAACATGAAGATTATGACTGCTATCTATCAGAAAGTCAGGCACAGATTCACAGACGACTGGGCATTTGGCAACGGTAAGTAGCCTATTGTTTCTATCAATATAATTCCCTTTAAATTAAATATATTACCATTATATTCTATTTATAATCATATATCATTTATACGTATAATTAATAAATTAATTGAAAATTTATTATTTTTATAAAAAGGGATAAAATATTATTATAATCATTTATTTATAATATTTTAATAATAATTATTTAGTTAATAATATTATAAATATATATAACTATGTGATTTAGAGTTTATAACTATTAATTTGAATAGTTTAGTGTTACATGACACTCCCCCTCGTATCACACCTGTAGATATGGACGCACGACCTTGGGACTTCCAGGCGGAGGAGAGCGCCCTTCGTAACTCCGCAGACAGATTCAACAACCGACGCTACAACAAAGAACCCGGTGAACTGGAACCCGTAGACAATTGTCTACAAAGTATCCTCGCCAACACCGAAGACTATTACGACGACGATATCTTTGAAGGAGACGTCTGCAAGTGGGTCGAACTCGAGGTGCTACGAGAACCAATCAAATGGGAGGCTTTACTCAGCAACATCAGGGAATATTGATCCACGCGTGATCGAACGCAGTATTTATTCTCGTGTAACTCAAAATGTGTATTTATTATCTAGTATTTCGCTTTTAAATAAAAGAATAAACAACCACAGATTATCATGATGTTTTATTAGCAGTAAAAGAATGAGTCTGCTATAGAATGAGTGTTTGTCGTGTAATAATAAATAGACTCGATTTACTATTTCAGACAGTGATGGTAGCGATAATAAATAACAAATAAATAACAAAATAATAGGACACTCTGTTATCTCGAGGCTATGTTATGGTACCCCCAGTGACGGGGGTATGATGAACTAGATTGCACGATTCTAAATAAGCGAGGAGATACTGGCTGGCATGATGTGAGGCCTGCAGAGAGATGTGTGTGTGTGTATACCTTGGGTAATGGACGGCGGTGGTGGGGGGTTACATAATCCTCTTGAAACCGTTCAGCATCGAGTTCATACTGGCCTTCAGGGTGGAAGATATACTCTGCGGACGTTGATGATTGATAATTTATTTAAGCAGATATATAATCGAAAGTATAAAGTATAATATTTGCCAACGATAACATACGTTATTGAAATAAATAAAGAATAATATGAAATTAAAAAAGTGAAATAAATTAAGACGTTTTAGTTACCCTAATACATTGTTACTTCATGTTAGTAAACAACATAGTTAGATAATACATCATAACACATACCTTTGTGTTCGGTGATTGAGATATCTGAACTGTAGGAGATGATTCGGGGGTTGTTTCTCTATTCGAGTCCAGACATTTCTGATATCTTAGCTGATAAATCATGCATAGGATAACATTAGTTAATTCTTAGTATAGTGACTATAATATAGGTAATAATTAAAATTAAATAATTGCATACATGACGTATTTTATTAGAATGTTAATATTAATACAATTTAATAAAAATATGTAAATATTTGATTAATATGTTATTAAGAATGAACTATAGTATTTAAATTAGGTATATAAGTATAAGTATAATCTATCTATATATATATATATATATCTATATATATATATATATATATATATAAATATATGTTAAAATAATAATAAATTAATGAACTATGAAACTACGAGGAAACTATTGGAAATATAGGAATATATTAGAATATTATATTTGTGTATATTCTAATTGAATTTGTTTGATATTGGCATTAAAAAGGTTGGATACATACTATGTTATACAATAATATTATATTATACAATATATATATACCAACTAATTACAACAGACCTATGCATTACAGTAACTTATTAACTGTAATAATGACATGTAAGGTACAATACTAAAATGCTCATTACATAATTATGTTATATTTGAATTAATTAATAATATTAATTTAATATAGATGATGGTTTCTAAAGAAAGATGTATTAAGGCAGTGATGTGTAGTGTGTACCTTACAAGCAGCTTCTATGGTCTTGCACAGGACACTGGCAGTAGGCTCACAATGGAAGACATGAGCCTCAAACTTGTTCTGGGCAGTGTGCATTGTGAACGAACACAACCTGTGGGTATGTGAGTGTATGTGTGTAGAGGGCGGGCGGGCAAGTATATGTAATGTAACGCTAGGTTTAATATAAGTGTGGTCAATGCAATACATGATTAGGGGTTGGTAATGAGTGAGATGACAAACTTTGAGTTGTGTTGAGCTATTCCGAGGAAAGAGAGGAATCTTACCCTGCATTCTGATAGTATTGTTTTACACTCCTGCAAGTGTAATAGTAGTATTAGTAGTATAATAGATGAACAAGTGATTAATTGTTAAATAGATATATGCAAAAGTATACTTTTTAAATATTTGCTACTAATAATTTGCTAAAACGAAATTGATGAAATAAAGAAATGTATGCATCATCAATATTATTAGTATAACTAAATGTGTAGTTCTACATAAGTACAAGTAGGTTTCAAGGCACGAGTCGGCTTGATTTTATCTTTTTATATTTTACATTCTACATTTTAACTGTGCAATAAAACGTCAAGAAACTTAAATCTACTTTTTTAGAACTGCACTCACTAAATAATGTGATTATTATTAATTATTGAGTAAGTGCTTGGATTATAACTAATTATCTCTCCATTAAAAATGAATGATATAAATAAAACATGAAATACTATTAATATTATTTCATATAATATATAATCAAAAAATAGGATGTTTAATTTTATTTCGGTATAGAGTATGTTTATATTTATTTTAATATTAATTTTATCTGGCATTATTAATATAATATTATATTATTCAATACTAAAATAACTATTAAACATATATTTAGAAGTTCAATTCAACTACTTTAAATATAATAAATTTATTTATAATCTACAAATTCAGATATAGGTAACAACATTCTTACAAAAATTATAACAATATATTATAGAATATATATATATATATATATTGATAAATAAGTATGCTTTGGAATTGTAATTGATACTATTAATTAGATATAATATTTGATATAGTAAGTTTTAATACAAAATATTAATAAATTAATATATGGTTTAATTATTTAATATAAAGTTGGATTCACACACAATTTGAATCGGAAACTATCGAGCAAATTCATCGTTGAAATGTCTCGATAGTTGCTAAAAAAATAGTTGCCAGTTATATAAATTAGTATTCTCATATATATAACTTGACATCAAAGGTAAAATAGGAGTGTCAGTACACTGTTAATCTCTAACAACATAACAATTGCTCTAGGCTTGTTTGATAACATAGAATATCGGCATGAAATTGCTCTATATTTGCAGATGAAAATTGTACGTGAAACCGCCTATAACTTTATATATATAAACCACAATATAACAAATATATAGCCTACTATATATATATTAATTTTATATATGTATAGATATTATTATAATATTAATATAACATGATATTATTAATTATCTTGTGATTTTCTATATATAATAATATATATTTTTAATATAAAATCATTGAAATTAAAAAAAATAATAAATATATAGATTACAGATATTAATTAGTTATAACATAATAGATGAATAGTAACTCGTATAAAACATGTATACTAACAGATATTTGCTGAATTGTGATGGTAGAGGGGGCTATAGACACATTCACTAGAACCCATTTGTTGTGAGCCACCTCGGAGAATACTTTAGTCATCGCATCGTTTAGCATTTCTATACCTGGATGTTATCAATTAATTCTTCAATCTTTGTAATACAATAGAATTAGGTTACCATTTCTAAGTCTATGAATATATACTATAAGAAATTGAATAGAAAATATTTTAGAATAAATAAATATTATAATTAATATTAATATATATAATCGTTATATATATATTAAGATGTTGCCAAGAGTAAAATAGAGTGAGTTAAGATATTAATGATGTATATTTAATATATTATGATATTATAATAGTATATCAGGTACTATAGTATTACCTACAAGTACTAGTGTGGTAGGTAACTGTAGTTTTAGATAATATAGTAGTAGTAGTAGTAGTAGTAGTAGTAGTAGTTGTAGTAGTAGTAGTAGTAGTAGTAGTAGTAGTAGTAGTAGTAGTAGTAGTAGTAGTAGTAGTAGTAGTAGTAGTAGTAGTAGTAGTAGTAGTAGTAGTAGTAGTAGTAGTAGTAGTAGTAGTAGTAGTAGTAGTAGTAGTAGTAGTAGTAGTAGTAGTAGTAGTAGTAGTAGTAGTAGTAGTAGTAGTAGTAGTAGTAGTAGTAGTAGTAGTAGTAGTAGTAGTAGTAGTAGTAGTAGTAGTAGTAGTAGTAGGGTAAATACCTGTAGGTTGGGATACTATAGTAGTACCGAGATAGAAGCAACGGATTACTTTCTGGGGTTCTTCCATCGGAGTAGGGAAAGCCGAGTCTATAAATATATAACATCAATATATTGTTTGTCATCTATAATTGTGGGTTCATATATAGATATACTACATTGTTAGAATATCTATTGATAGTATTAATTACATATTAACTCTTAACAATTATAATACATATATATATATATAGATTTAATCAATACTTTTATCTATATATATATATAATAATTTTAAAATAACACATACATACTCAACCAGGGTGAAAGAGAAAATGAAATGAATCACATAAATATTTACATTCACACACCCATATATATATATATATATATATATATATATAATTTCATTGTTGAAGATATCAATGGTTTATTTATTATTAGCAGTATTGAAACAGTGATTTATTCATTTCAATAGGCTTATATTACATATTATAATATAGGTAATGCATTAGTTTGGTAAATAATATATAATCTCATATAATAGTGATACATATATATATGTAATTATGTAAATAATATACATAATAATGATTAATACTTAATTCAAATATATTGATAAATACATAATGTGAGAAAATTTCATAAGTGTATTTATATATAAATAAATATAAATTATCTATTATATTATAGTATATTACATTATCTATTATATAAACTAGTATATATTTAACAATCCTCTATTATTTAATTAATGGTTTTATCAAATTAGATTAATTTCTAATAGGACAAAATGTCAACACAGATAATATAATAATATATACTAGTATATATTATTGTTATAATATGTAAACAGCTGTATATATATATATATATGATAACGTACATGACCGATAATAATACACGTCCAAACCTATGGCTGAAGATTTAAACAATCATCTATTAAACATATTTCACAAACAATGTAGGTATTTATACTACACACTATAAAGTTATAAAAAGAAATGATTTATGCAATATTTACTTTATACTTTATATCTTGTTTTATATTATTACTAGAGGTATCTCAATATTATGTATGATTGAACAATGATTTATATAGTATAGATATATTATATACAGTTACACATATGTCATTCTTAATCTGAATTCACACCAACAAATATAGAAAAATTTGTATAGTCAAATATCGGCTGTTTCAAATTATTCGTTTTAAAATATTTACTAGATAACGGGCAATGATTTAATATTTGATCATTTATATATAGATGCACGAAGTAAGCATGAGTCGACCTAATTAAATTGGTAAATATATTAAATATGTATCATTTATTTAGGCATGTGTGATGTTCCTTATAATGATAAAAAATGTCTTAGTTATATATTCAATAATATAATTGTATAGAATTTAAACATATTATATATATATATATAACATCTACTTATAATTACTTACAAAGATTTTCCGAAGGAAATATGGTTCACTCGACCGATTTATTGAAATAAAAACAACTCTAACGCAAATGAGATGGGTGAAAGAACTAAAATCTATTTTTGGATTTGTATCTGTTTACATATAAATTCAAAAATATTACCCTAATATAATCTTAAATTAAGATATGTATACAAATTCGATATATATATTGAAAAGTAAGTGTTCCGCAAAAATATTATTTAGAGATATCTAAAATGTAATCATAAAAATGTTACCGAATTTGTATAGGTCAAAAGTAGATCTTTTTAATAATTGTTATTTACATGTAAACTTTCATTACTGTGAAAATGTCGTAATTTTAAAATATATTTTTTAAAATATAATTCACTTATATATTATAATATTAAAAGTATATTAGTCTAATAATTAACTTAAATACCTTATGAATTAATAATATTAAATTTAACTTAAAATAATACATGTGTCTCTATCTAGTGGTTGTTGAAAAAAATATATTAAAATAATTACATAGTTTAGATAGGGAGTGAACCATCTTTGCTTCGCTAAATCTTTGTTACTTATATAACAAAGAACATATGATCATTGTTTAAATATAGGTTAAAGTATAAAATATCACGTTATATAAAAAAAAATGTAGTAATTATATGCATTTCTCACTGAAATTGGATGATTTTAATGTTCGATGATATAAAAATAGGGTCGATATCAGACTGTATTTTTATGTGAAGGCATCTTTATAGGGAATAAAAAATAAGATAATTTTGTTATTGTTATTTAATTATGATAAGTTTTAAATATTATAATAAAATCCATACAAATTACAAATATATGTATATATATTCAATATTATATATAATATATGTAATAGTTATTAATCAGTATTGTATAAGGTATGGTGCAGTAGAGGTAATAAAATGTATTTATAAAATATACTTAAATGAAATATTTTAAATAATGGTCAACAATATATAAATACATATGTACAATATTACAATATATTTAGGATGAATTCTATATATGTCATTATTTCCATGTAACATGATACTTTCTATTATCAAATGTGATAATGCGGTGGTGTAAATACTATTATTATTTTGTGAATTATTATTATTTATCATAAATTAAAATTATTTTAATTTATTTAAAGTAGAAAAAGTCATTGGATTAATTTAATTAATTATTAATATAAAAAGTACATAAAATTTAACATACATTATTTTTTTGTTAAATAACAATTAATAAAATAACAATATTAATTAATAACAATTAGTTTATATTTTATGTTATTTTCAAAAGTGAACAATCTAAGAAGAAGACACATCAGAATAGACAACAGTTATTATTGTATGATATAATACGTTTAGTATATAGTTTATGTGATGGATGTAAACTTTTAAGCAGAGATTCATAGGTAGTTGTGCATTCGCTCATTGATTTGCGTTTAGACGATGGAAGATCTTTAGGTCTTAGGGGTATCTGGGGTTCACTGCATTGCGTCAGTAGGTACGGCTTCACTTCCTGTTTACTGTACGAGGCACAAAGGTCATAGGGGTTAGTATTCACATATCAAAGTAATGAGTTCAATTATTTAGGCATCGGTTAAAATTATATATAAAGTTATTATAAAATAAAATATATCATCTCTTATATTTGTAAAAATAAGATAATATTAATATTTTATTTCATGATGACCATGTTTACTATAATACACTCTCAAATATAGATAATATATATATATAAAAAATATCAACAAAAAATCAATTACTTATTTATTGTTTGGGTCATAATAATAATAAAATGTATATCCGAGAGTACAAGATAAAAGGAATAATGAATTCAATGATAACTATCAAACACGCGCGCGCATTGGTAATTATGACATGCACTAACTGTGAGAGTAATCGTTTACAGAGGTCGCGTAAGGTCGTAGCCACTCTGCGCGCCGCCACATCGCACCGGAACACGTAGCACAGATGACACCCGGCATTGTCTCGAGCCACGAAGGCAAAGTCTCTGCAGTAGTGGTGGTAGTGGTGAATGTGACAGCTCATGGAGATGATGTAGGTCACTCGTTCACATTACTGGGCTGACACACACACACACACTCACACTGAACACACAACAAATAGGCCGTAGTTCACGAGCTGGTGTGGGGCCGTAATTCACAAATTCAAAACTATTGAAAATAAATAAAGTCACAAAATGAAATGCGCTAAATCATAACAATACGTAATCGACGTGGTGATGCGGCATTGTTACATAACAGTTATCGTTCTATTGTTCTATGTGGCATGCAATACGTACCTCGCTCTATGAATGGGAGAGTTTCACATTAATGAGAAAGTGACATTAGAAATGATGAGAGGATTCAACCAATCATTGTGAAGTAAATTTAGTAAGTGAAGCAATATTTAGCTAAGAAAACATGAATAATTGTGTATGTGATGGTGTGATTTAACAATAATGTAATAAGTTCTAATGATGACGTAATCATATTGACCAGATGTAACAATAGAAATATCGATACCATCGACGATGGATATTAACTAAATCACGAATGAAGAAAGTCATGACAAACTAAAGGACATATTTAAATTTAGATGTATTTACAATACGAAGGTCTTAAGGACATAATTACGTCGCTTATTATTGCAGTAGGGGGCACAGGGGGGGGGGGGGCGGGGGGTACTTATTGAGGGTATCGTTACCTGCTATTGTCACGGCCTACACCCCATACTCTGATGGAACGTAAAGTCTGCGAATGAAGGGGTTTTAGTCCATCAGGGTCCAATAGGGTGAGGTTCACATCGTCAAGGTCCATGAGCAGGTCTTTGCCCTGGTAACAAACACACTCACATTAGTATGAGCTTCGTATTTAGATACTTTATATACTAATATGTACGCATACGTTACGAGTGTTTAAATTCAGATATATAATCTATATTGTATAATACTTTAGCTAAATAATATAGCAATATTTAAATTACTATAGAATTTATATATATATATATATTATTATCAGATTTATGCTTTTAACGTCTTGATAATAATGGAAGCAAGGCTTATCGAGACAATCTATATATATTCGAATATGTTCTACTACTAATGTGCTTATCTATTTGCACATATTCTTAATATATAATACCTCATAGGTTATTAGATATGTATCAAATATGCTTACAATTTCTCAACCTGATTAAATATATTAATTTTTAATATAGTAAGAACTTTCCGTGTATCGCATTTATATGATAATATTGGTGAAACTGAACAACACATTCAAAGTTAAAAGTAAATCATAGTAAATGTACTTATTTTAAGCATACAAATAATTATTTCATTATTATAATTTCATATATTTATACAAATTTGTATTATAAATTTACCATTATATCCATCTATATTTGGAAGTTAGAATATACATAAAATGTGAACTCTTAGACCTGCATCTGAGTCATATCATGTTATATATAATAATCTATTGTTATATATATATACAAATATTTATTAAAATTAACTATAGTAATAATAATAAATTACATAATTATTTAATAATGATATTTCTAAACAAGAAGTCTACAATAAGTTTAAACTTATTAACGTTTTATTTGTATCATCGTAAATACGAAGTAAAATATTTATATTTATATTTTATTATAGAATTTCTAATACTATTTAAGGGTAGACGTCTTGATAGGCTTGTTTCTAAAATGACCCTAATGTTAAAAGTCTGATGATAAATCTGATGATAATAATAATATATATATATATATATATATCTATTATTTAATACAAATTATTTCTATTTGTATAGATATTATATAAGTTGATCTGTATATACGTGTCTATATATATATATATACGTGTCTATATATATTAATGCTGACTATAAGTATATTATGAACTGGGTAGAATTACATAGTAATATCGAGGAGTTGATAATGTAGCACTAAATAAAGTCTTACTTGATTAATTACAATATATTTAATTTATTTTAAACAATTAATTATTAAAACTTCCCAATATAAATATATTTCTATAAATTGTGTACACTTCGTCCCTAAAACGTACATTTATAAATGATATGTATAAATATTTATACAGATTTTTATTTAAGAAAATATATAGGTGAAAGTATAGTTTAAATATTTATAATTATAATATAAATTATTTAAATAAACAAAGAATACAAAATTAAAAATAAAGAATGTAAAATGATCTACAGTTATCATAAAAATTAAACAAAAAATTATCAAAATAATATTATTACTTTTTATTTAAAATTAAAATTTTATTTAAATTACTAATTAAAAACCTATTTTATATTTATATTATATATACCTTATATATATATATATATATATATATATATATTATATATGTGATATAAATCATATAAATAGTTTTATTAATTAGATACAAATAAATATAGGCACAATTATCAACAAAATACATATATTATAAAAGCTATATTATAAAATCTATATTATAACATTTATTTTCAAAACAAAATATAAATATTTCACCTATCTAATGAGAAATTACAAATATATCTTTATTTATATACATTTATTAATGTTGTTGTCTTTAATCAGAATATTATATTGCATTTACAATATTAAAAACTATTTTTATCATATAAAATTGATATTAAATGTATGTGATATTAAATATAAATGAATCTTTAAAACTAGAAATTATTCCTATTTAGCATACCTGCATTTCTAATTACTCTACATCAATTATGTTTGTAATTCATGCACAATTAATATACCCTTCTTATTTATTATAATAATACTTGTATAATAGTAATATTATTATTATAGGTATTTCTTTGTATCACTTTTTAAAAGATAGAGTATTTAAAATATATCATAGTAACATGACTGGTTAAATAGATTAATCAGTATTTCTATGATTTTAAAATTTAAAAACTATTATAATATTTAAATATTTGTATTTATAAGCAATATAAATATGAGCGGCATAACTCATTTTGCAAACTAGCATATCAAATCAAAGGATTTCACTGTGTCCATTACTCTTGTTTCCCTTAGTTATATATTATTACTTAAATGTGTAATTATTATACATTATTGATCATACTTCCCCGATGGTGATGCTGATGATGATAATGATGATGATGATGATGATAATGATGATGATGATGATGCTGATGATACAAACATTCGCCCACGCATGTTCGGCATCGTATTCTCGCTGGTGTTTCGACAGTTGCATAATGCAGCGATTCACCGTCCTTGAACTCTTCTCAGGGGTCAAGTCCGACTCGTTGATCTCCATGTAGCCCAGTGACCTGACGCTGAATCTGACAGGTACCAGGGTGGCTTCTTCTGTTCGAGAGCAATGTTTAATATGACCGAGGTGGTTTATTATGATGTTTATATTGAATTTAATTGAAAATAATGTATTCATTACGTACAAAGCAATACAATTTCTGCTCAAAGGAACCAGAGATTATCTAAAACGAGTACTAGAGAAGATACTTGTATTTATTGGCAGATTTAGATAAGGTTACATAATAATTATCAATATTACCCATAATGTAATCTTAGTATAATCGATACTTGAACAATATAATTTAAAAATAGTTAATACGATAACTTCATTGTATATGCATTGATTAGTATTACTATAATGTTGTGCATTATAATAGTATATAATAGTATAACAACATATATTAATATAAGAGTAATTCTGGTAATATGTTTAATATAACCTACCCACAGCAGAACTACTAACGAAGTTAATGAATATGTAGTTATGAATACATATTTGTAGTTAACAATAATACCATGTAACTTAATCTTAATTAGTGCAGTAGTTGAGAATTAACAGCCAACCATAACGATACAAACACAATAGAATAATTAATAACAAGCAGTACGGAATGAAGCCTAAACAATGTAGTATTGATTTCAGAGATGGTGGTTACTTAGATATGGAATAACCTGGAATAATGTCGTCTATTTCGTCGCAACTCGAAGGAGACTGAGAACTCTGACCTTCGTTTGTGGAAACTTCAGAATTTGTTCTCCTCCTGCACCTGAAGTTATGATATCAGAATTGATGATAGAGCTAATGATGATAATGATGATGATAGAGCTGATGATGATGATAATGATTATGGTGGTGGTAATGATGATAATGATGATAGTGATGTTAATACTGAATATGATGGTGCAGATGATGGTAATAGTGAGAAAGATGGAAAAGTATAGTGAAAACGATAATAGTTATGATGATGATGATGATGATGATGATGATGATGATGATAAAGAGGATACCCACAGTGATGACAGTGATTCATAGGTGGAGCTGTGGTCTATCTTAGAGAGGATATCTTCATTAGTTTCAGTGATGATGTCACAAAGACTGTGAGATGATAGCGGGGATGTCGACAGCTGTGAATTGTTAACATTCATATCCGTTAGTATTCATATATGAAGATTTATTGTTATGTTATATATATATACAATATGATAGTTATATCTTAATAAGTAGTAGTTATAATCAGTAGTTTCATAATTCACTAATTCACTAAACAAGATTTATTCATAATAATTATAATTTGATTAATATATTTAATCTTTATTAACAATCATTATATAATATTAGATGTGATATAATAAGGTGAAATATGTATAAATTAAAATAAATGAAACTTATTATTATACAAATTAAACAAATTAATATATATAATAATGATTAATGGCAATGAATAATTGAGAAGTAAATAAGTTATATAATATATTCACCTAGAGTGTTTACAATTATAGATTAACTATTATTAGTAATTCATCATCAACATTATCATCTTCATAAAAATCAGTATTAAAATTATAATCAATAATTCTCAATTAGTTATACATTAATAATTTATATAAATATACCTATTATGTGATATTAAAAAGCTATTTTTTAATAAAATATAGTTTTATAATATTTATATCTATACTATATATTTTATAATAATTATATAAATGTAAATAATATATTAAGAATATAAAATTAATTATTTATATAATTATTAATCCTCAATATATATTATTACAACCATATTACTTATCTAACTATATATATATATATATATATATATATATATATATATATATATATATATATATATATATATATATATATAGTATTAGTTATTGATAATACATCATAATTATTATTAAAGAAATTACATTATTATATTCAATTTTAATAAATATTATAAGTGAAGCAATATATTATGAAAAACGAAGTTAAAGTAAAAGGTAATGGAGCCTAATTTATTAATAATTTCATTTTATATTACTAGATATATGTAATTTATAGAGAAATTATTGTCATATTATTGTATCTATTTTAAGATACGATCCTAATTTAAGTAGTATTTTGGTAAATGTATAACTAGAGAAATTTAATATAAATATATACATATATTGAAATTTATATTTTCACCAGGTATTTCTATGTATGAATGTATATATTATCTACGTATCAAGACATTATATCCTATCTTACACGTAACTGAACTATGTTTTCATACTATCAGCAATTTAATTAAAGAATATTATATCATAATGTATAATCAATATTTATATAATGAATTTCTATTTAAAATATCATAGTATAATATAATAGTTTAGTTTAATATTTAGAAGTTCAATATATATATATATATTAGATAATTTATAAAAATAGAACTTTGTCATTTGATATTTATAAATTATAATATATATAAATTACATAACAAATAATGAGGGTGCGGAATATACTTTACCCTACCATAATTATTTATGAAGGGGGCCGATACTCATGTCACCTTTTCACTTTTTATATGTCAGATAATAATAATATATATATATATAGAGACCTATTGGTAGATATAAGTAGTTCAATTAAAAAAGTTATTACTGATTTTTAATCATATGAATCTGAACACATATATTTACATGTGTTATATATATTATACATTATATATTATTATAAGTTTTACAAATATTACATAGATTTAACATATATTAAAAATATAAAATATTATAAAAGTTATGATCGAAATCCATCAGTAATGTTGTCTAAATAACAATGATTTTAATTATGATAATCGTATATACAACAAATAACAATAATTACATTATTTGAGTAATATACACAATCAACTATGATTACGTGTATTAATGAGATAAAACACAAAGTTTACTTATCATGTTGAGGTCTTTGTGGTATACTACTAGTTAAGTAGATGTGTATTATGTCACATAAGACACGCCTCCATGCATCCATAGCCCATGTTAACTCTCAACCTGACTGATGTGTAAATCCGGAATGTCTGCCAGGCTAAGTTTAACATGGACTGTATATACATGGGGGCGTGGCTTATATTATATAATATTGACATCCAATTAACAAGTAGTGTACCACATTGACTACGATATTAATCCCTTTCAATCTATGCAGGTGAATCTGTGTTCTTTATTCTTAGAAAGATGAATAACTTATGAACAATGAATATTTAGAACTAGAATAAATAGTGAATTTTAGGATAATTCATAATAAAAGAAAGAAAACAGTATGTACCAACATTTACAACTAAAGCAGGGTGTAGGATGAGGTTGGGTAGGGGGGGGGTTAGTGAAGGGGTGTAACAACCATATCTAGAGAAGCGTCTCGCGTAGGCATATCTCTCTGCAGGGTTCCGGTTCTGGCGTGAAAGTAGTACGTGCCATCGTCGTCGTCCTCGAATCTCTCCCAACCGCTAGGCAGTATCATCGGTACTTCTGGAGGTGAAGGTCGTAGAGGTTATGAAGGTCGAGTAGGTAAGGGGAGGTTGATATACTTCTTGATATACACGTGTGTTAGAGGTAGTGATGATATCTTACTAATGTTCATGTAGGTTCATGCGGTGTTCAGAATATAATGTTAATAATGTATTAGTATTAGTAATGATCATATTGTTATATACAATCTATTCTATAGATTCTATATTATATATTATTCTGCTAATTATAATTAATTATGTATATTATCAAATATTATTTATTTAAAAGATTTAGAAACATATATATATATTTATTTTAAATTAACTTTACTTCTAGCATTTATTTGACTAATTATTAGAAGAAATAAATAATATAATTTTCATAAATTGGTCAGTAATATAATTGTAATTAGTCAATATCAATAGAATATAATGTACAATATATATGAGTCATAAAGGAGAATAATTGTTATAAATATTAATACACAAATAACTGTTAGATTAAAAATAATGTTTATAATAATGAATTATTAATGATAAAAATCCAAGATCAATATGTCACCTATAGTTAACCTATAAACAATGCCTTTTGTCTCCCAATATACTGACTACTGTATTGAATAAATACATATAATGTAAAAAGTATAAAGTATTTGTGTTTGCCTGCGGGTAAAATCTCCTATTTTCAATATAGTCCACAATATCCTAGTGTATTAGGACTAAAATCGTTGTAAGTAAATAGAGTTGTTTAAGTGTAACTAATAGCGTAGGGTGTTGAGTGAGGGGGGGGTTACCGCGGTTACCTAGCGATGATAGGTTAGGGCACGGCTCCGACGACACGCTGGAATCATTGGTCTGGACGCCGTCCGAGCGGTCATCGCTGCAGAGGTCTACGTCGCGGCCGTAGAGGTCATTCGCATCGTCGGTGTTGTTGGGGCCGTCCAGGTCTTCTAGTATATCGTCGGACCACGCCTGACAGCCGGATAGACGGGTCAAGGTGTCCGAGTTAGGAGTGGTGCTGAGCGAAGGGTCGACGCAGCCGCTATCGCCACTGACGGCGGTCAGACTTTCCCTAGTGGTCAGTGAGATAGGTCGCGGGTAATGAGGATGTCACATGTAATGGTTGTATATAATATTAGACTAAGTTATTAAAGTGGATTTAAATATACAAATTGTATTTCAATATTATAGACAATTTAGAGAATTAATATTTATATATACGTCGTTATTTGGTGATTTAATTTGCTTTAGTTAACAAATAATAAACCTGACACGATATATCCATTAACAATATTATTCTCTCAGGGTAACACAAAACCACAACAACGTCTACAACTATCACCATTGCCCCCATTTATATTCTGCTACTCTTCGAATACTTTCTACTTTGAAACCCGGCAATGTATTTCTAAGCTACATTTTTATGCAATTCTATTGTAATTATCATATATTTAACTACCACAAATACAAGTATTATTGTAATCAAACTACATTTCCTACTAATAAGCTAATGTATATTTTACAATACCATACCTCCCTCTCTCATACACACACACATATACACACACACATACATGCATTCATGAATCATTCTTCACCTGACTATTTAGCATCCATTATATCTTTCAATCGTAAACCAAAATCACATACTATTGATTAATTAATTTGTATTACTGTTCCCATCAAAATACAAACTTCAACCTGCAAATACACCTTCTTGAGAAATATCAGCTCTTACATGTCTACATTTCTGTATCCACAAATCTTAGATATATAAAATCAAATTCCTCATTCAAGAAATTATTAATAACATACTTATTTCGTAAATATTGTAACCAAAATATACAGACAACTGAGTACAACTGATATAGACAGGCTTCCATACAATAATACAACAAGTTTAATGTAAAGGTAAATATATATATATATATATATATATTATTAAATATAACAGATATTACAAATGTTAATCCACATGCATCACAGGGTTGTTTGTTAATAAACATATCACATTAACAATCAAACATAGATCTAATGTTTAAAATACATAATACAAGTAGTACTGCTATATTCCTATAACATTGTACCTAGAATCTCTGCATATTTAAAATATAAAGGTATGAAAAATCCATATATACATAGAGGATAAAGTACATACAATATGTCAGGTGTATACTGTTAGATATATAGATTATATCTATATATCTATTAGATATATAGGGGGAATTCATGAATTAATTATAAATTATATAATCAAATACACGAAATATTATGTAAATATAAATTAAAAACGATACAATAACTCTGTTATAATTAATATGCATGTAATACACTAAATGTATGTACATGCATATTCTATTATGTACAAATAAATAGTAGACAATCTATAATATATCTAAATATTACATGTTTTTTAAACAGTTAGTATGAAGCTGAAAATTTATATTGTAATTAATTAATATATTTAAAATAATGATACATAATTATATTTTCCAATTAACCCTTTAAGGTGATATTGGATAAACTAATTTTAGTTAAAATCTAAAAAATTGCTTATTTTTAATATGTAATATATGTATAGGATATATCATATATATCATATATGTAATAAATGATGTAATATTGATTGATATGTTATTTAGTAACTTTGAAAAAATTATCTATGAAATGAGTTTATAAATAGCATAAAAAGAATATTTTATTATAAAATAAATTATTTATTTTGAAATCAAAATTCCTAACTAATATAAATTGTTATATAATATTCTAATATATAAATTTGATAAAAATAACATTTACAAATAGATAAGAAAATATAAAACTATTACTTCATAATATTGATTTTATATTAGCTGAATAACATAATGTTTTTACTTTATAATTTATATATTGAATTTTATTGTTGACTTTTCAAATGATTTAGACTAACATCGGCCTCCCCTATAAATAACATATGTATACACAATTTCAGAGAATCCATATTCAAAAATATAATTATTATATATTAGATTTTATAAAATTGGTGAACAATTTTTTTAAAAATTTATTTGTCACTAATATTATAAATATTAATGTCCTTTTTTGTAACAACATTTTTTTAAAATGCAATAAATATTATTTTAGAAACACTCAATATAAGGATGCAATGCGTTCCCTATATCTACATGTAAATTTAACAACATGGCCATTTCGTGAAAGAATATCCCTTTAAAAGTGGAAAATATATAAATAATCATCTACCTAATAATTATTATGGAAAATATATGGAATATGTATACGATTGTATGCAAGCATAAATATAATATATAGGTATACATTTAGGATTGAAATGAATCCATTATAAAGTAGACATCATATATGATGAGTCTTCATTGATAACTTATTTCCACTAATATTATGTATGTTCAATATAATATAAAGTAAGTATAATAAAATGTTTCAGTTGGCATGTATCAATGAATATACACATATACAAACACACACCTACATACATATATCTTTATAAATAAATTAATATACAAATAATAATATGCAATTATTAAAATGTGTATTTTTATAACCAATAAAATATATAATATTCTTATTTAACATATTCTATCTTATATATATATTAGATCTCTCAATAAATTCTCATTAGACATATATCTATTTACATCTATAAAATATATTATATAATAGACTAAAATTGATAATAGAAAAACAATTTTCTACACAATAATCATGTCTATATATATTTGTATTTATTTGTAAGAATTATCATCTTATTCCAGTTATATTATATACATATATATAGTATATTATAATATAATACTATAGAAATAAATAATAAATTAGTATTTAATAAATTATATTCATATATAAATATTATTTATATAGATCCTAAAAATATTAATATTAACTTATAGTATGCAAATTTATTGAATTTAATAAATATATATATACACGGTAGTTAGGGGAAATGAGCTATTTTCCCCCATTATCCCCCCCCCCCCCACATTGCTTGTAGATATATAGGTCTATTATAACTGGTAGATGTAATATTATTGATTTCGGTTTATAAATTCAGTAATAAAGCCATGTGTGATAATAATTATTTATATGTTATGTAATAATGAATAAAATCAATAGTTTTTATATCCTATAAATATTTTGTATATATATATTATATTATATAGATTATAACACTTTCCTATGAATAATGCAATATATATAGTCTATATTGTATATGTATTAATTTTACAATAGATTTAAATTAAAATTAAAAAATGTATCTATATATTTTAAAAATTGTATTAATACACAAATTGCAAATCTATATTTAATTTAAAGATACACCATTTTATAAAAAAAATATACCATAAAAAAATGTAAGTAAATAATAGAAATTAAGTAATTTGGTTTATTGTTTACACTGACTTTAAATGTATAATAATATATTTTTTCCAACAATCTTTTGCTTGTTTCCATCATAAATCAAAGATGCAACACTAGGATTCACTTAATAATGAATATAAAACAGCTCTACACTTATCTAGAGTGATTTTTTGCTTGCATTTGAGTGACCTGTAATCTAGCCACTGTGATATATATATATAGTTATGATAGTAATTCATAATATGAAATGTATATTATAGTTACCCACAATATGAAATATATATATATATATATAATTATTATAGTAAAAATAATTCACAATATTATATGTATTACATATAGTTAGGCTAGTAATACACAATATGAAATGTACATATATATATATATACATATATATATATATATATATATATATATATATATATATATATATATATATATATAAACTGCCTGTGTGGCTCAATGGCTAAGGCGTCAGACACACAAGCAGTAGGACACGGGTTCGAGCCTCGTCCGGACCATTAATTAATTTTATAAAATGGGTCTTAAAATATTATTTAGAAGTGATCTTATATAATTGTGTATAAATTAATGATCGGCTCTCGTTAAAACTATGGATGCCTTAACATGGGAGCGGCTTCGAAGGGACATAAGAGCCATATATGGTTATAAGTGAAAACTTCATCTAAGTTCCTGGATGGGATTAAAGGACTCCACCAAATAAAAATAATAATATATATATATAGTTATGTATTTAAGTATTTTTAGAGATTTTTTCTCACCATTATTTATTCTCAAAAATTGGTCGAGTTATAAAAGCTTAATTTTTATGTTTTATTAATCGTTTTGAGTTCTAATTTTTGATATGAGTATAATAACATCTAAAATAATAATTATTTTTATTTTTCCAAAACGCTAGTATACCCTTATGTAAATGACAAATACGATGCTTTACGAACCTGATCAGTGAAATCATTGAATGCTGATGAATACACTGATTTCGTAAGATCAATATGAAAATTAAGTTGTTTTTGTTTTAATTTAGGTATCCCCTATACTTAAGTTCCCTCAAATGCATGGAGTGTGCGAATATGCTCAATTTTAACGTTAGGTGGTCAAATTTACCATTAGGTGGTCAAATTTACAGTTAGGTGGTCAAGTTTACTTGGTATATACATACATTTAAACACACATACATACATAATAATACTAATAACATCAGATTCGGCTCAAAGCCTGGGTGAATGAAAAATCATTGCTTGTCAAGTATTTTACCCATTTAAGATAATGAGGAGAACAATTTTAATAAATAAAAAAAATAAACTAATTTAAGTAACAACATAAAATATGAATAAAGTAAATAAGTAAAAACAATAAAATACATTATATATAAATTACAATAAAATATACATTTTCATAATTGATAAAAAACAATAAATGCTGCAACATCAAATTCTGCAACATCAAATTCTACAACATCAAATGCTGCAACATCAAATGATGCAACATCAAATTCTGCAACATCACATTCTGCAACATCAAATGCTGCAACATAAAATGCTGCAACATCAAATTCTGCAACAACAAATGCTGCAACATCAAATTCTGCAACATCAAATGCTGCAACATCAAATTATGCAACATCAAATGCTGCAACATCAAATGCTGCAACATCAAATTCTGCAACATTAAATGCTGCAACAACAAATGCTGCAACATCAAATTCTGCAACATCAAATGCTGCAACATCAAATTATGCAACATCAAATGCTGCAACATCAAATGCTGCAACATCAAATTCTGCAACATTAAATGCTGCAACAACAAATGCTGCAACATCAAATTCTGCAACATCAAATGCTGCAACATCAAATTCTGCAATATCAATAGTGTCTCAACTTTATGAATGTGAATTTATAAAATACAATGCATAGGGCACATATATATATATATATATATAAATTTATCAACATTATATTTTGGTCAGGCATGTATAGACAAATAATTCATCCATTATTGATTATGTAATAATGGTAATGCCCATAATATGATCAATGGTGTGATCAATTTTCATCTAGACAGCAATAACCAGATCACATTATGCAATAGTTATGTATAGAAATGCATTAAGATATAGGTGGAAATACACCAGCATGTATATTTAGGATACCTGCTTTACCTCTAAGGTGTATGTCTACCTTCTAGTATTAATGTGTACAGTTAAATGTATACATTGATATATGACCACATTAACATGCTATAATGCATGTATAGGAATTTACATGTCCATTAGTAAATATACACACACATATATATAAATATATATATATATATATATATATATATGTGCAAATATATGTATATGCCTATTATTAATTAGATCACACACATACACATAAGGTTCGCATACCAGATATCGTCGACATAGGAGAGCTCGGAGGGAGTGGACAGCGAATAGCGACGTCCACGTGGTGGTGGTTGTTGTTGTTGTTCCTTAGTGCATAGCATGGTGGCGCTGCTGGTCGCGTCAATCAGGTCGCATAGCAACTGTACCCGGACAGCGGCGTTATGTAACTGCCAACCTTCGCGCATTGCGGCGAGCACGTCACGTGAGCTATGTAGGCTGGGTCACGTGATGGTGGTGGTGGACAGTCACGTGCGATGGTCAACAACAATGACCGTCGATGTCGACCACTTTACGTGTAGCAGTAGTAGCGGTAGGGGGTAGTAATTATCTGTACAGCGAGTGCAGACGTACCGATACGGTGAGGTACTGGGTGCTAGTGTTGTATACACGCACACACGTGCGTATATGCGTGCGTGCGTGCGCGTCTATGACGACATCGGCGTTACCACGGGTCTATGCGAGCTGGCAACGTGTATAAAAAGCGCGTGACCCCGCACGGGTTCAACTCTCACGATCATTGCACGGCGTATACGCATGCGCTGTTATGTAATACTATAATCGATAGGCTGGCGGTATCGATCTGTTGGCCCCTACCGTATCGGTACATGCATCTCCGTAGAGGAGGAGGCGGAGGATAGGGAGTCACGTGTCTATACGTGAGTCACGTGTCTATTGTTCACGACAAACAATGCAATCGTTTATACTTATGAACGTATTAAAAATGTAATCAGAACATGGATATACAGATTGTCTTTCTTTACATTTATGAATCAGACACATATAGGAATATATATATATATTGAATATATTATAACAATAATGACAGCTACGGGATGATAAATATAGCATTACTACAATACAGATGTAACAGTTAAGGTAATACTTAGGCAAGTTGTCATTAGTTAATACACGACTGCATTCGTCAAATATGGGCTTATATATAATATGTATATATATACCTGTAATATATATATATATATATATATATATATTTAACTGCATGTGTGGCTCAGTGGCTCAGACATACAATCAGTAGGACACGGATTCTAGCCTCGTCCGGACCATTAATTAATTTTATAAAATGGGTCTTAAAATATTATTTAGAAGTAATATCATATCAGATATAAGATATCTTATATAATTGTGTATAAATAAATGATCGGCTCTCGTTAAAACCATGGATACCTTAACATGAGAGCGGCTTTGAAGGGACATTAGAACCATATATGGTTATAGGTGAAAACTTCATCTAAGTTCCTGGATGATATGAAATAAAAACTCCACCAAATAAAAATAACAATACTAAATGAAAGTTAGGCATGTTGGTTATCTGTATAGATACCGTTATATTAACCCAGACCCACATAGCTTGAGAGAAAGATTTCTATCTAGTTCTGTGCCCAGACCTAACCAATTACCATATATACTGCTATAGCAGTAATATATAGCTCTATACCAGTGATTCCCTGATATCGTATAGATCGCGATAGCTGCTGCCTATAGTATATATACTACGTATACACACTGCACTGTACGCCGTACATGTACATGCCGTACATTGTATGCCGTACACTGTACGGCCCATACCAACAACTAACATAGCATCATCATGTATTACCTCTATAGATGTCCTCTCTAATGGGATGCACGCATGTATAATTAGATACGACTAATTACCTGTCTGCCCCATCGCTAGGTATCTCTTCTTTATATCGCGATGTTCTGCGCTTGAAGGTAATACGCAGGTCCGTATTGTGAACATATCATACTAAATAAGCAACGATACTCTCTCGCTAAAGATGTAACTATAGGTATACAGTTGATGATAAGATTGTATACAATGTACATTATACACTGTGTAATATAGAGACTCTATATCTTGTACAACGTACACAATATACAATGTACACAGATATCACGTGCACACATATATCAGGTAATGTGTAAACCCGTGTTGGTGTAGGGTGTAAACTATGTGTATAAAATTGCATTGTTTTGTAAGTAGGCTAAATAACATAAATAATATATATATATAGGTATATACTTCTGGGATATGTTCAATATACATATCTAGATGGTGTTGTTGTTATACTATAGTATATTATACTTGCCCGCTAGGTCACGTGGTAATATCATCGATATAAAGAAAGAAAGTTTCTGTCTATCTCTACGGGCAATACATTAGTAATGCTACATCGCATCTAATGTGCAATACATGTAAACATCAACCTACTTACGCGTATACATATTTATATTACATAATAAGTAGATAGAGAGAGAGTATGCCGGTGATAACTGTATTGGTGATTCATCGGCTGGTCTAACTATAACATGCATGAGTCACCGCGAGTTATCGCCTAATTGATGAGTCAGTCACCGCCGTATGAGTCACCGCTCGCTAGACTTCATTAGTGACTCACCTCAGCGGTGATAACCTAACATCAATGACCGCTGCTGCAACTGTGTATATCGTGATCACGTGATATATTGTGCACGCCCCCTATCGAATGTTTCGTTAACAACACGAGTGCATGTATCGATTACACTAGGTTATTGATGAAATCAGACACATGGCTTGTTACACCATACATTATAGGGTAACCCCCACCCCCCATAACACGTGTATCATGTATTCATATTACTGTAATAACTTATAAACACATATCACGGGAGTTGTTACATTATAATATATATATATTATATATACACTGCCTTACATCTCAGACAATCGGACCATCATTGCCCGGCTGCCACCAAGCATACCAGGAGCCTACTAAAGTCAACCGGTGCTTGTCAAGTCAACTCGTCATATAGCAAAACGGACTGAATACCAAACTTCTTCAAAAATATCCCTGTTACGACCAGTTTTTATACATTTATTATTATATTTATTATTATCTATTTCATTCAATTTAATCCCACAATCTCAAGTATACCATGTCCTCAAATTGTTCACATTGTAACCTTCCCGCATGCGAATATTATCTCAAATGTAAAACATGTCCATCTATTTTACATTATAATTGTTTATACCCCGCAGCTATTATTTCTAAATCCTGGTTTCATTCTAAAAACCCCCCTCCCGCTTATGCTATTGCTATATTTAATTCACCTAAATTCATCTTCTCATGTTCCTCATGCCTAGCCTTAAATAAGTTTCCTTCGACTAATCATACAACTACTCCACCCAT
Source organism: Osedax fenrisi (assembly GCA_964019155.1). NCBI lineage: Eukaryota > Metazoa > Annelida > Polychaeta > Sabellida > Siboglinidae > Osedax > Osedax fenrisi. The sequence continues at coordinate 49,712,123 of OZ025240.1, read as the reverse complement.
TACTATGCCATATTCACCTTCTACTTTAACTGACAAATCTATACATAATACTTGTTCCAAGGTAACGCCAAATATAACATCTGATATATATTCTTCTACTACGACTATTAATATCCAGCCCAAGCATAATGCTAATACCCAGCCCAATGATAATACTTCTAGAAACATTCCAAAGCTAATGGACTTAAAATTTTCCTCAAATCACACACCAACCCCTATATTATCTAGTTCAACTTCCTCAAAGTCTTCATCCATACGCTCCATAGATAATTCCCTCATACTAGTACTTGAACACCTTCTTCCTTATGAAGTTAACTATAATTTCATAGTATCATTAATTGACTATATAAAACTTCCACATTCTTATATTACTTCTGCCTCATTTCTTACCAGTACTGCTATATTACGTTTCACTAATATTTCTGCTCGTGATATATGTTTCTCCTCCCTTCTAAAAATCTCACCACATAGTAATTTTAAGCATATATTTATTCGTCATTATTTACCTGACTCTACTAGACTTCTTGGTAAGGTACTATATCATGCCCTAAAACAAAAACTCACGCCCATTTTGTATAAAGTATTTTTTAATAATCGTTCCCAAACATTTGAACTTAGGGATAAAAAAAATCCTCTTTCATATCCCCCTTTTCTCATCCCTGAATCTGATCTAACAAAATGGTTTGATTCTTTTGATCACTATAAGAAATCATTTATAAATAATTCTTCCTCTCAAGCCTGACTATCCTCTAATATAGCCTTGATCAATATTCGCTCCTTGAGATCAAATATATCCCTTCTGTTCCCATACCTTAAATTACAAAAATTTATTATAATCGCATTGACTGAGACCTGGATTTCTAATAATGACTCTGATATATTTGCCTCCATCTTGGACTTTGGATATACACTCTATCTCGCTCCACGACAAATGGGCCGTGGTGGTGGGGTAGGATTTATGATACGTAATGATTTTTACCTATCTCCATCCATTTCATTCCCCCCCTTTTCATATAGTGATTGTATTTCGCTGACCCTCAAGCTTCCTAACTTAACTCTACATCTTACCGTTATCTATCGTCCCCCAAAACCTGAAACCAGTTTATTCTTTGATGAATTTCATGATTTTATCCATAAACTTCCTTCATCTTCAACCTATCTACCAATAGTTCTTGGTGACTTAAACTATCACTATAATTCTCCCATCTATCCCCATGGTGACTTTAAACTCCTAACTGAGTCTCTTTCCTTGTGCCAACATATATCATTTCCTACCCATTCTAGTGGCAATACACTTGATATGATATTTACACCCCTATCCAGTCCTCTTATTAGATGTATAAACCCTAACTCCTTTCAAAAAATTGAACTACTAACTGATCATTTTATTATTGAATTCTCTATAAATCTAAAATTCACAAATATTAAACGAAAACGTATTACATATAGAGATGTTAAGTCTATCGACCTACCAAGATTTGTAAACAATATCAAAACTGAGATCTCTTCTTCAACTTCCCTCTGTCCGGTACTCCTAAACTCCACTCTCCTAAATATTATCAATATACATGCACCTACAAAAACTACATTAATTACCGACCGCCCTTTTTCTCCCTGGTTCTCCCACGAACTTTTCATCTTCAAGAAGAGTGTTCGGAAATTTGAGAAGAAATTTCTTAAAAATCCTTCTACTGAAACTAAATTAGCACTATCACTAGCTAGAAAAAATTACAAATCTACTATATCTCGTTCAAAATCTATCTATTATAACAAAAAGATAGCATTGATATCCTCCAATCCTCGCAAATTATTTAAAATAGCAAATAAAATTCTCTCTCCTCCAGATGAAAAAATCCTCCCCATTTTACCTAACACGTCAAATTTTCAACTGTGTTCTCTTTTTGAAAAATTCTTTAACCATAAAATTGCAAGCATTAATAATATTATTTGCGCATCTACTCAACTCATACTCAATCCTACCATATATATTACCCATCATATTGACTCATTAAGTACATTCACTATTCCTTCACTGTATGAAGTAAATGACCTACTCATGAAATCTCACTGTACCTCCCCCACTGATCCCCTACCTTTATCATTATATCACAAACTTTCACCCTTATTTTCTCCTATTTTCTTGGATATTATTGCGAACTCACTAAACTCTGGCCAAGTTTCACCCTGTCTCAAGACTGCCATAATATCCCCTATTCTAAAAAAACAAAACTTAGACCCAAACTCATTTAGCAATTACCGCCCGATCTCCCACCTACCCTTATTAAGTAAAATATTAGAAAGAATTGTTTCCAAACAACTCATAGCCCATGTAAATAAAAATAATCTTTTCGACCCGTTTCAAAGCGCTTTTCGTAAGGGTCATTCAACCGAAACAGCTCTCCTACGTATTACTGACACTATATTATCTACCTTAAATAGCAACACGTGTTGCCAGCTAATCCTACTTGATCTATCATCTGCTTTTGATACCCTGGACCATAACATATTAATCTCGCGACTTACTTTAATGGGTATATCTGGCTTAGCATTAAAATGGTTTACTTCATATCTCACTAACAGGAATATCTCTATTATGATTGACAAATCTTACTCGCCTCTTTCTCCTCTTAACCACGGTATTCCCCAAGGATCTGTTCTAGGTCCATCCCTCTTTTCTATTTATATCCGCCCTATTGCTGATCTAATTAAGACATTTCCAAATATCCACTACCATATTTTTGCTGATGATATCCAACTGTTTACCTTTTTCCCTATAAATTCTCATAATACCATTAACTCTGAATTAATCGAGTGTGCTAACTCCATAAGATTATGGCTCCTCTCCAATAAACTACTAATTAATTCCTCTAAGACTACTGTACTTAACATATCTACTTCTGAAACTTCCTTTCCAAACTTTACTCTAAATAACATGATTATTTCTCCTTCTCATTCCTCCAAAAACCTAGGATTAGTATTTGATGACAAATTATCATTTAAGAATCACATATCATCCATTACAAAATCATCCAACTTTCATCTCTTCAGAATTAAAAAAATACGGACATCACTTTCCAGAAACCTTACTAAAACTCTAATTAATGCTCTTGTACTTTCACGTATTGACTACTGTTCTTCCCTACTGAATTTACTTCCTGCTAAAGCTACTGCTCCACTTAATCGGATTATCCGTTCCTCAATACGTACTACTTACTGTTTAACTCGACTGGATCACTCTACTACAACATCTCATCAATCATCTCGTATGTGGCTACCATTCTCCCTCAGGTGTAAATTACGTATACTATCTATAATCCATAAATCAATATATTCTTTTACCCCTAGCTATATCTCTGATCTAATTAAAAAACGTACTATATTATCTTCTCTTCGTTACCAAAATGCTCCTCTACTTATCTCCCAGAATTCTAGTAAAACTTCCCTAAATTCTAGAGCTTTTAAAAATTCCGGTCCAACTCTATGGAATTCCCTCCCTCCTACCATTCGTTCTATTCGTACCATTCGTTCTATTAGATCCCACAAAAGATTTATAAATCTTACTTCTTCTTTTCTCTCTACCCATAATCATTAAATCATCCAACTTATTATTTGTATCCGTGTTATATTAAATTTATATCATTATTAAATCGTTATTGTATTATTATTATCTTATTATTATATAACACTATACTATATCAATGCAGTCTGTAGTATATACAACTACACCATATCAATGCAGACTGTAGTATATAATAGTTCTTTATATTGTTTATTATTGTTTTTCCGTTGTATATTGAATGTATATTATTATCAAATTATTATCGTATTACTATTATTTGATTATTATTTTCTTCCCGCACGAGCGAAGGGGTCTACATGACCCTATTTTAGTGCTAATAAACTCAATATCATCATCATCATCATATATATTAAATAACATATTCTATCAGATACAACAACATTCGATGCAATAAGTATATTCTTGTAATACAGGTCAGGTGTCATACTGTAGTGCTTGTTAGCAATGCTTATTAATATGATTAGTAAGCATGCATCCTTGTGCATTAGTAATCAAGGCAATCCAATAATCCGGTATAAATGCGGTATAAGCCTATTGTACACTGTACTTACACTGACTATACAGATAATATAGTATATATTCTCTTGTTTTCTTTGAAATATCTATGCTAGGAATATTTTTGAAATTGTATTCTATCAACATTTAATATAAATTGTAATCTATAGATACAATTATATTATTAAAATACAATTTATATGCCTATAATAATCTAATTATTATTGTTATTGTTATTGTTATTTTTATTTGGTGGAGTCCTTTCATCCCATCCAGGAACTTAGATGAAGTTTTCACTTATAACCATATATGGCTCTAATGTCCCTTCGAAGCCGCTCTCATGTTAAGGCATCCATGGTTTTAACGAGAGACGATCATTTATTTATATACAATTATATAAGATCACTTCTAAATAATATTTTAAGACCCATTTTATAAAATTAATTAATGGTCCGGACGAGGGTCGAACCCGTGTCCTACTGCTTGTGTGTCTGACGCCTTAGCCACTTAGCCACACAGGCAGTTGTGTATGATCATTATATGTATATATATATATATATATATATTTATATATATAAATTTAAATATGTATACATAAATCTTAATAAGATTAGTATTTAAAATAAATAAATGATATTATATTCTTATTTAATTCTTATCTTCTTACAATTTAATAAATCTAGAATATACTATTATTTATACGAATTTTTGAATGTAATTATATATAATTATATATATATATTATATTATTAGTAGAAGGTGTTAATTAATTATTAATAGATATATTTGCAAAGATAATAATAACTAAGTACTAATATTATAGATATAAGTCCTACAATTTCCATATTATTTAGTGTAAGTTGGACTACATAATTTAATTAGTATTCTAATATGGGTCTCACATCCATCCTGTTTTTAATTTTTCGTTGCTATTTTAATTGATGTCCATAGATTTTCATCCGTCAAACTGATGAAATTGATGGATGCAACTAACAGATTTCTATTTTGACGGATGAAAAATTAAAATAGAAATTATCTATTTTGATGGACAAATACATTGAAGTATTAAAATAAATAATGTTTGTAATAATAAGTGTCACAACATTATTTATTTATATAAATGTAATGTTTAATTTATATGAATGACAGTTTATTTAAATATAGGTGGTAATCCAATTTATAAAAATGGATGTATTAAACGGTATTGATGTGAAAGGGTATATATTTACCATCCACCAATTTCAACTATTTTGCTGTAGAATACAGAGACGGAAGGCAATTCTGCGGAATTCAAATTTTATTGAAAAGCATAGTTAACATATTTCTAAAGATATTGTGAAGCAAAAATGTCCATTTTAAAATCACATTGTGGGATACAACATATAATGTATTTTTCAGTCCCGATAAAAATATCAATTAATGATTGATTTACGCATTTTTGCCTAAATGACATTTATATTCTTCACAAATTTATTGATATATTTATATACATGTATACAGTTTATTACATAATTAATAAAAATAAATAGTATAAAATAGAATATATTATTAGAAAAGTAAATATATAATTGTATATATTTTAATATAATACCATTATTTTATATATTTGCAATAATGGAATATATAACGTTATTTAATTTTAATAAATTAAGAAATTTAATCATAATCATAAATTTATAATTATATTATATTAAAATCGCATAAAGGACATTCAAAATATATATTTAATATATATACATTAGTGATATATAAAATGTGCATACCAAATGACTAATATACATAGTTAATACAGAGGAATATACTATTAAGGAAACTTGATACAGATTATAGTAGGTTACAAGGCTATTACTGCACACATACATATGATATCTTAATGATTAACATGACAGGACACCAGTACAAGAGGTATTATGTGTTCACTAGGGGAGGCTTGAGAATAAAGGAGAGAAATACTTACCAACATCTGATTATTGCCCAATACTAATCATGTAGTTCAACCACTGGGTGTGCATGTATGTGTATGTATGTATGTGTATATGTGTGTGTGTGTGTGTGTGTGTGTGTGTGTGTGTGTGTATATGTTAATTAATAGTTATATATAGGTAATATTTGACCAAGGATATAAAAATGTAATGCTGAATGATTCGAACACTACACTTATAATGATAATAATGATGATGATATATCAGAAACATTAAATACTATAATGAATATATTATGCTGGATGGAATTCACATTCACAAATATGTATAGAATCCATCACTGAATAATCACATTATTATAAATAAAAGATTATACAAGAAACATGCATAAGAATGATAGAAATTTACAATCAATTGATTATTATAGAATTGTATTAGTTAGAAATATGAATTGTTTGTTTACATTCATATTACATTAATAACTAGTATATGTTCTGTATCAAGCATTGAATAGTTATTAAGTTCATTAATGTAGAATCATTTAAATTATCAAGATAGATGTTTATATATATATATATATATGTACTCTATTGTATGAACAAATATAAAAATAATAAAATATATAAAAAGAATAATAAATCAGTTTATTATTATAAATTTATAATAATTAAATTATAATTAAATTTATAATAAAATAATTTTTTACGAATAAATAAATTTGGTACATTAGATTTAAACGAAGAATAATTTTGCTGAGTTATCAAGGGCATAGGCAATGCATTCCATAGATAAGCTGAAGCTACACTGCATTATAAGAAGATACCTCTAGCTTTTATGATTATTACGTTTTATTTATAAATTATTTTTAATTTAAACTGCAAGATTTTTAAATTATCACCAGATTATAAATATATATTATCACTAAACTTAGTTTTGAAATAATAAAAGTATATACACAGTATATATATATATATATATAATTAACTATATATATTATATTAATTGGCACTTGTCATAGGTATATCTACCTCTTATAGCTGTACGTTACAATATAATATAGATTCTATTGAACGAAAAAAAGAAATAAAACAAAATAATAACATAAACCATTTTTATAAATATTAAATGAAGCACTTAGATAAAATAAGTGAATATTATTAGTTTAAATTGTATATCAGTTAAATAAGAGGAGTCATCAATGGAATGATCAAGGCAATTAATGGAGAGAATAGTATGACTAGATGTATGCATGATGTGGTTTAATTGGGGTATATTGATCGGTTTAAGGGGTATATAACCTACCAATAAGATGATAGACTAGGGGTGATAGGTAATCGAAATGATAAAGCAAGATTAATACATTATCTAATAATGAAATATAAATAACCCTATAGAATTAATAATTCCTAATTATATAATAATATTTTATAAATTATATATCAGAGTCTAACAATAATTTGTTAATTGCATTATTAACTTAAGTAACTTCAATGATGAAATAGTGTGAATGCAATATGTCACAGTATTAGTAGCCTTGATTTAGAGGTGACTTTTGTAAATATGAAATAATTACTATATAAGGTGTGTATATAATTGTAATTATAATTATAAAATATAATATTATTATTAAGCCCATGTCACACCGAAATGATGGCCGATATCGCTACGATATCGCAGCGATTTTTCACCGATAAAAAACTTAGAGAAATCATATTTCTAATCGGCATTTTAATGTCATTGGAAAAATAATGATTGCAAATTTTAAATAAATAAACAATTTAATTCAAATATTAATTTTATAACATAATAATACAATTTAATTCAAATATTAATTAAATGTAAACATTTATATTACAGTCTGAAATAGCACCAATGGTTTACACCAATTTTAAAATAGCGCGTTCGTTATTACAAAATTATTAAGTAACTAGGTTACATAGTAGTTACGAACTGTTCTCAAACGAGAATGAGATTTTTATAATGATACTATTATAATAAAATTAATTTATATGATTTTATATAATTTTTATATAATTTTATACCACTTGGTATCATTGGAAAGCTTATTAAATTATATGAAATATTAATTTCAAATTATAAATATGCATTTTATTTATTTCGTTACTGCGCATGTTTTATAAACATGCGCAGTAAAGAAATCGTTGAGAAATCGCTAAATATTTAGAGATATCTCTAAATGAGGAATATCGATATTCATCGCGATATCGTAAGATATCGGTGGGGGTGTCACACCGAGAGAGAGAAAATCGGTGAAAAATCGCTACGATATCGGCGCGATATCGTCCGATTTCTTCGGTGTGACAGGGGCTTTATATCTACAATTTTAATAATTTGTTAATATTATTTGGATATATTAAATAAATACACTTAAATATATAAAATAGTATAATAGATTTAAAATTGAATAGCGTATAACTATTTAAAAACTTTACATTTACACATCTATAGTTTAGTATTTTAAATTGATCACCAATATAATAATAATGAATATCTAGCGGTGAACAGCATGATTTTGATGGTCAACATGAGACAATATTGTAACATTTCAATGCATTTAAGTATGAATTGATTAATTACACATGGATTATTAACAGTACATAATAGCTATATATTATAATGGACTAATGAAACACGTTCATACAGAATACTGTCTATGCCCAGTGATTTATAATGAATATTTTGTATATATTATAATATAATATTTACAAAATTACCTCAATTTAACCTATTCATGGTAATCTATATACTCATATACACCTATAGACTTGGTTAACCTTGAATGCATATGTATTTATGCAACTGTGTTAATATGTAAGGATGCTTGATTATTGTTTATTATTGAGTGTTTCACCATTAGGAGTGAAAGTATTCCTTGTTAAAGTTAAGCTTACATTATAGTTATAGCTATAGTTATAATTGTTAAAACTATTATAGTTGTATGTATATTAATTGTATTGTTATAAATATAATATACAAATATCTAAATATAATACATTGACGATGAAGGATGAATATTTTAACATTAAAATGTAGTAATCTATTTATATATATATATATATATAAGTGTGTGTGTGTATGTAATTACTATTGTAGATGATAGAAATAAAACCTGTTTCATATAAATCATATTACAAATATATGATTAAATATCATATTTGTAACAAAATATTTAGATGGTGATATTTTACATAAGGATGAACTTAACTTAAACCTAGCTACATCTATATTTGAATACAACACACACACAATACACACACACACACACACACATACATGGTGTGATATAGTGGAAAAGGAACCTGTTACTGACTGCATGCCAAGTAGACATTATACTAATGAAGAAGTCACTGCTCGTGTATCATGTGTACTATCTATCATTCAATACCTTAATTATATATATATATATATATATATATATATATATATACATATATATACTAATAATCAGTGATATTTATTAATGAGAAGTCCATGCCTTAATACCTTACATACTACATGACTTAGTTATATTATAAATGTGATATTTTTAGATATTTATTAGTATAATGTTTATATGCATTTTTTCAGGTTCTATTTATAATTTATACATACACATATTAACACAACAACATTTAATTATTACTGTATATTTAACAATATTGTCATAAAAAGTAGAGCATAACATAATTGATTTTTAGTATTAAAATAAATGTTTCATTCTACTTCCTTTATAAAATAGGACACTTCAAAATTTACAATTATTTTGGCTAAATAAATAGTTTTACCATAAATTAAATTATAAATGTATATTTTGCATATAGTTTGAAATAAGTAATATTGAATAGAAATTAAACATAATATATAAATTACTATATATTATCTATTTCTACTACAGAAATATATGTGATTAAGTTATATTAAGTAAATCTTCTCAGAATTATAACAATAATAACTAAAATTAACAAACATTATTAAATATATATATATATAATAAATATATTAATTATAATATTCCATTAATAATATTCCATTAATAATATTCCATTAAGATTCAACATTATTTAAAGTAGTTACAAATAGTAGTTAGATATACAATCATATGCTTAGTACAATATTGAGATAAGTGCTGGTCAATAATGTGGGTCAATGACATATTTGCTTGGGAAGTTGTTAATAAATACAATTCATTTGTGAACATATTTCAATAACTTCACTATGATGGTGATGATACACTATGTGTAGGAATACTATCAACGCTATATTCTTCATCTGAACAACTACTGTTTGTTAACATCTAGACTGATCAGTAGCACAATTGGTAACAACTATATCTATATATATTAATATATTTATTTTCAAAGTATTGCTGTTAAGTATTTGTAGATAATAAAATATGTTGCCTTTACAACTTTATCTATTGACAGAAAGTTCAAGGAAAGTAAATAGTATTATCACTACTACTTATTTGTAAACTACTTTCCAGGCAAAGTTGTAGTGGATTTTGTAGACCACTTTCTGTAGATTGTTGGTTAATATATACTGGTGGAGAAAATAATATATATAAATATATATATATTATTTAAATAATATAATACATATATTATATATATATATACATATACATTAAGAAATAAATTACAATTATTATGAAGTAATATGTATTTTTAATCTAATAATCTAGCATATTTTATATTTTAAAAATAATTTAAATTAAATAAAAAATATATTATTATTATAATTATTATTATTATTATAATTATAGTTATTTAATAATACATAGTATATTTGATTTGATTTGATGTGATATGCAATACTACATTATAATATTAGGTGTCCAAAATAACAATATGATTTTAATTAAATGCATGTTAGAAAATCGAACAATGCTTGCACTAGAAATAATCTATCACTAGCATGATATATATTATATCTGGGTCATAGTATTCTTTTCACAGGGAAATAAGTTGTGATAATCTTCTTTTATATATCAGGCTTTGCACTTTGGTCTTTATATAAGTTCATCATAAGGATATGCAAATAAGTAATAGTATTCAAGTATTTAGTGATGTTATTTCCTATATATGCATATGTATATACTATTTGTGCAAATATAATGAATAACAATATTTATAAACATCAATATTAGTCTTTCAAAGTAAATAACATACAGTTCAGGTGTTTGTACAATGTTTGACCACTAATATTGACCACAGGGTCATTATTTACTTACTATTACTGTAATAGTATTACATAATTCATGGTTTAAAGTTAATGTTTGCTTAAAACTTACGTGACATTGATTCCCAGATTATTAATATAAATTTGTTGACGCATATATGAAACAAGAGTGGAGATTTCTAAATGAATAATTATATAACAATATATTCAGGTCGTACTAGGTACACAATATACTATTATCGATACAAACATTCGTATCATTTATAACAATACTTTAGTAATCATTTTCGTAGATAAATTATATAAATTATTATATAAATAAGTCGAATTATATTTCTAGTATATATCTATAATGTAGATTTTATATAAACTATATTACACATACGTGAAACGACTATATACTCGTATGCTTAAACTACGTGTGTGTTAATGGCAGGCGGGCGCAAATATAATTGTTCCGATCACATTATTTATATACTAAATGTAATCTAGTAGAAGAATCTCTAACCCTTTATCATACACGATATCGCAGTATATAATTACACCGTTGCACGGGATACTATCACTCTCGTTATTGCCTACACTGTACATTCGCTAGCGTATCGTGCAGTGTAAGCTTAATACTGTACACGTTAACTATGATGAACGAAGGGGGATATGCATGAATGAGGGGGGGGGGGGATATGCGTACGATATCTATGATATATACTATAAGCTGCGGGCACTTGTTCAGCTAATAGAATACTTATGCACTATTGCACATCGCGCGTGTGATCGTGTCTCGGGTTAGTATTTATAAGTTTATAGAGTATCGACGATCGATATAAGTTATATGATTTTAATATAGAAGAATATGTATAATGTTAAATTGATAACAATATGTAATAGTGTGTGCTAGGCTAACCCGATTGGTTGGGTTGCGTCGCAGTTGTCGGCTCGTAACGGAGGCGTGTTCCTGGACTGGGGGACATCGTCGGCACTGCCCTCTGGTGACGATGGCGGCACTCTACGGTCGGGGGAACGGGGCGTCGTCGTCATCTCCGCGTAAACGGGGTTACGGAAACCCGAACAGGTGAGGTTTAGAGAGTCTGATAGCGTAACGGAGGTGTGCGGTTAACGGTGGCTGCGCGAATAGGGGCACAGGAATATAGGTCAACGGGAGGTGTATGGTTGATGATGTCCGCGCGAATAGGGGCACAGGAATATAGGTCAACGGGAAGTGTACGGTTAATGATGGCTGCACGAATAGGGGCACAGGAATATAGGTCAACTGGAGGCGTACGGTTAATGATGTCCGCGCGAATAGAGGCACAGGAATATAGGTCAACGGGAGGTGTACGGTTGATGATGTCCGCGCGAATAGGGGCACAGGAATATAGGTCAACGGGAATTTTACTATTAGTCGGCGTTCGTAGAGATATACTTACGGAAATAATGATACATAGTCACACACACTGTTGTCACATCAAATCATCATATAGGCCTAGTTAATAGTTAGCAATTTTTAATTTAAATATTAAACTATATATGTAAATGCAAAATATCATCATTTAATATTATATATGTGTATATATTTGTATATATATATATATATATATATATATATATATATATATATATATAGATAAATGTATTGTTGCTCAGTACTGGCTACTATTGTATAATAGATTAGTGGATATTAGACAATAAAGCATGCATTAAGTGATGAATCAGCCTTTTAGTGCAATGCCTGCAACAGCATGAGTTTTACTAGTGGAACTATGCTGTCAGTACAATTAAATCTACTTGGTAGCTACTTAATGCATATGTACATAATATATGTGAAGGAGAGAAAGTCACACAAATAATGAATAGCGGCCTAAACGAGGAAAGCGATATTACTACAGGCACTAGGTAAATAAGCATAATGGGTTAGTATTTATAAGTTTATAGAGTATTAATGATTGATATAAGTTATATGATTTTAATATAGAAAGAATATGTATACAGTTAAATTGATAAAAATATGTAAGAGTAAAATGTTAACTCGACTAATAAAAACATATATGATAAAAGTATATATATATTTGAAAAATAAATAAATATATTAATTAATTTCAAATAGATTATAATATTTATATACGAAATTTTAAAAGAATGATGTATAGAATATTTATAATTAATGAAATTATTATGCATATATAATATCATAATATATCTAAAACATAATATTAAATATGTGAATGCAAAATTATATATATATATATATATTATTATTATCATCATCAGATGTTGGTTATTATACCTTAGTATTTATAGAAAAAGCTTATTAATATCTATGCCATTATATATATATATATAAATAACAGAACACATTCATAAGAATGACATATGGTTAATTATGCAATATTGATTGGACATACTGTATTAATCAACCATATACATAATACGGAGAAATGTAAAATAAAGAAAAGTAAAGGAATAATTACAGATAGTATGATCTAGAAAAATTAAATAATTGAGATTAGTATTAAATTTGAATATAAGAATAAAAATGCTGAACATTGAAATAGATTTTATAGATTATCAAATATAATTCATTGTATATAATTCAATTTATATGTCAACAAAATGGTTTAAATTATCTATAATCAATTATATCTAAAAAATACTAATTCAGAATTATTTAAATAGTACTTGAATATTTAGTATATTTTACGATCATCTATAAAGTACACACTTTGACTACATACAAGTACAGGTACTTTAATAATGAACATGTTTACATTAAATAGTTATTATATACACAATATAATTACCTTCAACGATTGCCATTTTCTATATAAATATAATTAAGTTAATATACATATACCTTTTGATATAAATATAAATAACCTCTCGATATGAAGTGATATAAAAAGGAATTACAATTTCTAATTAATGCTATGTATGCATGACTTAGATACGAAATAGAGCAATTAATATATTATTTCAAGTGTAAATATAAATGTTAACATAATTAATTTTGTAAAATATTCATTAAATTAGTATATCGATAGTTATACTATTTTTATGAGTCGGGGTCTATCACATAATAGGTGTATGTTTTATAATTACCTCTTTGTTCTACTTCATATTACGGATATACCCATTGCATCGGAGTCGTATTTATCAGTATATATATCTATGTATATAAATCATTAAAATAAATAAATTATAAAATAAATAGGATTATAATCTATATATATATATATATATATATATATATTACATTTAATTATAAATATAAATACAGTTAATATGTGACTAACAAATTAATTAAATTAATATTTCAATGTATGTTATTAACGAAATATTATTTATATTAATAATACTTAATTTATCGTATATATATATAATAATACTTAATATTAACTAACAAGCGAAATAAACAAACATATCAATTGTAATTTTGTAAATGAATATGTTTATTATTCGATGTGTACATAATAATATAAACGGTGGTCAATAATTTATATGCATCGTTACAACGAATGTATAATATTATTATATATGAATAATTATGTTAGACGTTAATGATTTATATTATTAGTTAATACTTCTAGTTATTAGTAATAAATTCAAATATTTGAAATTTAATATAAACTCATTATAATTGATTAATTTCAATAGATTATTTACATATAAATGTAGTGCAATCTTATTATGATTATTATTATAAAAATTATAATAATTATTATAAAATTATATAATTATATAATTTTATGAGTACGATACTCGTTGAAATAATGATAAAATATAAATATATTAATTAATTAGTTTATCAAACTAGGTGGTATTATCATAATTATATCAGAAAAATTTGCAAGTGAATCCACTAAATATTATACTATAAAATTTAGTATATAACTATCCAAACTATAAACCTCCCTCTATATATATATATAGTCGACTCAAGTTTCTCAGATTCGAATCGACCAACAAAATGTGTTTGAGATATTGAGTTTCTGAGATATATATAATTATTCTTACATGTAATTACTTAGGT
This sequence comes from Osedax fenrisi, assembly GCA_964019155.1. Classification (NCBI taxonomy): domain Eukaryota; kingdom Metazoa; phylum Annelida; class Polychaeta; order Sabellida; family Siboglinidae; genus Osedax; species Osedax fenrisi. The sequence goes on along the minus strand of OZ025240.1, from coordinate 49,696,921 downwards.
ACACAACCAAACTATAGTTTGTAAAAACTATAAGTTAGTGGGAGTTGGCTGTATATATTATTATAATAATTATACATAAACATAATGACTAATAACAAAAATTCTATATTTTTGTAATGATATACATATCTGATATGATTATCATAATGATATAATATTAAATATACCACTTAGATAATCTAAGTGGTAAACTTAGAAAATATACTATATTTACTATAGTTCATGGCATATACATCAGAGTTAATTAATCAATGATGTAATACACTTATTTTACTTATATATATTATATAATATAAGTAAAATATAATATATATAATATTATATAATCTTATTAAATTATTTAATAAATAATTTGTATTATAATAATAATTATTTAATATGTTAAATATATAACAAATATTATATATTTATTATAATATTATATTAAATATACAATGTTATAACAATTATAAAATGTACATTACATGACTTAATATTCATTATTACATATTCAATTAATATCATATTTAATATCATATTAAATATGATATTAATTATTAAATATGTAATGATATTAATATATCGTGATTTATACGACAATATATATATATATAATTACTATACTAGTAATAAATATAGTTGCCTAGTTTTCTACTAAGTTTCTTTTAAATATTTATATTATTTTAAAAACCACAAATGTATTGTTATTCAGCTATATTTTAAAAATAATTTTGTTTTATTATAAACTATATTTTATAATATATAGTATATAGTATACTAATTAATTATTTAAAAAATAAATATTAATAAATATACTTAGAATAATAGTATATTTCATAAAATAATTATAATATTCATGTATTGGTATACATAACATGAAAATAAAGACGATGTTGAATAACATATATAATAATTTGTATAACAAAACCTAAATATATAGTTTCTAATTATCATATAATATAAGAAATATTCAATAACAAATTTAATATATGTAAGACAAATCAATAGATAAATATACCAATGAAAAAATACTGCAAAGTACTATAAAATAGATTATAAAGTATATTAAAATTAAATACAAATAAGTTTGTTAAACATATAAATTTGAATTGTATTATACAAATTAATGTAGATAATATTTTTAATTTCTAGGTGTTTTTATGTACACAGATACTAGACATCAAATACACACTGAATTAAAAGATACTATTTCAATTCAATGTTTATATTTATAAAAGTGTGTAATATATTTGTTTGTAGTTGCTTACCTTGGGTTGCCTGATAGTTTATGAGTTTATTAGTTTATTCTTATTACGGATTAATGGTTATGGACTTCTAATGTTAAATGTTATTTTTGGTATTTGTTTATCTTTTTATAAATACATATATATTCATATAAACTTTCTATGGTGTATTATTATATGTTTCTTTTTAGGTATACCTACCTAACTATGAATTATTAAGTACCTGTGATTATAATAACAGGGGTAATATTTAGGTAATCTCCCTGGTAATCATATATATATTTTTTCATATATAAAAATATATATTTTCTAAATTTATACGTTAACGATAATTGTTTTAAGTCTATCTTTAGAGCTATATAGAGTCTCTCTAGATCGACGTCTTAAGTTAACACAAATATACAAGTTAAAGTTAATTAAAATATACCTGGTTAAACATTTAATATACCATTTTAGATAATTCTTGATAATTAATTATAATTAATTAATAACTATAGTTATTGCATCGTTGTCTAGATTTTGATATACAATTTTAGTTATGTATAGGATTATTATGTCAATATGAATATATATATATATATATATATATATTTCACCAATCTACAAATACCAATGGAAAACTCGCTATCGACTATGCAGAGGAAGCAGATATGATAACAACAAATACCCACTTTCAAAAAAGAAAGGGTAAGTTGTAGACCTTCCTCTCAGATACTGGAGGTATAAAAACCCAATTCGATTATATAATGATACGGAAAAAATGGATGAACAGTGTGAAAAACTGCGAAGCATACAATTCCTTCAGTAGTATTGGATCTGACGAATACCAGTAAATTCGGACCAGGTAAACTCGGACCACTTTTGAAATAAAATTCGGACCACTTTTGAAGAAGATTCGGACCAATTTAAAATAACTATATATAGTATACTTCTATAATGTGGGTTAAAGCATAAAAGCGGTCCGAGTTTTCTTCAAAAGTAGTCCGAGTTTATTTCAAGAGTTGTCCGAGTTTACCTGGTCCGAATTTACCTGGTCCGAGTTTACTGGTACCCGATCTGACCACCGGATAATTACTGCAAAGATAAAACTAAGTTTAAGATCTAATAAAAAGCGAATAAAAAGTATGACATATGACTGGTATGTTCTTAAAAATAAAAATACAAGTAAAGAATATTCCATTATATCTCGAAACAGATTTGAAATTTTAAACAAAAACAAAGAATGTGACGGGGTAGCAACATCTCTCTACGAAAACTTTGTTAACGCTAATGATGAAACATCAAACCTACTAATTCCAAAGAAAGAAAAGCTGAAAATAAAGATCATATCTGAAGACACAAGAATCATTTATGCCAGAGATAAGGTTAACGTAGCTTTCAGTATTTACTCAAAAACGCCAACAGATAGTAACCAAGATACCCTTAGACATGCAAAACTCCAATCTGAATATGATAATATTGAATCTGAAGAACTCGATAGAAATATTCAAGGTATTGAGCAGGCAAATAAGCTATCCAAACACGCAGCCAGTTGGAAATTAATTAATAAGATTACTGGTCGGAAACTCTCGAAAAGATGTATTATCAAAGCAAGAAATAAGGAAGACTGATTAACAATATGGTATGAATACTTTAAGACACGCCTAGGTGATAAACATGAAATTAATAGTACTGAAATCAAAGTTATCTATCATGAAACTCTTGATATATCCGTTGGTTATTTTTACGAATAGCGAATACACTAAAGTAAAGAATAAACGTATAGATGTTAAAGCAACTGGTCCTGATGGCATACCCCCAGAAGTTTTTAAATATACTAACCTTGATGATATAATCCTCGAATTTGCAAATCAAATGCTAATACAAAGTACAACACCAGCTCAATGGTATAAATGTGATATAGTTCCTATTCAAAATCTGGCAACCTAGAAGAAGTTGGTAACTATAGAGTAATTGCATTATCAGCAGTCATCGCAAAAATAATTAACAAGATGCTATCAAATCGCATTCAACTGTATATTGACCCTCTATTAAGACCAAACAAAATGGGTTCAGATCCGGTAGATCTACAATGGCACACAGCCTTACACTGAGAAGGTTAATTGAAGGAATTAAGAGCCATAACCTAAAAGCAGTTATTATTTTTGTTGATTTCAAAAAAGCATTTGATAGTATTGATCGCGGGAAATGCTAAAAATTTTAGCAGCATATGGTATACCATCTATCATAACCAATGCAATATCACTATTCTATGAAAACACTGAAGCGAAAATTATAACACCTGATGGCGAAACAGAATTCTTCAAAATTTCAAAGGGTGTGCTACAAGGAGACACTCTAGCACCCTTCTTATTTATCATAATTTTAGACTACATAATGCGTCAAGTATTTGGTGAAAATGATTACAATCTCGGTTTCAAGTTAACAGAGAGAAGATGTAGTAGAGAACCATCAGTCGTTATAACCGATCTAAGTTATGCTGACGATATAGCACTAATATATCAAGAACTATACCAAGCTCAAGAACTGTTACAGAGAGTTGAATTAGAAGCTGGAAAAATAGGTCTAACGCTAAACACTAGAAAAACAGAAGTTATCGGATATAACCTTCAACAATCCCCATTTATTAAAACAATAAGTGGTGAAACAATAAAAGAAAATTCCAATTACAAATATCTGGGAGCATGGATTTCAAGTTCTGAAAAGGACTTTGAAATCAGAAAGGTTCTTGCTTGGACGGTTATGCACATAATGAAACGACTATGGACATCTAACATTAGTAATCAGTTAAAGATCCGGGCCTTTAAAGCTACTGTTGAAACCATTCTGCTATATGGAAGTCAATGCTGGACCGTAGACAGTAAGCTGAGAAAACGGATAGATGGATGCTATACTCGTTTACTACGCATGGCACAAAATATCTCATGGAAAAGTAAAACGAATAACGAACAACAGTATAATGGTTTACCTAAAGTAACAGATATAATCTCTTAAAGAATGTTGAATCTTGCTGGACACTGTGTACGTCACAAAGAATATATGGCCCATAATCTAGTTCTATGGACGCTAGAGCGGCTTGAAAAATATAAATTTTCAGATAATGTATCGCTTCAGTAAGATAATATTAGAAAACATGTAATATAATTCAATACAAAAAAAATTAACTTAATTCGTAAAATATTGAATAGTGGATTACAATATTTACGGCATGTTGCCTGAAAATCTTGTAGTGAGATAATCCCTTAACTAATAAGGTGAAGAATATAGGAAGAAACTAATATAGCACATGCCTCAAACAAACAAACATAAATCTTTATTACAAACATACAATAATATTATTATTCCTAACAGAGACATAACAATAGGCGTAACAATATACGTAACAATTAAAGTAATACCGTAATAACGTAAATCAAATGTCTCTCTATATATGTCCTAATTGATATGAATACAATTTCTATAATATTAATTTACTTGATCTTTATTTATTAGTTAGTGTACACTTACATAACCATAATAATAACTTGTTATCATAATTTTGAGTTTAACAAATACATATTATAATATGGTATAATAAGGTATATCTATGGGTATACCTAGATTTATAATATACACATACCTAAATAACATGGATTAGAGTAGTTATGTATAATAATTATAATAAATGTTCCAAAAATAGGGAATAGCACAATTTTCACAGGAGAATGTAAGTATCATGATAATCAATTTTTTGTTCATATTTCATATTTATAAATTTGAAAAAAATAACAAAAATGATCTTCTATTTTCCACACATTTAATTTATTCGTATTACTAAATAAACTTTTATTTACATTATAAGTACTCGAACTACCTACTCTTACTAGAGTGTATATTTCACCTTGGATTCACAAAAAAAAACTGAATATTGAAAGGTAACATTGTAAGGAAATTATGAGGAATATATTGTATACAAAAAATAATTACGGAACTAATTATATACCTACCTAACAATAACCTGGGAATTCCTGAATATAAAGTATATTATATATTATATTATATAATCAATAATTTTCTTATATAAACTATTTGATATATTTAATTTGTAAATCCTAGGCCATACTTACGATATCGTCGTATATCAACATGTGTTCGCGAATATAGCAACTTATGTTTATCGAGCGAACATTCGAAAATGTGGCCTCAGTTTTAAGAAATAATATATTTTCGCGTTTATTCGAGTGTATCATATAATTAAAGGTATTTCTGGAATCAAAGGAAGGAATACATAACATTTATTAAACTAATTGAAGTATGATAAATATAGGACACTTCTTGTTTATCTAGTTAATCGATAACTGCAAGTAATCTGTATGATAATACTGATGCACAAAAATGTCATAAAAACCTTTTTAAATAATCTCTATGTGAGTTGAAAAATAATAAAGAATAAAATATATCCTGTATTTTTTACATTTGAATATGATCGTATTTTATGTGTTATGTAATTACAAAGGGCTATGATGTAATGAAAGAATATAATCATTATTGAAAATTTAGTTTATAAACTATTTGTACGATATTTATTCAGATAAAATTCTACCATAATCTATTTTGATGTATCGTAGATGATCTTGATGATGATATTCAAGACAAACTAATTGACTTTGTTCAATGACAAGGTCCTAAATATTAGTTTCAGTATCATAAACTCTAATTTCGGAGTCAAGATGCCCACTTTTTTTTTCCAATATATGAAAATTCGCATTGAAGATTCTAATTGTATTATCATTAACGTATGATAACATATTTTTGACTCTAATCGTTATAGAACCGATGCCATAAATAGGTTACATTTAACAATTGGTATGAGATGTCCCTCGAGCAAAATACAATAATTTATCTAATTTATTCTACAAATACAAAGTTACAACTATCAAATTAATATACAATAATTAATTCTTATAAAAAGCACTACAAACATATCCAATAATAAACATATTTACTTTTATTTTTAATATTTTAGGAATAGTAGGATCTGTAATACTAAAATAGGGAATGTATAATACAAGGTTAATAACCACTAGATTAGATAGACATTAATTTATCTATATTTATATACTTAACCGATAGTTATTATAAATTGTTAAAAATAATAAACATATTCAATAAGAAGTTGATAAATTATTAAAAATAAGGTGAAAAAGATATTTCCGAATATGAATCCGGAGAATCTCTTACAAGTTAAACTTGCAAGTTGAAAGTTTATCTAACTTTTACATATAATATAGTATTACCCAATTTAACTGGTTAAGATAATATAATAATTAAGATAACATATATTCCTTCATAATTTATATTACATAATAGGTATATAGATTTTTAATATCGAACTCGAGCTATACGATGATAAAGTCATGGATGCCAATTTTAAAATATATATTTTAAAATATACATCTATGATTTTATCACATATATATAATTACATATAAATACATTAAATATTTCTCTATTTTTTAAGATATAAATATGTTGTATATATATATATAATGATATATAATATATCTAAAATAAATGCATTCATTACTTAAAATATTAAATATATATATATATATAGGGAAAAGTAACCGAATACCGACAGTGCCGGAATACGGACACTCTCGGTATCGCAGAAACCATAATCACACACAAAAATGTTAATTAATAAAATATTCATAATTATATAAATAGTCTAAAAAAGTATTTTTAATTTTTTAATTATTCAAAATATTGCTAATATATTCAATAAACTGATTTTTTTATTACGTTTTTAAATTTATGAAAAAATATTACAACTTAAAACCTTCTCAAGAATATACAAATGTATTGATATAAAATATAATAATATATTATTAAAAATATAGCATTCTAAAATTATATATATATAATTTCTATATTTGTTATCAAATAATCACTAAGTTATTAGCATATATGTATATGTCATATAAGTCCCTAATACGGATACTCTAGATATCTAGATATCTAGATATCTAAAACATATGTCTTAATACGGACACCCTATAGGGTTATATATAACCTATCAGCGCGAAGCGTATGAACTATTCTGATATTCATAAAAATCGCGTGCGTTATAATATTAATAACTCCAATAAAGCTAAATCTAAAATTTGTATTATTTAGATTCTTAAATTGTATTATTTATTAAAAAATAATAAAAATAAATAAATGATTAACTAATTAAATTATAATAAATTGTTTATAAAATTAATTATAAATAATGTAATTGTAATTTTTCTGATTGATTCATCATTAATATATATATATATATATATATATATATATATATATATATACATATATATATATATATATATATATATATATATACATATATATATATATATATATATATATATATATATATATATATAATTTATCTAGTATATATATATATATATATATATATAGGGTGTCCGTATAGGGTGTCCATATTATAACACATGATGTCCGTATTAGGACTTAGGTACCATAAATATTAAAAATAATCGGTCTTACTACAGAGCCTTGGGGGACTCCGTAAGAAATATTTCTAGGAGATGATATGTGCCCATTGATAAGAATAGAAGAATGTAATTGAATTACCAATATTAGCCAAATGTGATATGAGAAGACTATGGTAAATTGTATCAAATTCTGCGCTAAGATCAAGTAGAACAAGAATTGTTCCATATGTAGTATTAAGGTCACATAAGATATGTGTTGTTACCATGGTTATTGCTGTTTCAGTATATTTGTTTGGTACTTAAGCACTTTGGAAAGTACAAAGTATATTATTAGTAGTCAGGAAATAAGAGAGTTGTTTTGAAACGACTCTTTCTGAGGGTTTAGAAAGTATTGAGAGATTGGAAATTATGTCTATAATTATTAAAGGATGAGGGCTCAAGAGAAGGTTTTGTAATGATAGGAGTGATAAGAGAATGTTTGAAAATGAGGGGGACAGTACCATAAGTAAGTGATTCATGGATGATATGAGCTATATTTGATATTATATGAGGAGCTATATCATTTAGTAATTTTAAAGGAATTGGATCAAGAGTAGAAGAGCTGCGAGAATTTTTAAGTAAACAAATTGACAAGTTGACAAGTAGCGTAGGGGAAGTTGACAAGTTGCGAATAATTTGAAGAGTTGAGTATATTGGTAAGAGTAGTAGAATATTGAGAGAGTAAATTAGTAGGGATATTAAAGTCTCCTAAAATAATGTTTGAATTATAGGGATGAGTGATGACATTATTAAATTCATCGAGAAATGGGGGATGGGATAGCTAGGTGAACGATAAAAGACAGAAATATTAAAAGTGCGTGAGCGGGGTGATCGAGCAAGAAAAAGCTTCTCAGTAAGCGTGTCTGTGGTCAATTAGCGGTGAAATATGTAGAGATGACTTGTATAAAATTCCAAGTCCACCTCCCCGCATACATAATGATCGCGGTAAATGAGAAAAAGAGTATGGATCTATATTTAGGGAGCGAATAGGAAGGACGAGCTGCGAAGGTAAGTCCTTTCATGATGGTTTTATGGTACTATACTTCAATACTCCTACAGTGTTTCCAAGTGGCGTACCATGGTAAACTGGTTATATAGTATCCAGGCTAAACTGTATGGGATCTAGGAGAAGGTAACTCTTATTCCAAATATTTGCGATGCCTTATAGTAATACCTCTTTAGGTAAAGCCTAATAGAGTGTAACTCAACAACCAAACTCAAGTATAAATATATATTATTGGAATACAGGAAAATCAAATTATGCACGACGAAAATGTTAATTATAATACTATTTGATGGGGTATACTTATAACAACATCATAATGGAAAAAGTACCAAGGTGCATCAGGAGGAATTGGTATAATGTTATACAACATATCAAGAAATACATAGAATTAATTGAGGTTATATCACAACCAGAGATAATATTAATAAGCATATTCCATGGACATCAGAAAATATATATTATTGTCATATACGCACATAAGTTTTCAACACATTTTAGTGAATATGAAGTTATAAGCGTATTCTATAGAATACATTAGAAGAGCCATAGAAAATATATCACACCACAACGTCCTTACTATGATTGCAGATTGTTATGCAAAGATGGGGAAAGAGGACGGACATTTTACATATAATCAAGAAACAAACATAAATGGAGCTTTATCAATGGATATTGTTTATTAAACAAATCAGTTATACAAAATACCTGTTTTCAAACGAAGATGAAAATGATCGTACACTTTCAAAATTCTAGCTGGCTGGATTTATTATAAGGAGATACGTTAGCACATACATTTTCGTCATAGATATCGATTATGTTGAGAACAGCTTTAATAGGAAAGGAAGATAAGCTAGGTTTATAATATAAAATACAAAGCAGAAGAGTACCACCTATCACTATTACATATATGGCCTTCGCAGATGATATTTCATTAGTAAATGAAGGTATAAAATATAGTTATTTAGGAAATTACTCATGGAACTAGAAGACGAGGAAGACCACATGAAAGTTACATTAGGACTCTGGAGCGCGATACCTGTATACCGTAGATAAATGAGAGTACATGATGATGAACATAGCTATGATGGACCGCGATGTTTGCAGATATTTTACTATCCAAGAAATAAGAATCCCGAAATAAGCAGGCATTAAGGATACATAATACGTCATAGGTCATATAGGCACTATAGGTCATTATATACGCTACTATATTGAAGTTATGTTTAATGTATTTGGTTGAGGTATGATTACATAAAGTTTAATTAAATATATGACATCAATTAAATATAAAAACTAATTTAGCATAATATTTTCAAATATGAATCATATTATATATATAATTTAAATTATATTGTCATAAATATTGTATTTATTTATTAAAATAAAATGTGAGAAGTAAAATAATTATGAAATACTTGTATATAAGTATGTTCAACTTACTACATACATATACTATATATATATATATATATATATATATATATATATATATATATATATATATATATATATATATATATATATATATATATATATATAAGTGGGAAAGAATCAATAGTGATCGAATTATTTATTGATCGGAAACAAATTAAAAATGATATTAAAAAATTATAACACTTAAGATTGATATGCAAATAAATGTTGTATTCATATTTTATTATAAAATATAGTAATTATAAATATTTATTGTAAAATATCCCGTAATAATAGCATAATATATTTATAGTATATAAATATATAACAATAAATGAAAAAACAATAATGGGATGGTAAAACAAAACAAATAATAATATTAAATACAATAATTGAATCTGGTATACAATAGTATACAGCATGAATGTACATACACACATAAATATACATCTATGCCGGTATATCAACGTGCGCACACACACAGATAACATGATGACGTCATCAGCAGGTCTATATAGTAGACACATCGAGGTATGCAATCATCACAGCATCTGCTGTCAGTAGAACGTTCGAGAAGGCGTCTATTTTAGTGGTTCCGGTGTTCAGTAGGGCCTTTAGGAGATCCTGGGCCTTAACAATGGTAATGGGTTGCTTCAGGGTTCCCTCCAACAGCAGGGAGTACAGCTTACTACGGTGTATCAGTATGTTCAGGTTTAATAAGTTGCCAGTCCTGTATGAGATATATCATATATCATTATCTATATGTATCTATTGGTATCTATTATTAGCTAGAATTATATATATATATATATATATATAGATAACGAGTAATTGTTTTATGATAACATCACAGAAGTTAATATATAAATTAATATTAATATAAAATAGTATAAATTTATATTATATAACATAATTAGTATTTAACGAAATAAAACGTAATTGAATTTGTAATATATTAGTATTCTATAGGTATTACATTAATTATATTAAATTAATAGGTATTATATTAAATTAATATATTGAGGTCCATTACAATATTATATAAGATTTTTCAGCATGCTATATGTATATATAATATATTATTTAACAACAGTATTATATAATATAAGTTATATTAAATAGTATATATATATATATTATAATAATATATTACAATATTATAAATGGGTACCGGTAAACTCGGACCAGGTAAACATGACCACTTTTAAGCAATAAGCTTGGACCACTTTTATGCTATAACCCATATTATAGAAGTATACTATATATAGTTATTTTAAACTGGTCCGAATCTTCTTCAAAAGTGGTCCGAATTTTATTTCAAAAGTGGTCCGAATTTACCTGGTCCGATCTTTCTGGTATTCTTATACATGTATACAATTATAATTTTAATAATATGCCCAATACCCAGGGCTTCAGTATGAAAATATATATTGACTATATATACCTCATTTTAATTTAATTTAATTTATTATTTTTATAATTAATATATTATTTATTCATACATTACAGTTACATAATTATACATTATAAAATGATACCAAATGAAAATCAGTTATTGATAATCCGTTATTCAATTTGATTACACAATTTATAAACCTTTGAAAATAATCTAATAATAATGTTGTTAAATGATGTTATAAAATAATCTATAATACACATTTACATATATAATATGAATAATTATATATTCTATATATGTCCTGCTATATGAATATTAATTGTTGAGAGAATATCATACGTAATAACAACGTAGATGTCATTATTTCGTTGAAACTAACTTGTCGGCAGTTCCGAGGTAACAATTGAGGTATAACTTTGAACCTAACTTAGACTCTATCTGTATATTGATAATATTTCATAAATTATTGTCATATATATATATATATTTATAATATAGTTAACTACATAATATTATTTAATATTTTATATGAAACGTAGTTATATATATATATATATAAATAACAGAACATATAATCTTAAATATACCTTAATTAGGTTAATTAATTAATTATAATATAATAAACATCATATAGTTAAACTAATAACAAATAATAACTTTTCACATACATATATATATATATATATATATATATATATATATATATATATATATATATATATATATATGTATAGGTTAATTATTATATTTTAATAGTAAGTATATTTATGTTAACTAATTACTATAAACTAGTATCATTACGTTATGTAGGCATATTTAATTATTGTTAATAAAATAAAAAATATATAAAATATTATTATAAAAAATGATTAAAAATGTACCAATTTATTTATTAAATTAATAAATTATTCACTATTCGTAAATAATTAAGTAATTATTTATTTTTATAATTTATATTTTGATGGATTCCTTAATCCCATCGAGGCACTTAATTGACTTTTTTGACATATTACAAAATGGATCTCAAAATACCTTCGAAGATGATCTCATGTTTAGTCATCCAGATTTGAACAAGAACATAACTTTTGTATACATAATTATATAAGATTATTATCAACATATTATGTTAATACCTATGTATTGGTTCAAGGGTCAAGGTTAGCGTAGTCATACTACCCGAATAGCTGACCTCTAGGCCTGCTGAACAACCCACTCACTTTGTTAGTGTAATCTGTTTGCCGATGATGCCAAAATATCTCTATCGTATAGGAATATTACTGAACGTATTATCCTTCAATCAGGACTTAATGATCTATATGATTGGACAGTAAAATGGAACCTTCAAATAGCTTTTGAAAAATGCGCATTTATGTCAATCGGAAAATCTGATATATCATTCTATTCGCTAAATAATACCGTGATTCCTAAATACTCTAATTTTCGAGATCTTGGTATTGTTTTTGATGATAATATTAAATTCAATATTCACATTAATAACATATGTAACAAAGCCTATGTGATCTCTAATATCATTTGTAGATGTTTTACTACAAATAATTCATATTATCTAGTTAAAGCCTATACAACCTATATACGGCCATTACTCGAATATGGTTCTTCCATTTGGAATCCAGGCAATGACTTTATCGGCCTAAACAAACTTATTGAAAAAGTTCAACATAAATTTACTAAGCGAATTTACTTCAGATGCAACTTTATTAAATCAACTTATGATACTAGATTGTGTTTTCTCAATTTAATGAATTTATCCCACCGCAGATTAAGAGCTGACCTGATTCTGGCTTTCAAGATATTGAACAATCTCGTGGATATTGATAAATCATCGGTATTCACAACTTATTCAACAAGTAATCGTGGACCTCTAATTAAAATACGCAAAGACAAATGTATTAATAAATAAACTATAAATTCATTCAGTAACAGAGTGAGTACCGCTTGGAATTCACTTCCTCGTTCTGTGGCTTCGTCTAAATCTTTAAGCATATTAATTACAAATATAGATACTATTAATATTAATGGACATTTTTATTCTCAACATGCTTAAATGTAATGTCGTTATTTTTATAATTTTATTGTTTTTTTAGTTTTCGTTTTCGTTTTGTACTTTATTTGGGTATTTGATCTTACAAGCTGTATACTCATTTGTTAACCTAGTTATTTGATGATGTGTTCAGCACGTTTGAACAACATCCCAAATATTGCTTTATTATTATTTTATTTACTTTCGGTGTGTGTAAATCACAACTTATTTATATTTGCTAACTATTATTTATATATTTCTGTCATTATTATTTATTGTTATCCATCGTTTTAATTCTAATCAATAAACTATTATCTATCTATCTATCTATAAATATTATCTACTTTGATTTACTAACCGCTTTACACATGGACGATTCCACTTTAGTGAAGTCTGTTGTATTCTTCATGGTTTGAAGATTGGTCAATGTTGCAGTCTGAGTCATTGATATCAATACTATAAAGGTCAACATAATTAATATATGGAACATGTATTAGAAGAGACTTTTAGGAAGAATTATTAATTATATTATACATAATAATATATTAATATAAATAATAATGTATATATAAATGATATATTTCACTTAATTATTATATACTTATTATCTCTATTATCATTCATTGTTTATATATACTATATTATATATATATACTATATATATAATATATTTATGTACACATGTATTTATATAAAATATTATCATTAGAATGTCAATATATAATACATGTCATCATTAGCATCATGAAATGCCATCATTTAGCTCTGTTCATTAACAAATATAAAGTATAATAAATAAAAAAATAAATTCATAATTGGATATTCTACATTCTAGCATGAACAAATATAAAGCAAAAAGAATGTAAGGTATTCTATAGAATTTATTATAATAAATCTGTCTCCTATATAATTATAACGATTATTTATTGTGTATTTATATAGAAAAATTCGTTGACTCTATAATATAGAGTCTATGTATATGTATATATATATATATATATATATATATATATATATATATATATATATCTATATATATATATATATATATAGACACTATGTTCACTTTGTTTACATAGCAACCAATATATAGTTGTGTTAATAACTGCTTAGCTTTTAAATATCTTTTAATTGTATTATTATTATAAAGATAAGTACGTATTCATTTATTTTTTATATTATCTATTATATTAATATATATTAAATATTAATATCCAACTTATTTGAAATACATAATAGTTGTCTTTAAATTATAATCATATCTTATTTAGATATAATTATATTTAGTATTTGTTTACATTTTATTATAACAAAATAAAAATCCTAAAAAATAAATAATAATCACAAAGATAATAGAATTATAAATTCGATAAATTAATTAAATTCAAATATATATTACATACTGTTTATGTATATTTATACTTAGCTACATTATTTACTATTTATAAAATTAATTAACTAGTAGTTTATAATAATATTATAACTAATATTCTCCCGTGGATCTCCCTTGGGAATTTGCTTTTGGTAGTCGGATCTACCATCCTTCATTTGAGGTTAGCTACCAACTTACACATAGATAGTCTACTGCTGTACTTACTTACATACAGATCCATCAATTCTACCTCGGACGATACACTCAGACAATCGGACCATCATTGCCCGGCTGCCACCAAGCATACCAGGAGCCTACTAAAGTCAACCGGTGCTTGTCAAGTCAACTCGTCATATAGCAAAACGGACTGAATACCAAACTTCTTCAAAAATATCCCTGTTACGACCAGTTTTTATACATTTATTATTATATTTATTATTATCTATTTCATTCAATTTAATCCCACAATCTCAAGTATACCATGTCCTCAAATTGTTCACATTGTAACCTTCCCGCATGCGAATATTATCTCAAATGTAAAACATGTCCATCTATTTTACATTATAATTGTTTATACCCCGCAGCTATTATTTCTAAATCCTGGTTTCATTCTAAAAACCCCCCTCCCGCTTATGCTATTGCTATATTTAATTCACCTAACTTCATATTCTCATGTTCCTCATGCCTAGCCTTAAATAAGTTTCCTTCGACTAATCATACAACTACTCCACCCATTACTATGCCATATTCACCTTCTACTTTAACTGACAAATCTATACATAATACTTGTTCCAAGGTAACGCCAAATATAACATCTGATATATATTCTTCTACTACGACTATTAATATCCAGCCCAAGCATCAGCCCAATGCTAATACTTATAGAAACATTCCAAAGCTAATGGACTTAACATTTTCCTCAAATCACACACCAACCCCTATATTATCTAGTTCAACTTCCTCAAAGTCTTCATCCATACGCTCCATAGATAATTCCCTCATACTAGTACTTGAACACCTTCTTCCTTATGAAGTTAACTATAATTTCATAGTATCATTAATTGACTATATAAAACTTCCACATTCTTATATTACTTCTGCCTCATTTCTTACCAGTACTGCTATATTACGTTTCACTAATATTTCTGCTCGTGATATATGTTTCTCCTCCCTTCTAAAAATCTCACCACATAGTAATTTTAAGCATATATTTATTCGTCATTATTTACCTGACTCTACTAGACTTCTTGGTAAGGTACTATATCATGCCCTAAAACAAAAACTCACGCCCATTTTGTATAAAGTATTTTTTAATAATCGTTCCCAAACATTTGAACTTAGGGATAAAAAAAATCCTCTTTCATATCCCCCTTTTCTCATCCCTGAATCTGATCTAACAAAATGGTTTGATTCTTTTGATCACTATAAGAAATCATTTATAAATAATTCTTCCTCTCAAGCCTGACTATCCTATAATATAGCCTTGATCAATATTCGCTCCTTGAGATCAAATATATCCCTTCTGTTCCCATACCTTAAATTACAAAAATTTATTATAATCGCATTGACTGAGACCTGGATTTCTAATAATGACTCTGATATATTTGCCTCCATCTTGGACTTTGGATATACACTCTATCTCGCTCCACGACAAACGGGCCGTGGTGGTGGGGTAGGATTTATGATACGTAATGATTTTTACCTATCTCCATCCATTTCATTCCCCCCCTTTTCATATAGTGATTGTATTTCGCTGACCCTCAAGCTTCCTAACTTAACTCTACATCTTACCGTTATCTATCGTCCCCCAAAACCTGAAACCAGTTTATTCTTTGATGAATTTCATGATTTTATCCATAAACTTCCTTTATCTTCATCCTATCTACCAATAGTTCTTGGTGACTTAAACTATCACTATAATTCTCCCATCTATCCCCATGGTGACTTTAAACTCCTAACTGAGTCTCTTTCCTTGTGCCAACATATATCATTTCCTACCCATTCTAGTGGCAATACACTTGATATGATATTTACACCCCTATCCAGTCCTCTTATTAGATGTATAAACCCTAACTCCTTTCAAAAAATTGAACTACTAACTGATCATTTTATTATTGAATTCTCTATAAATCTAAAATTCACAAATATTAAACGAAAACGTATTACATATAGAGATTTTAAGTCTATCGACCTACCAAGATTTGTAAACAATATCAAAACTGAGATCTCTTCTTCAACTTCCCTCTGTCCGGTACTCCTAAACTCCACTCTCCTAAATATTATCAATATACATGCACCTACAAAAACTACATTAATTACCGACCGCCCTTTTTCTCCCTGGTTCTCCCACGAACTTTTCATCTTCAAGAAGAGTGTTCGAAAATTTGAGAAGAAATTTCTTAAAAATCCTTCTACTGAAACTAAATTAGCACTATCAATAGCTAGAAAAAATTACAAATCTACTATATCTCGTTCAAAATCTATCTATTATAACAAAAAGATAGCATTGATATCCTCCAATCCTCGCAAATTATTTAAAATAGCAAATAAAATTCTCTCTCCTCCAGATGAAAAAATCCTCCCCATTTTACCTAACACGTCAAATTTTCAACTGTGTTCTCTTTTTGATAAATTCTTTAAACATAAAATTGCAAGCATTAATAATATTATTTGCGCATCTACTCAACCCATACTCAATCCTACCATATATATTACCCATCATATTGACTCATTAAGTACATTCACTATTCCTTCACTGTATGAAGTAAATGACCTACTCATGAAATCTCACTGTACCTCCCCCACTGATCCCCTACCTTTATCATTATATCACAAACTTTCACCCTTATTTTCTCCTATTTTCTTGGATATTATTGCGAACTCACTAAACTCTGGCCAAGTTTCACCCTGTCTCAAGACTGCCATAATATCCCCTATTCTAAAAAAACAAAACTTAGACCCAAACTCATTTAGCAATTATCGCCCGATCTCCCACCTACCCTTATTAAGTAAAATATTAGAAAGAATTGTTTCCAAACAACTCATAGCCCATGTAAATAAAAATAATCTTTTCGACCCGTTTCAAAGCGCTTTTCGTAAGGGTCATTCAACCGAAACAGCTCTCCTACGTATTACTGACACTATATTATCTACCTTAAATTGCAACACGTGTTGCCAGCTAATCCTACTTGATCTATCATCTGCTTTTGATACCCTGGACCATAACATATTAATCTCGCGACTTACTTTAATGGGTATATCTGGCTTAGCATTAAAATGGTTTACTTCATATCTCACTAACAGGAATATCTCTATTATGATTGACAAATCTTACTCGCCTCTTTCTCCTCTTAACCACGGTATTCCCCAAGGATCTGTTCTAGGTCCATCCCTCTTTTCTATTTATATCCGCCCTATTGCTGATCTAATTAAGAAATTTCCAAATATCCACTACCATATTTTTGCTGATGATATCCAACTGTTTACCTTTTTCCCTATAAATTCTCATAATACCATTAACTCTGAATTAATCGAGTGTGCTAACTCCATAAGATTATGGCTCCTCTCCAATAAACTACTAATTAATTCCTCTAAGACTACTGTACTTAACATATCTACTTCTGAAACTTCCTTTCCAAACTTTACTCTAAATAACATGATTATTTCTCCTTCTCATTCCTCCAAAAACCTAGGATTAGTATTTGATGACAAATTATCATTTAAGAATCACATATCATCCATTACAAAATCATCCAACTTTCATCTCTTCAGAATTAAAAAAATACGGACATCACTTTCCAGAAACCTTACTAAAACTCTAATTAATGCTCTTGTACTTTCACGTATTGACTACTGTTCTTCCCTACTGCATTTACTTCCTGCTAAAGCTACTGCTCCACTTAATCGGATTATCCGTTCCTCAATACGTACTACTTACTCTTTAACTCGACTGGATCACTCTACTACAACATCTCATCAATCATCTCGTATGTGGCTACCCTTCTCCCTCAGGTGTAAATTACGTATACTATCTATAATCCATAAATCAATATATTCTTTTACCCCTAGCTATATCTCTGATCTAATTAAAAAACGTACTATATTATCTTCTCTTCGTTACCAAAATGCTCCTCTACTTATCTCCCAGAACTCTAGTAAAACTTCCCTAAATTCTAGAGCTTTTAAAAATTCCGGTCCAACCCTATGGAATTCCCTCCCTCCTACCATTCGTTCTATTAGATCCCACAAAAGATTTATAAATCTTACTTCTTCTTTTCTCTCTACCCAAAATCATTAAATCATCCAACTTATTATTTGTATCCGTGTTATATTAAATTTATATCATTATTAAATTGTATTGTATTATTATTATCTTATTATTATATAACACTATACTATATCAATGCAGTCTGTAGTATATACAAATACACCATATCAATGCAGACTGTAGTATATAATAGTCCTTTATATTGTTTATTATTGTTTTTCCGTTGTATATTGAATGTATATTATTATCAAATTATTATCGTATTACTATTATTTTATTATTATTTTCTTCCCGCACGAGCGAAGGGGTCTACATGACCCTATTTTAGTGCTAATAAACCAATATCATCATCATCATCATATATATATATATATATATATACACACATACATATAACTCTATAACCTATAAACTATAGTATACACATTTTTGTACTACACAATGATTCGTTACAAATATTAATAAGTATATATGCACACATTATGAATACATACATTCCCATACATTCCCCGTACAATGTACGGCGTACATCCATATTATATATATATATATATATATATATATATATACATTATGTTATTTTACAGTAATTGTATCAAAGACCTACAATAAAATCTTACATTCAACAATTAATATATTAATATATTAATAAAGTTAAAGATTCTACATTATATCTTATATATATATTAATTGTTATTGTTATATAACCATATTGTTATTTATATTTATGGAATTATTCCTTTCATCCCATCCAGGAACTAAAATTAAGTTTTCACTTATAACCATATATAGCTCTAATATCCCTTCGAAGCCACTCATGTTAAGGCATACATGGTTTTAATGAGAGCCGATCATTTATTTATACACAATTATTTAAGATCACTTCTAAATCTTATTTTAAGACCTATTTTAATGGTCCGAACCAGAGTCATACTGCGTGTGTGTAAGACGCATTAGACAACTGAGCCATACATGCAGTTTTATATATGTATACATAATTCTATGAAAAAAGAATTTAACATATGATATGTATAGAGTCAACTTACCTATTCATATTATATATATATATATATATATATATATATATATATATATATATATATATAATAAAAGGGAATATTTTTAATAATTTCAATACATATTTGAATATATCTCTAAATTGCTGGAATATATTACTCATGTGAACAGCTTGCTGGAATAATATCTTGAGAAGAACTAATATACGATTATTAATAGATGTACAAATTATAAATATATATAGTCATATATACAATTAGATGATTAGGGTTGTCAATACAAATATTAAATTATTTATTAATTTCCCCTTTGTTCCAAACAGTTGATAAGGAATTTCTTTAATGATAACTATTATTTGTTATTTGTTATTATTATATATGAATATATACTTTAAAAATTATTAAAAATGATATTTTTAGAAATAAAAATGTATCTATCGTCTATAATTAATAAAACTATATTTAAAAAAGGTGATAAATCTATAAATAAAACTAAAAACAATATAAATATATTATAATATAAATATATTATAATATAAATATAATATATAATGAAATATTGTGTATATCATTATATCAACTATTTAAATTAAACTAATACTGTTTCAAATACATCTTCAAACTAATTTAAGTATATAATTAGTTTTTATATACTATACTATATATATATATTATATATATATATATATATATATATATATATATATATATATATATACTATACATATATTACACTAGAATGGGGAATAGGCTACTATTTAGTTAGATATAAAACTTTAGATAGGTTACATAGAATTTAGGATCAAAGTATACTAGGTACCCACTATGTAGTACCTAGTAGGTACCTATATTTAATTATAACAAATAAATTATTCCCAGGCAGAATTAAGAAATAGTTAGAAAATTTAATTTAGTCAACAATTATTTTGTAGTAGGTAGAAATACTCTACTAAATAATAAAAGGACACACGTATTTCATAAGTATACATATACCTATACACATACCACTATACCTATATACATACCACTATATCTACTATAATAGAGTATTATTCAATATTATATGAACATTTATAATAAAATATCTATTATAATATAATACATCCTATAGTATAGTAAACTATAGTTGATAACAAACAACTACAATATGCTATAGGATACGACCTTCAGGATACTGATACGTAGCGACTGGAATGTTCCCGAGCTTGTGAACAGATCCAGCCACAATAGAGATGATGTACAAGGGAGAGCTAGTACGATCGTTTGATAATCTGGACACTCGGTTTCTATAGAAACTCATGCCCACGTATGCATTCGCTTGTCCGCCATCATCACTGTGTGTAGTGGTATGTGTAGTAGTATGTGTAGAGGCATGGGTATTGGTATGTGTAGATGTATTTATAGTGGTATTTATAGTGGTGGTATGTGGTGTAATCATATTGTAATGAATAATATGTTCTAGATAATAATTATAAGCAATATTTAATAAACAAATATTAAAGCTGTACAGTTATTATTAACATAACACTACAGGTATACGTTTATATAACTATAGTTACATATTCACAATGTGTAATGTCATTTACATATTTGCACACACAAACACATATATATATATCCAATAATAATGAGTACCAACACTATATTCAGCAATTTGCATTCATTTAATTCTCGTCCGAAACCAACTTTGATCTATTCAATAGTATTGGCAGGTATAAACAATACATTATTATACAAGATAATATTTTAGAAGAAAATTACATTTACAATGTAATTCATTATGCAATATATTAATGGTAATACATTATATATATATTTAGTAAATAGATTAGACTAGTTTATAATATCTAATACATAACAAGTATTTACTATTTATATAAATATACTATAAGTATATTATTCCTATTAATAAATATAATATTAAAAAAAATATGACAGATTTATATATATATATATATATATATATATATATATATATATATATATATATATTATGATTGTATTTAATTTATATAAGTAAGTATATCGGGATGAAAGTAGTTTTATATCTCAGGTAGAAGTATTCGTTTTGATAATTTGGTTAGATAATAATGCATGATATTACTGATTGTTATTAGGAACCCTATATAAATGTGTTGACCAATGTTATAGTGAAATAGTATTCCCACACTACATTATATCATTATACCTATACAACAAACTTTACCTTGTTACCTTGTGCCATCGAGTCGTAACCGACCCCTGGCGGCGTCCATGACAGTTCCTCTCCATATAACTCTATTTCTGGCTTCTGCTAGTATCTTCATGATGTTGTCGTTGGCTATATAATTCTGCACATTGTTCAGCCACGTTATGTGTGGCCTACCCATTCGCCGTTGACCATCCATTTTTCCTAGCATCAGCTGTAGCTCCATCGAGTCCGCTCTCACCACTTGTCCGAAGTATGATAAGGCAAGTTTGACAATTTATGTCTCTAGCGTTCTTTTGGGTTTTATGCTGGCAATGATTTCTATATTTGTCTTCCTATCTAAATAGGTCACTCAAAGCAGGTTTCTCCAACACCACATTTCGAAAGCATCGATTTTTGCTCTTTCCTTCTTATTTAGAGTCCAGGTTTCTGCACCGTATAGAATAATCGGGAAAATAAGTGTCTGTACAATTTTTAATTTAGTGGCGAGTCTTAAATTTCTATCTTTAACAATTTTCCTCAGACTCCCCATTGCACTTTTTCCCATTGCAATTCTTCTGCGTAATTCCATATCTATGTGTCCGTCACTTGTTATCAAGGCTCCCAGGAACACAAATCTTTCAACTACTTCTATATTTACGCCATCAACTATTATATAATATAGTTCTCCTGTTGCCATCACATTAGTTTTTTTGACATTTAGATAACCCAGCTTTCTCACTCGACGATTTGACTTTTTCTATAAGTTCTATAAGGTCCTCTCTATTACCGGCTATGAATGTGGTGTCATCCGCATATCTCAGGTTTGATACTTTCCTTCCACCTATGCCAATGCCTTTGTCCCACTTATCTAGAGCCTCTCGCATTATCTTTTCTACATAGATGTTGAATAGCAATGGAGATAGAATGCAACCCTGGCGTACTCCTTTACCAATCGGTATGTTGCCTGTCTCTCCATACTCTGTCCTTATAGTCGCTTCCTAATTTGTATACAAGTTACTAAGCATGACAATCAAATGTTCAGGTACTCCCATACATTTGAGAGTGTACCATAATCGTTGATGGTCTACTCAATCAAATGCCTTCTTGTAGTCAATATAATACATGAATAGTTCTCTTTGATTATCCCTAGCTCTTTCCATCAGCCATCTCAGGTTTGATATGTGGTCTCTAGTTTCTCTACCTCTTCGAAACTCGGCTTGTTCGATCGGTAGTTCAGGGATAAGGAAGGCCTCCAGTCTTTTTTGTAGAACTCACAGAAGTATTTTGCTAGCATGTGAGATTAAGGCAATAGTTCGATAATTCCCACATTCTTTTTTATCTCCTTTCTTGTAAATAGGGACATATATGGACTTCTTCCAATCATTTGGCCATGTCTTCATTACAAAATCTTACTTAGGTATTAATTACTAATTCCTAATTTAATAGTTTTCGAGTTCATTTTATTAGAATATATTCCCCCCATAAATGATATATCTACGAGTACACATATATGTGTATATAATATAATATATATATATATATATATATATATATATATATATATATATATATATATATATATATTACATTGAATAATACCGCTGTCAGCAATTGACCAGTTGAACATCCAGACTACACTTAATATCGTCTATAGATCTAGCTAGTATTTCATAGGTCAAACTCTCTTTTCTTTATTATTATTGTAACGAAAAAGTATCATGTATTCAGATGTATACAAAATAACTAAACGTTATTATCTTATTATATAGACTTGGTTCACAATTACCTACTAATCATATTATGTTATCAGATACATTAGTATTTTTTTGAAGATATTGAGAAGTCCTCTACGCATTTTACATTCATTTTCTTCCTCATCTCTACATCTTTCAATTTTTACAGTAATATAATAAAGAAGCTAGAATGGGGGAATTATGTAATTAAGTATAATGTGAGTATTTTCTATTCTTATATTTGTCTCCAGTTTCACCACACTCAGGTGTCTATGTATATATATAGGAAATTCTAATGTTGATATATGTTTGCCATTTCTGTTATAACATATACTATAGTATTCCGCCAATATATGTACCAATTTGTACTTCTTCACAAGGTTTTCCAAACACATATTAATATACCTTCATAATATTGGCGCCATTATTTAGTAGTATATTGATCTGTACGTAGAGTATTATTTCTATACCGTAGCTTGACAATATATTCACCAAAATACTGGTCAGAGTTACAGTTATTGTATTGAACCAGCTAATAGGTCAATATCACCAGCTTATCAATTTTCTTCTTTATATTGTAATCGTTGATATATAATTATCGGTATTTATTGAATTATGTTTTTATAAATATATTGAATAATACTCTAGAGAGAATATAAAACCTTGCATTACTCACTCTTTTTCCGAATGGAATTTAAATGTTGTTGTTTAGTAATATAGAAATAGTATCATTAGGTTTATCCTATATTTATTCTTCACATATAGCGAAAGATACAACATAATGATATATTATATATAAAAAAGCATTTTTAAAGTAGGTGAAGATATATATCTAACTAGCCATATGGCTTAGTATTAATTGTTGTTTCACTTTTCAATTAGGCCTACTTGTTTACAATTAAATTTTATTCTACCATTTAATTTTGAAGACATGTATTTGTATAAAGACGTTTCATCATACATAGATTTGCCATCTTTATCCTCGATTATAGAAAAATACTTAGTATTTGTAATAGCTTTTACATTTTTTTATTGTGCTACCTTTTTTAAAATCATTATTATTATTATTATCAGATTTAGGTTTACACCAGGGTTTTTGTAGAAACTAAAGCTTATCGAGACAATTACCCTTAATTTTAAAGCAAGTTCAAAAAAACTAAAAAATAAAATATTATAAAATATTAGATGACTTCCTGTTTACATAGATACAATACAATGAATAAAATAGAAAAATAATATAAATTGTTTGAACTTGCCATAAAATTATGAAATCATCATTTAATTATTTATAAATAAATAACTAAAATAAATAATAAGTACTATAAAATAATACACTAAACAAAAATATAGATGTATTAGTATAAATGAAGAAAAAATGAAGTAAAATGAAGTAAAACTGAATAAAACTGAATAAAACATAACAAAAAGAATATTTAGAAAGATGGTAAGAACTGTATGTAACATTTTTTTTTTTTTTTTTTTTTCATAAATTTATTTCAGTAAATAAGTTTTAGAAATTTTTTAGTAATACTTTAGAATAATGTAAAGAATGTAAAATATTTTTTAAACTTGGATGTTAGTGTTGATTACTAATTTTTATATAAGTGTCAATAACGAGAAATAAAACAAAGTATAATCAAATATACAAGAAAAAAGATTCAATACAAAATGTTTATGTAATTAAAAATAAAGTCAAATAATATTATTAGTCAGAGGGAAATAAAAAATACTAAAGAAAATACTAAAGAAAAAAGAAATACCTAAAAGTTTTTTTTAATTTTATTATTTTTATATAAACGTCAATTAAAAAGAAAAGAAAGAAAACATGAAAGTAAATTCAAATATAAAATGCAAAAATGCAGTAAAATAATATTATTAATGTCGGGGAAAAAATATTGTAAAATAAAACACTCAAAAGTATTAATTTTTTTTAAATTTTTATATAAACGTCAATAAATTAAAATAAGAATAAAATATGGATCTTAGTATATAATACAATATTAGATAAAAGTCATGATAAAAGATTTAAAATTAGAAAAATGAGATTTAGATTAAAATTATACTGAGTAAGAAGATAACAAATTTGTATACATACGTTTCCTGAATAATTTATAATTTGAAATATTTTTGAAAATATTATCAAGCTTATTCCAGGTAATTGGTCCAATGTATATTAATGTTCTTCTGCATAGTTCTTTTTTGAAATTAATAATTGAGCAATTATTTATGCTCCTAGTGTTGTGAGATGATGAAGTTACAGAAAAAAATGCATTTGTTATAACAGGATGAAGATCATTGAAAATTTTAAACATAAATTCACATGTACTTATATATGTAATTTCATTTATTTTTAATAAAGAATTATCAATAAATAGTCCACTAGTATGATGTAAAAAATGTTTTTTTACATATAATCCTTATCATTCGCTTTTGAAGAATATATATGCATGATACATTAGATTTATATGTATTTCCCCAAAATATGTTACAATACTTTATATGAGGCAAGAATATGGAATTATATATATGAAGTAATGCTTTTTTATTTATAAATTTGGAAATAATGTTGGTAATAAATATGATTGTTTTAGTTTTGATTTTAAAAACAAGATATGTTGTTTCCAGTTCAATATATCGTCTATAATTACGCCTACAAATTTATAAAATGTAACTCTTTCAATATTTATGTTATTTAAATTTATATTTATAATAGTTCTTGAATTAATAGACATAAAGCAAGTTTTATTTAAATGTAATGATAACCTATTATAGATTAACCATTTATTAATATTTTTTAATTCAGTTTGACAAATATAATTAAGTATTTCTGCTGATGTATTTTCAAAATATAAAGTAGTATCATCTGCGAACATGGTAAACTTACATAAAGAAGATGATTTTGTAATATCATTAATATAAATTAAAAATAAAATGGGTCCTAGGATGGTGCCTTGGGGTACACCCGTTATGACTTTTAGTTTATCTGAAATTACATCATTATATATATACACTGTTGATATCTATTTGTTAAATAGCTCATTATCCAGTTAAGTGCAATCCCTCGTACTCCAATATTTTTTAATTTAAAAAGTAATATTCTGTGATTAACTGTGTCAAATGCTTTTTTTAAATCAATAAAGATTATAGCGCCAACATTGTTATTATTAAAATTGTATTAATTCTACTCTTTCAACTATTCATTATTGTCATCAAACTTCTACTGGGTATTGTCCTGTATATCCCTTCTTCTTTCTCATTTATTATTTTTCAGTTTCTTCTAGTTTATTATTTTGTCATAAAGTTCCAACATTAAAGTATACAATTATAAAAATAGAGTATTTATTGATTTATAACAATCATAATTTACTTATTATAACATTTCATAAAATATTTATTTATTTTATATATAATTTTTGAAACCAAACCCTACTTTAATTATTCAGTTTTTACATAAAACTATATTTGTATATATACACAACGACTGATAAGACAACTATTATAATTGAACAATACACAACCTACATTACTTTATGAAATATCGTACAATAATAAGTAGGATATATACTGGATATATAGTATACAGCTTTAAAAATTAATGATATAACAGATTGTGAAATCATAATATAAATTATACTATTATGTAATAAAATATTAATTTATTTGATATAAATGAAATTAATTAAGAATTTAAATATATAATATAGAATTAAATATTTCTATATTCCTTAATAATTGTAAATATTATTTATATCACATATATTTTAAAATTAAGAATAGATATGTACACAAACGATAATACCATATTATTTAGTTGATTTTTAATTGTTACAGATGTTATATATATACATATATAGTTATTGAAAGTTCTAACATTATCTTTGCAGATAGTATTCTCAATAGATACCCAGCCTGAACTACCCACCGTTTGAGAGGCTGCCACAAATGGAACGAAAGTCATTGTAAGGTTGAAAGTGTAGTAATCTAAAGAGGATAGTCATGTGATCATATTGCTGTTAGTTAATACAACATAGAGTGTATACACTATAGTTATAAAATAGTTATTTATATTATCATTAGATATACATATATGTATACAACATAAATAGTATAGATTAGTACATAACTTGTATATATATATACAGTGATGGGCACGATCACGATCGTAGATCGTGGATCGTCGATCCCGATCGCGATCGTGATCTTGATCGACGATCGTTAGAAAATTATCGGGTAAAATGAACGACGATCGTCAGCAACTGATCGCGATCAACGATCGTGAAAAAAAATTAAACATAATATATATATATTTATATCAAGAAATAACAAAATAGTGGATAAAATAACTTTTATTTATGAAAATGTTGAAATACGATCACATTTATAATAAAATAATATTAATATAATGAATTTGATTTTAATAGAACTAACAATGCAAATTTAGTATCATTTAGTTTATTGCGTTTCGGTTTATTTATATTGGTAGCAATACTAAACATTCTTTCCCCGGCGCGGATGATGGGAGTATAGAATTGTATTTTATGAATAACATTTTTATAATAGGATACTTATTTAGCATATCTAAATTAGTATTTTTACTATTTATATAATTAAGTATTTCTATTTCTACTGTTGATTTAGAAGTGGATGGTCCATTATCATCAATAACATAGAATTCATCTGAATTAGTTTCGCTTTGTTCTGGTGCAGTTATATAAACCTCGTTATCTGGGATATGTCTATTAACATATTTCTTAAATGTAGATAACAACATATCATTTTCTTCTACGTAATTACTTAACCAATTTAACTTAAATTTTGGGTTAGATATTATTACTATAATGACACTATTAATAGAATACTCAAATGAAAAATAATCGTTAAACCTACATTTTAATCCTTCCTTTAATACATCTAATAATGGTTGACAATAAACTAATTTAGTATCCATTTTTAATAAGCGGGATTCTATTGAAAATAGTGTTGGGAATACATCTCCATAAAAACTGTCTCGCGCGATAAAATATTACGATTACATTAGTAAAAAAGATACATTGGTATATTTATATATATATAAATATATTGATATGACGGCGTCAATGCGTGAATACTCGCGAGTACTGCGTGGATCATTAGTGGTTCATGCAGCAGCCCGTAATTCATACGCTTATATAATAATACGATCGAGATCCACGATCGGCGATCGATGATCGAGATCGCGATCGACGATCAAAATAATTACACGATCGACGATCGACGATCGACGATCATTAAAAAATGATCGTGTAAAAAGATCGACGATCGACGATCGTTAGAAAATTATCGATGAAATTGATCGACGATCGGCGATCGTGAAAATTCGTGATCGTGCCCATCACTGTATATATATACATGACCATGATTTAACTATACATGATTATTTTATGGGATAATATTCTAATTAGACTATCAAATCTATACATTATTCTATAGATTCTATATGATAAATATGATATGTAAATATTTAATATATATAATATAACTAAATGTCTAAATATATATATATATATATATAATGAATTATGGTATAAAGATAACACAATAGGTGAAATACACTGTTATAATGATACTGGCACACATAGGTAAACATTACGTAACAATTAAATACTTGTTGCTAACCCATGGCGGTATCGAAAACTGTATAATGATGGAATTATATTAGTATGGTATAATTGTTAGGTAATATATTGTAATATATTAAAAACATATGTACATATGTATCAATTACGTATCAATGTATCTGTAATATGAACAAAATAATATAAATATATTTATGTGAAATAATGTCTATATATAGACATTATTTCACATAACGTTACCATCTATAGACTATATATAGTCAAGGATTTTGCAAAGCAAATATATGTAAATCTAATTAATTTATGAAATTATGAAAAATTACACCATCTGTACTGAAAAATAGTTATTTATAATTCTATTTTTAATTTATATTTATTTAAATGTACATTTGAAAATTACATCACTATTATAAATAAAAAGTTATGTACGTTTTTGAATATAATTAAAATTTAAATTATAATATTTGTTTTAAAGAAAAAGTATAACATTATCATAATAAGACATTTAAAAAAAATATAAAGCTATATTTAAGAAATATGATAAATCATAAGTCCATTTCAATGTAAAATGATACATATTCTGTAACATGATTAATTATTATGTAACAATATTATGATAATTCGATTTTGAAATTCTGTTTAATTATTTATTTTAAAACCATAGTTTTGCCAAAAAACAAATAAATATTAACATTTATTTCACGTTTTTAGATATCAATAATATATCGTTACCTCGCAAAATCTTTGCTATAGTTCTGTAGAACAATAGTTTTTAATTGTTATATACATGTTAACAGAGAGAACAATGGTTTCACTAACCGGAATAATGAAGAGCGACGCCCCCTAGCGCTATTGTTGCCAACAGAATGAAGGTCATCATACCTAGCCACACGTAGGTCATGGCTTTGCTGCTACATGTTCCACTCGAGGAAGCAGGCGGATTGCCTGAACCCTTCTGCGGATATTGGTTGCTATTGTTTCTGTACTGTATGCGGTGACACGTGATTATAGGGATAGGTCACGTGGAATGTATAATATGTATTTAGTTTATATGTTATATATTGTACAATGTACATATAATTTAATGTACAGCGTACATTAAATTATATGTCTATAACAATTTCTATAGTTAAAATATATAAAATAATGTCTATAAATTATTTATGTTAGAGTAATTTTTTTAATTACCTAATATATATAATGTAAGAATGTATATACATGTTGTATATGTATTAACATTTAATGTATGATATATATATATATATATATATATATAGTCATAGTAATTAATGATGCAATTATTCAATGTATAACTATATAACTATAACTATATCACTATATAAATAGAAACTTCTATCTATTATGAAATATCGAGTGCAAATGAAATATTATTTATATATATATATATAATATTATATAATAATGTCTTTATATACTATTTTTATATATACAGTATTGACTATATTCACTGACTGTAATATATTGTAAATCGATATAATCCGGGATATAATATTAATACATAGCACTAATAAATAAATAAGAATATTAAATCTAAATAAAACAATCACTATTATGGTAATCCTCATATTATACAAATAATTATTGTATATCTATAATTAAATATGTATAATACGTATAGCATAACATATTTACATTATTGTTATAAACTTTCAATTATATAATTTGAAGATTATATAATAGATTGAAAAATTAAATATAAAAACAAGTGAACCCTAAAATATTGATTTTTTCAAAATATAGATAGATGTTTAGAAATATACAGATATAAAGATATAGGTGGAATGAAAATACAGAGAGAAAGATAGACACATATTATTTAGTGAAACTTATATATATATATATATATATATATATATATATATATATATATTAGTGCTGTAAAATTTCAAATCTCAAATATCAAATCTCAAATCTTTTTTTTTCGGTTCGGTTCAAATCTTTAATTTTCGGGTATTTGGAAAGATTTGATGGTCTCAAATCTTTATTTTAAATTTAGTTTCGGTTCGGGTATCATGTCGGGTAATTGTTTGGGTAACGATCGATAAACATAATTATGTAATATGTTACTTTCAATTATTTTAAAATATCCTTTAAAATGTATAGATAGGATATCCTACTATTAATTCGATCATCAGTTATGCCACCTATATGATAATATATTTAAAATAGAATAATGTATTCAAGGACACCGTTTCCTTGATTTATTATCCATTAAAAACAATATTTAAAAATTAATACGCATATTCTGTAGATTTATATATTAATACAGAGTATAAATCATTTAAACTAATCTAATGATATTCCTTCAGGAATATCATTAGATTAAGTTTAATATATAGTATATAGGATTCCTCCTACACCTTTACTAAATACTATATACTGATATATATGATTATTAGAATAGTAACGTATTCAATAATTCGAGTAATTGATAATTATTTATTGTAAATTATTCAATTATAATTTATTAATTAATAATTATTTATCAATTATTATTATTAATTAATATAATTAATTATATATTATTTTAATAATTATTAATTATTTAATTATAATTTATTAATTAATAATTATTTATAAATTAATTATTATTATTATTAATTAATAATAATTATTTATTAATTATTATAATTATTTATTAATTATTATAATTATTTATTAATTATTATAATTATTTATTAATTATTATAATTATTTATTAATTAGTATAATTATTTATTAATTATTATAATTATTTATTATAATTATTTATTATTATTATTTATTAATTATTATAATTATTTATTAATTATTATAATTAATGAATAATTTTATTATTTATTATTATTAATAATAATTAATTAATTAATATCTTATTTTTTTCTTCGTTAACTTATTTTAAAATATTATTAAAAGATTTGAAGTTCTCGAGAACATACCTAAATATGAGAGATTTGAAGTTCTCGAGAACTTGATATTTTTTTAAAGATTTGAAGTTCTCGAGAACAACAATTTTAAGATTTGAAGTTCTCGAGAACAACCAAGTATTTGAAATTTTACAGCACTAATATATATATATATATATATATATATATATATTAATGAACATTATTATTGATATATAGTAATTTCCAAGACATAACTTTGTTATAAATATTTGAAATATCTTCTTATTAACTAATAGATATCCAGGGCAATGTATATTACTTTTATTTATTAAACTTATACATTATGTAGGACCTACAATAAATACAGTAATCTCAGGTAATAAACTATTCATGTAATGACACACTTTGATTACTGATATATATATATATATATATATATATATATATATATATATATATATATATCTATGAATTCACACACAATGTATGGGTAGGGTATGTAATGAGGGTAGCAATTGTGTATGTGTATTATTATCTTTCTTTATAATAACATTATAAATATTATAAGATAGATTAACTAAATATATATATATATATATATATATAAATATAAGTATAATATTATCTAGATTTACAGTTATAACTAGAGTTTAATAACTAGAGTTATACAATTAAAAATAACTATATAAACATGTATATAGGTATATAAATTCTATCAACTTTAATATATATATATATATATATATATATATATTTTCCTGTTTATATAAAATAACATGTATGTATATACCACTACAAACTTCTAGTGTGTTCAACTACCTGTTCTATTAGCTTGCGTTATAGCATATGTCGTATGTTTCACATAGATTTACCTATATCAATCAAAGGTGCAAATACATACGCATGCATGCATATACACCAACACATGTACACTCCTACACACATACACTACACTAATGTAATAACTTTGAAAGTGTATTCATTGATACCTATGGAATGCATGAGTCATCCATTATTGTAATATTTCACCACACCCTATCATGACTGGAAGCACGATTGTGGTCAATTGTACAGTGTACACTGTATACTGTACATTGTACAGTGTACAATGAGAATAATATACACTGACATGTAGTAACACGAATAGATTAATACGAATAGTTATTAGTCATAAGTGTATATACCAAAGATATACATGATATTACCTTATTTACTATATCAGTAATGTAGTTCTATATATTGAAAATATATATATATATATATATATATATATATATACATGTATATTAGGGTTATATAAAATGACGTCATAAACCGCGTCATCGTATTGATTGTTTTGATTGTTTTGATTGTCTTCCCTGCGTTTAGGACTGGGATCATTACGCCTACGACTCTGTCTTCTGCCTCCACCTCCACCTCCACCTCTGCCTCCACCTCCTCCACCGCCTCCTCCTCCATCGTTATCTCTGGCATCTCTGGCATCTCTACCGCGTCCTTCACCCCTATGGTCATCTCTGCGTCCACTAAAGCGATGGTCAGGGCCGTCAGTGTATCCGTCATAGGCATTGTAGTTACGTCCTGCCCTCTGGTCATTCCTATAGTCCATTGTTGTAGGCGGTCAATGATATCCTACTCCTTGTATAGCTGCTACTGTTACTACAGATGTAGATGTACGATACTCCGAGAATGCGACAAGTTTAAACAATGCTAGACGATAGGCTCCGATACGACAGTGATGTTATAGAGATGCTTTACGTAAGAAGAGGAATGTGGTAGTCGAAGTCACTCTACGCCACTGGTAATTAATTAGCTAAACAGTTAAGCAGTAGCGACAATGGTATTCAGAAGTCACTGGACCGTGACGCTACGCCGCCCTATAATAAACACCCAACTTTAATGATGCTTATATAGTAACGCCTCGCACATGCAGTAGATGTATGTGTATGTGCAGTAGATGTATGAATGCGTTTCATCACCGGTAACGTGTGTGGGTAAATATAGTATATAATTTATTACTAGACAATAACGTATACGATATTTATTACACATTCTGTGAAATAGATCAAGTATTAATGAATTATAAAATATTGTTTATTGTACTATTGTAATGTAAATTTAGTTAGTTGTACTTGTTTACACATTTATTATGACAATGACTTTTTAAAAGACATGTTTATTATTGCTTATTTTATAATATGAAAAAAAAATCTATACTTATTTATATAAAATGAATATTGTGAAATAGTTATGAAAATATCAATAGGTACGTGTAAAATATCAATATGTACTTATTATATTTTACTTTTGCAAATAAATAGCATAACATAACTTATATTGATATACATAATAATATAACGAGTATCATATGATTGGTATATAGGATAATTGAGTTATGTATGTATAGCTAAGCATGTTAATAAGTTGGTTTAACAAGGTATGTAAAGATATCCAACTTCTATTTTTAACATTATAGTTACATAGTAGTATAATAATACCCATGTATAAATATGGAGCACAAGAATATACGAATAATATTGAAAATATACTACTGTTAGTATTAATGTACCTAATGAACCCCATGTGTTCGAAATATAGGGTAAAGTAGTAATCTCAATACAATTTTTCTTAGCTCTTCTTTTCAATAATTTTAAAATACAGGAAAACAATAATAGGTAACTATTGTTGTATATGTATGAAATAAAATAGTGTATACAAGGATATAAAACAAACAATTAAACTTACACCCGTGTACTTAATTAACTACGTATACATTTGTCAGACTATAATTACAATCTATAGATTACACCTGAATCAAACTCGCCGGGTGCAATGCAACTTGTGCTTTTGTTGAACTATTTAAATAATATAACCTATTTAACGTACATAATACGATGACGTATGCATACTTGCTTAATGTATGATTAGTCACCATGGGTTAGAAACATGAGTAATAGTTTATATTTGTTTAACATATATAAATTGTAAATAATTACAATGTAAAACCGATAATTTCACATTACCTATCGAACTTTGCCATTGACATTCTATAAACATACATTGACAGAAGTATTATAAGCATAATAGGATACACACATACGTGTACATATCTATAGGTACAGTACCTAAGGTACTACATGCTTAGGTACTATAGTACGCATACCTACATGTAACGTTATACTTCCCTGTAAGTCTGTTTTAACCTCACTTTACATGGTTATCACTGTATACAGCGACTATATATAATAATATGAATAGGTAAGTATGTACATACTCTTATAGTTACATTATACAGTGTACAATATCACTATATGAGTATGTGTTAACAGTGTACAACGTACAATGTAAACTTAACTCATAATTGAATAGAATTGTATACGTATACGTACCATACGTATATTCATACCCATACAATTCCCCACATAAACACATATAAGCGCATACCAATACATACTCATGCATACATATCCATGAATAGTGAAATTCGCACATACATACGCATATACACACATACACACATAGGTACACATGTATACAAACCAGTATAATTATAACACCGTTACAACAGAACGACTGATATCAATAATTCTACTGGCAATGGATCTAGATTACAATAGGCTTTATTGTCAGCTTTTATTAGTTTTACTCTACTTTCAATCTATATGGTTATTATTTTATATATATATATATATATATATATATATATTATATATATATACCTTACATACTATGCTGCTAATGTTATATAATAACATATATTATATAATAATTGTAAATGATTATCTGAGATTAAGTTAGTTTTAATTAAAAATAAACAATTATAATTCATGTAAATGTAATGAAAATATAAGGTAAATTATTATCTATAGATTTATATATTAAACAGAAATATAAATATAATTTTATATTGATACATAGTATAATAATATAATAACAATATTAACATTATAAATATTATAATTATACATATGTATATTATTAAATAATAATTGCGATTATATATATATATAGGTATACCTATATAATTATACCTATATAATATATAATATATTATTGCAGGTATATAGGCTTAAAATAATAAAACTAAATATAAAATGGTAATGTATTATATTATATATACAAATTTACTAAGCTACATAACAATAATTGTGTTATTGATTTTCATAATATAGATATATATTGAACAGATTATATATTGCCAGACTAGCAATATATCAAGCATATAACATCAGGGTATGTGTGTAATAACCTATTACTAATAGGTTGTTCACACCAATTCCGTTTTGTTACATTACGTTACGTTACATTACGTGAAAATCCGTAAGGAAAATGAATCATTTACAGAACATTTTCTGTAAATGTATTAAATGAGTCATATTCCTATTTGTCTGAAATCGTTTTCTGTACAGAAAATGAAATAATCCTATTTTTCTATACAGAAAAATAAAATACGTAGCGGAATGAACCTTTTTATAAATAATAGGTGGCGTTATATGATTTCATATGTATAAATATATATATATATATATATATATATTAGTGATCTAAAACGAGCCGACCCGGGTTAGTGAACGGATCGAACGAGTCGAGCCGATCACATGGCTCGATCGATTTTAGTATCTTTGAAATTTGAAATATTAAATTAAAAAAAATGAAAAAAAATTTTATCAAATGGATGCACAAATTATTATTATAGAATAGGGTAATTAAACAATCTCTTATATGTATAACTTGTTTATATACTAATCAATAAAATTTCGTTTATAATAATATATTAGTTATAAAAATTACTTTGAAATAAATATTTAAAATTAAAATGTAATGGATAGGATATATATTGTCTATCATAATATTGTAATTAAACAAATATATTATTTAATTTCAAAATACAATTGATTACAATTGTTATTATTATAAATAAAAATCTAGAGTCACACATATGTTCAATAATGTAATTAGATAAACTAGTTGAAGATCAAGTATGATAACACAATCTAATTTTACAATCAATTTCGACAATTGAGTACGACAAATCGAATCGAGTATGTAAATCAAGTATGAAATCAAGTATGAAAATATAGTTCGTGGTAAATTTAAATAATATAATTCTGTATATATATAAGCCAATTATTCAAATTCGATTCATCGTATTAAATTGTAGAACTTGTTTACAGAATTAAATTATTTAAACATAGGTTATATGTTATGAAACATATTTTTTGATATTTTTCGGAGCGACAATTTAGGATGTTTCAGATGTTTCAGATGTTTCGAAACATATATTTTGGATGTTTCAGTTGTTACGAAGCAGGACATTTTGTCTCATTTAGATCACTAATATATATGTATATTTACGAATTTAGTTTCAATATGATTGACAGTTCAAAAATAAAATATATAGGTGGCGATATATGTTTACCCTTACATGAAAATAAAAAATACGGAATTCGTGTGAACACCTACAAATCTGATTAAAGAACATTTTCTGTAAATGATTCATTTTCTTTACGGATTGCACGTAACGTAACGTAACAAAATGAATTGGTGTGAACACCCTATAACAAGAGGTAACGGCATACGATACATGGAGATTTGCACTCGTATCGCCGACTTCGTTATGTATGTGATATTACGTCTGACATGAAGTGTACACATGTTAAAGTCTCTCGATGTGCCATGCCATGGCCTGCAGGCTATGCGTAGTCAATAGTGAAGTTATATGAGTACATAATATATATATATATATATATATATATATATATATATATATATTATTCATATATAACCTAGATATATTAATATATATAAAGGGGGTAGGAGGTTTCTTATTTCATTTCGCCTATATCGTATGAGGATTTCAGTTAGATATGCTAACTGAAAATGTAACGAGAAAGAAAGCTATTCTAATTAGACTAGACACAGCAACGTAAGTAGCAATGGTGAGATTAGAGAAGATTTGGAAAGCCAGTGAAATTAAATTAATTATCAAGTACAAGCTCTAC
Organism: Osedax fenrisi; assembly: GCA_964019155.1. Lineage (NCBI taxonomy): Eukaryota > Metazoa > Annelida > Polychaeta > Sabellida > Siboglinidae > Osedax > Osedax fenrisi. Next base: position 49,658,258 of record OZ025240.1, on the reverse strand, counting down.
AAATAGTTAGTACTATCCATATTACTATATTTCTTTGAAACCTGGACCTTGTTGGAAGAGTCTAAAATGAAGATAGGTGCATTATAATCTAAAGGCCATAGAAGACTCCTAAATATCATATATAAAAATAGGAAAACAAACATCTACTGAAATAAGAAGGAAAATATAAAACTATGAACCTCACTTAGAAATGGTGGTACGTAGACACAATTTTTTCTAAGAATTTGTTTTGGACATATCTATACATGAATCTCTAGATAAGATGATATTGCAAGGTATACCTTTTTTAAGGCAGTAGAAAAATAGGTCGTCAAAAGAGAATTTGGATGGATGATATATTGAATTGAATATTCATTGTTCGAACTCCTATAGGATATATCCTATATATATATATATATATATATATAAGAATGTTGATCGTGACAAATGGAGGAATATGTGTTAATCAATATCACGTGATCCCCATAATGTCGTAAAGCCTACTATAACTACATCGTCATGTGACTAAGTAAGTATACTTATATTATACTTATATTGTACTTATACTATAGTACGTAAGTAAGTAAAATGAATATCTTATATATTTATTATGTATAGGTCCTACCTATTTATGTATATTATTTCTTATATTAAATAATTCAAAATAATAAAGTTGTAAACTATCAAAACACATTAAAACTAAACCTCTAATTACTATACAATGTATACACATAAATCCAATGTAATACATGGCGTAAACAATATAATACTAATCTACATGCGAACACAGATTTATAGTTTACATCTCTAATAGAGATTCTCTATGGTTAAATACAATTCTAATTTACTTGCAAAGAAAAATTAATGTGAATTTTATTTTGAATTAGAAAAATAAATAAGGGAAAATATATCTCCATATAGTATCTCCATATACCTAGAATTTATGATTTATGATGTATTATCTATTTATTGAAAGGATCCATTAATTCGAAATATAATTGTGTTTAAAATTTTTATTTATAACCTTTTAATGAACAATGAATTAATTATATATAATTAATTATGAATTAATTATATTATTATATACTATTATTTTAACTCATATACTATATATAATCATATAATATTAATAATTATATAATATAGTAAATAATAATTATATAGTAAATTATTTTATAATATTTTAGAAATTCACTTTATAAAATAATGCATAAATTATCCATATAAATATATTTTTTATACTGAAAAACTTAAAAAATGATTTTTCTCAGTATAATTATTTTTGATATACTAAAATGTAAATTAATCATATTCTATTGAATGTATTTTTATACTTATATTATTCATTATATGATAACTATATATACCTAATGATATATTGCTCTTCCAATACGTAATATTAAAACTGAATAAACATAAATAGATTTAAAAAAAGGTATTTTAAACAACATAAATTAATACTATTTCATAATTATAATTTAATTCATTATTATGCAATATATACATATATAATATGAATAGAAATATAAAAAACATAACATGACATATGTTAAATATAATATTATATGATAGGCTACATATAGTAACAGTACCAATCTGTATAGTAATCCGTACTTCGTCAGGTGTTATCAACATAAGACTTTTTAAACTTATAAAAAAAAATGAAACATGTGTATGTACATTCTTAAATAATAATTCATGTAGGATGTTCCTAGTATGTTCAACAATATGTTGCTATATGATTTTATAGCATATATTACCTTCAACTGCCTATTACTTACAAGTGAAACCTTTATTTTGTAATCTTACTGCGATAATATTGAAAATCCTGATAGAAAAACTTTTCTTGAAGCGTTTAAATCGAGAAATAAATTATACTTATTATAACTTCTATAGAATATATTTAAATATATTAAAATATATTTAAACAATGAAATTAATTTAATATAATTATTCTATTCTAGGAATAGAAGTATTTAACATATGTAAATTAAGCATGCGCGCATTATCGTATGTATACACATATACAGGTATATATGTATATATTATAATATTTATATGTATGGTTTGAAATACAATTAATGAGTATAATAATATTGAATATTTTGAATATTCTTAGAATTATAGTAAAGTAACACTCTAGGACATAGTTAGATATATATATATATATATATATATATATATATATATAATAATAATAATAATACATATAATATCGATATGCAATTAATATTGATTTAATACCGACTATACATATAGTTCACAACTATTATAATGAACACCACATGCATAGTCTCATGCACATGCATATGCCTATTTGTATACCTGATACACAGTGGTCAGTTTTAATTGACCTATTACACGAATATTCAGTGTTATGATCTGCTACTATAGAGTATATATAAGATACTATATATGTATAATATAGAGGTACCCGCATACAGACTCTGTATTACAGAGCATTGAACTATAAATCACTGAATAATGTAAGGTAAACAAATGAAATTCTTCTACACAATTATTCAATAACAATAATATATATATATATATATTTATTATTGTAGTAGTAGAATACTTATTATAAAGTTATCAAATGTAATACATTTATATAGTAATAGAATATTGAATAATATATGAACTTGTTAGCATGATAATTTCTCTAGTATAGTTTTATTATTTTAATATTTAAATAATGTATTCGCTCATGCATAAATATTATTGCCAATGTCACGAAGAAATGTTTTGAAATAAAGTTGCCCTGGATGGAAAATGTTGTCGATAACAACTATGTGTATTGTTTGGGCCATATAGAAATGGCATTTTCAATGACAATATATTAGACAATAATGCCGGATAGTGTTGGTGTTGCATTATATTAATAGCAAACATAGATAATGACATACACGTGTCTTAATAGTAATGTATACTTACTTATTATTAGTGGATATTTTAATATATTAACATGATTATAGTATATTATAGTATTTATTCGCCAAATATATATTGTATATTCCTACAATAGTTTATTGTACACTGCAGTATACCGAAATAGTATATTTCACTACATTATTATATTATGTTATATCGTGCATGCTATTATATACATATTATTTATATGCAGTGTAAATATTATATATATATTTATATATATATATATATATATATATATTGCACGCGACAAGTATAGACTTATATATTAGATATAGTATGATTATAGTATATTGTTATTTTTTTTATTTGGTGGAGTCCTTTCATCCCATCCAGGAACTTAGATGAAGTTTTCACTTATAACCATATATGGCTCTAATGTCCCTTCGAAGCCGCTCTCATGTTAAGGCATCCATGGTTTTAACAAGAGCCGATCATTTATGTATACACAATTATATAAGATCACTTCTAAATAATATTTTAAGACCCATTTTATAAAGTTAATTAATGGTCCGGACGAGGGTCGAACCCGTGTCCTACTGCTTGTGTGTCTGACGCCTTAGCCACTGAGCCACACAGGCAGTTATACATGTAATAGTATTATTATATAACAATTAATACTCATTTCAATTCCGATTCATTATGTCGGATACATATTACTTAGTTACATTGTTATACATATCACAATGGTATATCTGTTATCCTTATGTAATCTATATACATTAAGTATATTAAGTACAGTATGTTTATTGGGGACGCTGTGAAGGTTTACAACCAACACTAATCATCACGGTAAATCTTTATAATCATTAATAATCATAACCTACTAGATTTATATTCTCAATTTAATATACTATAGTATATATACTATAGTGGTATTATAATATATATCATAATATATATATATATATATATATATATATATATACATTATGTATACATTAAGCATATTTTATATGCAATACAAAAGAACAGATTAAATATGAGCAAATTCTAAAGACATGTTTTCATTTATGAATCATAATTTATCATAACCATCTATGACTTAGAATATATCCAATAATGTACTTAGTTGTAATTGGTCCTATTGATATTATCTTATATATTAACAAATAATACTTTATTATTGAAATTAATCCATTTTAAAAATAGTATTTGCTTTATAGGGTAAACTTTTTGAAAGTATCTTTATTCAAAGTCCGGTATTAACTTTAGGCCTATAGGTATACCTACATTATTGAGTTATCATATTGTATTAATTTATTATGAATAAACACTATTAAAATGATATGTAATATTTATAATACCTTATTTTTAATTATAATGTATATGTATAATATATATATATATATATATATATATATAACTATAGTTGTATGCGAGCCAACTTTAACACGTATACTAAAATCAATATAAGCTATGTATATATTATTTAGACACGTGGTTCATTAGATTAATTAAGATCACGTGGTATAAATAACACACATATCGATTACGTATACACAGTATATAGAATATACACACACATATATTCTATATAGATTTATATATATATATATATATATATACATATGTATACATACAGTAAATATACAAATAGTATATTCATTACGAACATTATGAATGTAATTCATTTCAATGGAATATTTCAACATATTACTATAGCAATAACATATTTTAGCTATCATATAGCGTAGACCCATGTAAGTGAATGGTACACATATCGTTAACATTTTAAATATGAATGTAGGTAGAATGTTGACAATATGTATTCATATATTATATAAGAAATATATAATATTATTTCTCTATCCATCTACATCTCCTATATTAACAGTTGGTGCGTAGGTCCATAGAGAACGAAGTGAAGTTATGTCGTTCTCTATTTGTATACCTATAGTGTATACCATGTGTAAAGTATTTAATAGGTATACCTCTTCAGTTAACTCTGAGTTCAGTTAAACACTTTACACGTAGACACACTTTGAATACAGATATAGAAACGTAGTACACACGGACGTTAGTCACCTTTAAATACGTGCTTAAGGCATACACTGATGTTGTTGCTGATATATATATACACTCTTATACAATATCGATACCTATATAGACCATGCATGTATACGGAATTGGTATACACACTAATGTACCCGCCTACAATACACGGCATACCTGTATACAAGGACATACCTTTTATAGATTATGCATTATCGTTAAACATCGTACGCTTACTAAATAATAATATTATCTTGACGATACAACAGGGCGAATATAGTGGGCCATATTAGCAAGGACATTGATACTACGACGCCATTGTACAATGCCACTGTAAGTCGGTAAGACATACCGATACTTGGTATGTATATGCCTGCGTACTTAAGCATATACAATGGATAATCATGTTGAGTGTTTTTCAATGAAATACCCCATTTTTGCCAACTTCCTATTGTATTTAGGAGTTATACAAATATTATTCCAAATGCTTTTTCAGATAATTTTCATAACACTTATATAATTCACACAAACACACACACGCACACACAAAAATAACTTACACACATACATACATATTATTCATATATTAATTTATTAATTAATATACATGACAATTTAACACATTATATATAGTATAGGCTATACAATTTCTAAGTAAACTATAATGCAACTTTACAATATTAAATAACTGTGTATTGGTATATTTAAAAATGACTTATTATAAATTAATTATGTATTATGAAATATATATGATTATATTAAATAACACAATATATAATGAAAAAGTACAAATAACTATCGATTATTTAAATATATAAATATATACATATATATATACATATATATATATATATATATATATATATATATATATATATATATATATATATATATATATATATATATATATGTGTGATTGTATATATATATATATAACGAATATTTTTACATATATGTGTACACTACTATATACTATACAGTTCATGTATATACATATATACATGCATGAATTGTATACGTTATAGTTATATACGAACCGGATTCCTTCTGTCGGTGGGGGTTTGATCGTGATATCTCTGACTACGATGTTGGTATCTGTCGATAGTGCTACGTCTGTTATCGTAGCCGTAGTTAGTCCTACCGTAGTAATCCATGTGTGCTTATGTGTGTACGTATGTGTATACGTATGTGTGTACGTATGTGTGTGGTATGGTACACCGCTACTTGCAATACTTTCACGCAGGAGAGCGAAAACGACAGTCCATTATGCCGACGATTTCTATCGTCACGGATCATTGAACACGCCGCGGCGACGTAATATATTTCTGGGTGTGGCCGTATCGATTGATTGACAGATCAGTGGATGCCATCAATATTTTAATTTATGATCTTTAGATTATCGACTAAAGTATGTATCAACGTATTTATGTATGTATGTATGTATGTATGTATGTATGTATGTATGTATGTATGTATGTATGTATGTATGTATGCATGTATGCATGTATATATGCATGTATGTATGTATGTATGTATGTATGCATGTATGCATATATTTGTGTATGTATGTATGTATGTATGTAATTGTAATTGTAATGGTAAAATTTAAACACTTAAATATATAAAACATATCTTAAAAGTGTATACAAAATATATAAATAATCAGCAGCACAGTTTCTATTGATGAATATTTATATTGGATTGTGTAGTTTATTTTAACACCAATATGTTAAAACAATTACCCTCACTGGTCTGGAAACGAAACAAATAAACAAACAAACAATAATAAAATACAAAATAGTCAAATACAAACTGAATATACGAATAAAATAGCAAAGTAATAAATAAAATTAGGATCACTATCAAGATCAATAGATATATTAATTTAAATAGTCTTTGAGACAATAGGCAAAAGTACGCGGTTACTTCAATTTACGTAGGTAGTACGGCATTATATTCCATCTGGCTGGCGCAATTCTAGAGAAAGAGCGAGACTGCATTGCATTGCATCCATTTGTCAGCTCGAGTAGCATCAGAAGAACGCAGATGCTGGAGAATCTGATGACGAACAAACAAGCCACGTAGATATCCATGTCTGCCTAGAATTAACGTTTTATGCATTAAGCATAGTAATATAAATTCACACAGTTTTTAAACGGTAACCATTTCATATTATATTGGTGCATGTCAGTTATGAGTGATCGCATCACTTAAGCCTATGTATTAATCTGACAGATGATCGAATAATTCGGTCAACTTTTTAAGCTTCAGTGTTATTAATACCATAAAAAGAGAACAACATTAATCTAATCTAGACAATACTAGAGCATTTACGAGGCGCTTAGTGATATTAGTAGAATAATAGTTTGTAATATGGCGATTTTTTTTCAAATAGAAAATAGCAGATTTTGAAATCGCATTGATATGAACACTATACGATAAAGTACTATATTACTATATATCCATTAACATACTCAGATTACGACCATATTACCTTAGAGATATTCAGAAGTTCGGGTTTTTAATTATTTACTAGGATATCATTTTTTAATAACGAATTAATGATTTCTGATGTACAATCAGAAAGCTAAGGATTGGAATTCATGGAGAAAATAGGTAATTTCAATAATAATTGAATATCATCAGCGTAAATATGATAGCTAATATTAGGATATTTACGAATAATGTTGGAAATAGGACGTACATATATTAAGAAGTGAAGTGGGCCAATCACTGATCCCTGTGGAACCCCGTTAAGAATTTGGGTGGGAGGTGACATAACATCATTAATTTTGACAGATGATGTTCGATTAGTGATGAACGAAGTCAACCATATAAGAGGAGATCCTTCAATACCTAGATCTTTTATGCGATCAATGAGAATTAAATGATTGAGCATTTCAAAAGCACTATATAAGTCAAGCAAAAGTATCGGTGTGTAAGTTGATGAATCAAGTGATTTGTGTATCAAGTCAGTAATATGAGTAATAGCTGTTTCAGTAGAAAATGATTTTATGTATGCACTCTGGAATTTTTCAAACAGGTTGTTAGTTTCAAGATAATTTATAAGCTGACGGCTAATAACGCGTTCCATGATCTTAATTATTATTGGAAGTTATGACATTGGTATATAGTTGGTCAACACATCAGATCAATTGACGTTTTTTCAAGATAGGTGTAATAATGGCATATTTCAGAGAATCTACAATAATGCCATCATCAAGTGATTGTGAAATAAAATACAATATTGTAAGTTAATTTGTATAGATACGGTTCTTAAAAATGACCAAAGGAAGAGGATAAATTGGGGAAGATGGAATTAGTATTTAAAATCAAGTTACGGATTTCTGTGATAGAAGGAGGTAAAAAACTGGACAATTTACAAGATATGTTGTTAGATGATATGTGAGTATTAAAAGTCAGAGGTTATTGCGCTAACTTGGAACTAATACTATCTGAAATATGGGACATATTAGTAGATAAGCAATTCACAAATGAAGAACACAATACGGAATCAGGTAATGCAGTATATTTGGATTTAGAGTAATGAATACGTAATAAGAATACTATTTACCATTTTAAAAATTGTATGGGAGTCATTGCCACATGCATTGAGTTTCTGTTCATAGTAAATATTTTGTTGATGATTTAATTCGAGTTTATATACTTTTCTATCCATCAATAATTTTGATTTGTGAAAAGGAGACAGGTGTATCATACGTTCAAGTTTCCTTAGAGATCGTTTTACAATTGCCAAATGGATGGGAACCAAGGAGAAGAAGTATGGAGAGTAAAATAACGTGATTTAATGGGAGAAAATGCATTAAGGGAAGAAGAGAGACATACATTAAGGTTATCAAAAGATATATTAGTATTCCATAACAAATATCAAATTCTCGATCCAAGATTGATATAATTCAGATTCTTAAGGTTTCTATAATTAATTAGTGACTTGATGGATGAAGTATTTTCAAGAAGAATAGAGGTATATAAAATATAGTGATCAGTCAAAAGATCAGAGCGTTAACATGAATAAATAGATGTTGGAGTGTCGCTTTGAGTGATAATGAGATCAATAATGTTATCACTAGCATAGCTGGGAAAATGTACGTGTTGATTTAATCCTAAGGAATCAGTTAACTGTTTAAATAAGGAGTGCGTAGGAGAAGAAGAATAAAAGTGGTAATTGAAATCACTTACAATCATAACCTTTGAGGCATTTTGGAGTAAGATATTATTTATAAGGTCATATAATTCATCAACAAAATGAGAAATCAGATTTTGGTGGACGATAAATTACTATGTGAATTACATTTAAGTCTAATAGTGCAATACATAAATTCACCATACGATAGAGCAATATAATATATAGAATGTGGTTGTGAATCCATATTTACTAATATACCAACACCCACACCACGACAAGAAGTGCGTGGGCGGAGAAAACGATTATAATTAGAATTATTACATAATGAAAATACGTCTGTGTCATCAAGACTAGTCCAAGTTTCAGTTAGACAAATAATAGAAAAAGGGCTGGTTTTAAGAAAAGCCAGAAGAAGATCAATATTAGATCTAAGTGAACGAATATTTATTTGAGAAAAGCTTAAGCTATCTGTATACATAATATATATTAGCTATAATATCATCCATTGTAGCATGAGCTATTTCTCTAGGTATATCAATAATTTTAGAAGTCAAAGAATTATTCGAAGATTTGAGAGTATGATTTAAGATTTATAAGTATAATTTTTAGTATAATATTTTATTGATTATATTATTGGAATCAAAAATTACAGTTTTGATGTTATCAATTTTATCTGCTAAAGATAAGGTAATAACATTAGAATTGGAGTCATAAGTATCATTAATGTAGTCTAAGCAGTTATTACAATAAAATAAGAAATTAGGAGAATTGAAAATCGCACAAGCATATTGGGGTGGCATATTACTGTTAGTCCAAGCTGAAGGTAATATTTTAGCATTGAATACATATTTATGGTGAATATAATAATTACACTTTCTACAGGAGTTACTATCGTCGACATTACACGTTTGACTACAATTAAAGCAGATAGTCATGGTGTGAGAATATACACCACAGTAAACGCAGTGCAGTATCAATGTGGAAATATCCAAAAATTACAATCAAAATCGTAAAATAAAATAAAGCAATTAAAATCAATAGATTACGTAAGCTAAATGCAGCGTTTCGGTCTAGTGATTTTGTGATTATACAGTATTTATGCAAAATATCGTTAATATAAACTCTAAAAGTATAAAACTAGATTACAAATATTATTACTACATAAGCAACACTGATTGCTATATATCTCTAAATAATGACTATTATTATTTTATTATCGTTCATTATCGTTTCTTATTCTCGTTATAAGGGGCCGAGCGCTGTTCGGTCTATATATATATATATATATATATATATATATATATAGATTTTAACAAGTAGGATATAGGGAATTGGTACGTGTTTTAAAAACCCGATAGCTTTTTATACAATATAGTTATACACATACTTTTTTTTATTGTATATAGTTTATTCTATTCTATATGAATACAATGGTACTTTATTTTATTTCAATTAGCAATTATCAAATATTTTATATTTTATAAACCTAATTATTCTTTAATTTTGTATGTTAAACTATTTGTATTATATATTTTCATTATGACTAAAATAAAAAAAATACCACTGTTTCATATCAATACAATTACATATCTTTATAATGGTGAAGATGTGAATAAAATTCAATAAAAGGAAACAAAGCCTTAGTGTTTTTAAAGTTAGGATGCATGAGAAAATAAAGTTATGAGAAAATCGAGTTCAAAGTAAATAGTTATTTTTATTTAAAATTTATGGTTATTTTCATTTATATTGTTGGATATAATATGGAATAACTGATAGTATATATACTATAGCAATAAAAACACATGTATATATATATATGAGTATATATTTATTCTCATTATAGTGTAATACTAGTGCATGATATGTAGCGTAGCCTATGTATTCACATATTCATAAATTTAAATTATAAATAAACAACATAAAATGACAGTTGCTAATGGTTTTCAAATTGTTTCAATCGATCGAGTATTCACAATTTTATCATATAACATATATTCTCATAATTTTAACTATTTTGAATAATATTGTGAAACATAAGATCTATAAAACATCATTTTTTAGATACTTATATGATGATTTATATCACACTTTTTAGATATATAGACATAAAAGTAATCAATTATACATATTTTCTCATACAAAAATAGAAAAAAAATGGTGTTTTAATAAAATACGCTACAATTATAATTAGTATAATCGTATACGATTACTATATAGGATATAAATAAATAACGCAATATTAATCATAATTCGATGAAATGCGAAATGTAACTCGGCCCAACAATCCTTTAAGGGCGGGTGGGAGTGGGGGCGGGCGGGCTAGACGTTGATATATATTATATCAACTAGGAAATAAATACGTCATATTAATTTACTACCAATTAATTTATAGATTTTTAAATTAATTACGTTTGTAAATAAATATTCAATGTAGCATTTTTATTTTCTCACTCTGTTTATATATAAAATATAAAATTATATATAAAATATTTATAAATATTTTATTTATATACTCTACATGTTACCAGCATGATCCCATCTCTTATAAACAATCAATACATTATTATAATAATTATATTAAAAAAATATATCATAATATAAGTAAATATGTTATTATTATATAATGATATATTTGATATTGGGTGGTATTCAATGATAAAAGGCAAAGAGTAGCCTATAGGTATATAGATGATAATACTAATATATAATTGTTACTTTTCGATTATGGCATCATAAATGTATACCAAAAAGCATTATTTACTCATACATCACCGTTCTATTAATTGTATACGTTCCTGTTCCCGTTCCCATTCCCGTTCCCGTTTTTTTTATATTATCCGTTACCGTTCCTTTGATATGTAAAGTTCCAGTTTCAGTTTTTTATTATTCGTAAAATAAAGTATACAATGTATACTTCACAATGTACACTATACAGTATACAGTGTACAGTACCTACTAAACAATATATAGTGAATATTTTACGGAATAAGTCCAACTGTAAGTACACGATATTACCAGATTATCCGGTAATACCGTGTACTAATTATACGTACATTGTACACGGTGTAAAATATACATAATCTATACATTATAATCTAAAATATACAGTATACACTGTATACCATATACTATACTTTATACTATATAGTATACTGTATACTGTACAATGCAAATTATCCATATTACAAACTATATAATAATTTCTATATAGTTAAATATAGTCTATAGTTCAAACAAATTGACCTAATTAATAATACATGAATCAGTATTATTTGAGTCTTTCAAACCTAATTGGTAAATTACCAATTAATTTATTACCAATGTTAATAAACTCAATTAGTTTGATTATCATTTTATTATCAGTTGATTATATTATCAATTGATAATTATCAATGGACACGTGATCACTTAAGAATATATACAGAAACGTTATTATGATATTAATATCACATGTAATTATTTCCATTGTAATTATAATCTTGAAATATATTACACATATTTCAATATACAAATATTTATAAAATATAATTGTATATTGCCATTTTAAGCATCTGTCGAACGAATGTTTTAGCTAGCAAGTTGCTAGTAGCAACACATATTAATAGTGCAAAAAGAAATAGAATTGGTGATAACACATTAGAGTATATATATGGTATTAAGTGGTAATATGCATTAAATGTTTTATGTATTTATTATTATTATTATGGTATATTTGTTTATTATATTTAATTTTTTTATTATAATTGCAATGCTAATCGCTGTAATTATTTATTTATATTGTAATAGATTATAAAATAAATATAAATAATATCTTGAATTAAAACTATATAAATCTCCGTACTTAGGAACGCGTTACACTGGAACTAGTTCCTATATTTCTGTCTAATCGTTCCCGTTCCTCGTTCCCGTTCATTATTCTGTATCCGTTCCTTTCTGCGTTCCCGTTCACGTTCATATTTTTGTATCCGTTCCCGTTCCAGAAATGGGAATGACGCCCAACATTGCCTATGGAACATCACACTCAACTGTAATTATATTTATTAAGAACACTGATTACTCTACATTAAAATCATTTTATAACAACCATATATGGTTATATATAGCATAGTTATTATTACTTGAGCTATTATAATATGTATTACAATTGTTCATAACATTGATTTCCTTTGGATATCTGATATATATGTATTTGATATATGCTATAAAATTGATTAAAAGTTATATCGAAAATATAACTTTTTTTATATTTATTAATGACTATATGTCTGAATTTACCATATTGCCATATGTACATTAATATATATATATAAACGCTATAGCGTCCTTGGCATATTATCATATGGTATTAAATTAGTTCATTACAATTATTTTTTTTAAATTCCTCATATTTTATACACATTTTACGTTAACGACCATATAAAATGAAGTTACTTCGTTCTTAATACTGACGACATACTAATATTATCAATTATCTCCTTTCCTAATATTAATACTACTAATAATGATCTTATAGCTGCACTATTATGATAAATATATGGCTCTTACAATAGAATTTACTAAAAAACGCTATTTAAACTGAACTAATTAATATGTATCTTTCACAAACATATTTTCCTGCTGTACTTTTAGAGAAATCTATAATACATGCTAAACCATTGTAAAGCATGTGGGATTTATCTATCTATAAATCATATAATATTTATCTTTATATTTTCCTAACAATTAATCTATTTGTAAATTTATTTCTTATAATACATGATAAATTCTCATTCATTAACTAGTTTTCTCCAACTTAGACTCTGCTAATTAATTATATTCTCATATTTCTAGATGTATAACATTACAATTTAATAAAATCATTAGATTTTCTTACCACCTCATTCATAATTTAAATAATAATAGTAATATATTATAATATGGATATAGCTACATTATTATTACATAAATGTCATATCATTAAATATAATAATAGATCTATTATATCTATTATATAATATATCTATTCTAAAATAGATTACAATAGTTCACAATCTAAATTATTATATATTTCCAAATTTTGAAAAAATAATATTAAGCTTATGTCAATCTTCAGGTAGATATTACAAGTATATTATATTACATATACCACTCATATTAATATATCTTTTATTGAAACTGCCCTATTAATTAGTACTTAATCTTCCAATTAATATTAGATAAATGAATAATTATCATTAATTTCGAAGCAATGTAAAACAATTTATTTATTAACTATTAAGTTAGTGTTTATATATTATATGTTATATATATTTATTTGAAATTGAGCTATAGGTACCTACATAAATATTGTTTCCCCGCTATTATTATACACACGTGTTATATAATTACTATACATTTAAGTTGTTTAACAAACTAATCAATACATCAATCAATAAGTATTATCAACATCGTCATACATATATTTATCGCCAACATCCACATCATTATGATAATTGTTAACATCAACATCATTAGCATCATTATCACCATTCACACAATTATCATTATTGTCAGCATCAACATTATCACTAATATCATCATCACCCTTATCGTTATCGTTATTACCGTTATAGTATTACACTTTTACCCTTTTCTGTATCTAAACTAATATATTATAACTTCCCTTAGATATCGTTTTGACAATATTTATATCTAGGGGAAAGTAACCTAATACGGACACTTTAATAATAAATGGTCTTAACTTTTTATGAATCATTATTTTTATTAAAAATTACAATATATTAATATTATATGATTATAGATAATATTGTAATTTTAAAATTTTATTTAATCTTTTAATTCCATAGATACGAGGGTGTCCGACGGACACTGTCCGTATTCGGTACCCATGTCCGAATACGGACACCCTGTGTTATAATGCATACACCCTTTAGACCACTATATAAACTATATATTATTGATGAATAAATCATTACAAATTACAATTACGTTATTTATAATTAATTTTATTCAAAATATATTGTAATTTAATTAGTTAATATTCTATTTATTTTTATTATTTTTTAATTTATAATACAATTTAAATGTCTAAATAATAATTTTGTTAGAATTAGCTTTATTGGTAGTATTAATATTATAACGCACGCGATTTGTATGAAAATCAGAATAGTTCATATGCTGTGCGTTGATTGGTTATAGGGTGTCCGTATTAAGACATTTAGAGTGTCCGTATTAGGAACTTATATGACATCTAGATATATGCGTATAACTTAATGAATATTTGATAACAAATATAGAAATTAAAAATACAATTTTTAGAATGCTTTATTTTTTAATAATATAGTATTATATTTTATATCGATACATTTGTATATTCATGAGAAGGTTTTAAGTTGACATTTTTTTTCATAAATTTAAAAACGTAATAAAAAAATCAGTTTATTGGATATATCAGCAATATTTTGAATAATTAAAAAATAAAAAATACTTTTTTAGACTATTTTTATAATTATGAATATTTTATTCATTAATATTTTTTTTGTAGGATTTATGGTTTCTGAGATACCGAGAGTGTCCGTATTCGGTTACTTTCCCCTATAGATTATATATAACATATACATTATATTAAATATATTAAACTATCGATGTTAGATTAGTACAGTTTTAAATTTAGTTTTATAGTAATATTCAAATTAAATATTTACAGCATAATAATTATATAATAAACAAATTAATGAATATTCCGTATCTTTAAACTATAACCTATATTACCAATAATCTACCTTATAGATAGAAAACTGATACATATATACCTAACTATAAATTAAATATATAATATTCTCCAATAACTAGTATTGAATAGACTGATCACTCAGTCAGTGTGTATCTTGGTATAACAATATGATGGCATGGGGGTGAACATTAATAAAGGCTAAACATATCTTAAATAAAAGAGTATCAATGAAGATACATATTAATCAATAAATAAATATGTCATCATTTCTATGATTTAAAAAAACCTTTCTCTGTGATCTGGCATGCATTATTATAATACTTTATGACAACTTTTGACATAAGTCAATATCTAATTAATATAAGAAACTTTCAACATTATTCAGATTTCAAGTAAATAATGTGAAATTAGCAGATTGGTTCTAATTTGTCGACTATATCTTAAGATAGTGATGTATACATTTCCTACTTACTTAAATATATTCTTATAGAGATAATTCAAGAAACGCAACAAAAAACATATTTCAATGATTACAATAGGAGGAAGGACATATATAATATACTGTTATACGATGATACTAATCTCTTACAATTGTCATACATACATTCAGAATCTATCGAATGTATTAGTGAATACCTCTTCAATATATAGAGAATAGCGATGATACACATATTATTCATATAATAATATAAATGAACAATTATGTTTGAGAAAATACGCAACGAAATTAAATGATTTAAGATTTAAATAGTTGGGCCCAAAGCTAACGCAAGATGTTAGCAGTACATAATACATCACCACCAGAATGAATATATAAACATTAGTAGGGAGGATATATCTATATATATTATATATATTATATATATATTCTATAGATGATATGGATAACTATAATTGATATGGAGAATAATATGGGTTAGTTTTAAACTTTTTCTTTTATGGCTACGAAACTAACATTATGGAAGAATCGAATAATATGCATAATGCATTTTAAATAAAATCTCATATATGTCGTGTATATATCGTGTATACACATTACTAAAAATACCAGAAAGAAAAATAAACTAATTTATACCGCAACATAAAGCCTATCGTTAAACATTATAAAACTCTAGTGTACTTCATAACAATAGAAATAAATCTGATTTTACTATGTATCTGGATATAATTCATAATAAAGTTTTAAGGTGTATCGAAGGCTAAATAAAAATTGGTAAAAAAAAATAAGCTGGAGGGATAATATCGTTTCATATTATCTACTTAAAAATTATTGTAAATATTCTTGATCCGTGCGATATAAATAAGTCCTGATTATTGATATATGTCCCCTTGCCAATATCTATAGTTATGGGAATGTAGCTATCCTATTATCATCTATAACGTTCAACTATTTGTATGCCATATGTACAGTGTACAGTGTACAGTGTACATTGTACAGTGTACAGTGTACACTGTACAGTGTACACCCTACTAAATATATTATAAAGGCTTTACTTTAGTAAATTATCCACCCATCTCACAAATAGTTATTATTAATATAATAATATATTTATATAGTAACTTAATATTAGTAAGTCTATAATAGAATAATGTTTAAACAATATACTCCTTACGTAACACTCTCATATCGAAACATACTCTACCAAACATAATCAGTACATTCAGTATGGTGATGATCAATGCTCAATTATTATCTAATAAATTGCCTTAATATTAATTACAAAACAATTATGATTACTATGATAACTGTTTATATTATTAATTATGATAATTTACTGAATTTGTTATTTCTTACAATGTTATACTTTATGTAAATCAATTATTGAAATTTCAATTAACATTAATGTACGAATTTCCCTAAAAAACACTATTTTAATAAATGCTTATAAGCATATATTAAATATATATTATATATATATATATATATATATATATATATATATATGTATATAACATGACCACATTAATATAATATATATATATAAAAATACAGGTGACTATAGTCACTATAGTGTCTAGTGTTATTATATGGCCATAACGGTATACTTCTATTTTTGATATATATTAAATATTTAAGATATCATTAAAGTGTTTTTTAAAGTTATATTTATGCGGATATTATAACTTAGAAATGATTATCTACTTACACACTAACTCGGTGCTATTAACTATACTAACTTTTCTCACTTTACCAATTATTACAACTTTTCATTTAACACTCAAATGCAATACCATAACACTTAGGAGTTAGCCTATCTCCGTATATTATATGTTTTCTAATATTCTGTAAATTATAATTTTTTCTTAAACTATATATATATATAAAAGGGATGTTTTTATATTTTAATATTTAACCCTATAATTAACTATGATTGAAATCAAGTTTATCTATATAAAATAACATGAATCCTACTTGACTGCATCTGCAAATGATATTAAAAACTTAATAAATGATACCTATATAATTTAACCATAGAGTGTATCATAAAGTAAACAATATTCTATTATTATATATTACGATAATCTAATAATTTAAAATGTTTATACATTTGTGTTTTTCTTTAGTTCGATATATATATATATATATATATATATATATATATATATATATTAATTACTATTATATATAGTTCTACCTAATGTATAAAGTTATGTATGTTAGCCTAAGATTTAAATAATTTGTAAAATTGTTTTATTTATGAACCATTATGAACTATATATTAAGCTAACACGAATTATTTAAATTATAATATAGTAATAATATTATATCTATTATTATATTATATCTATTTAATTATATAATAATGATGTATATTACTTTTAGTAAAAACGTATTAAATTATTATTTTCTATCTTTCTATATAGTCTATAGACTTAAAGTGTATAAACTTATGCATATCTAAATATGTATCAACTTTTACATCGAATTATGTTGCCATTTATATATATATATATGTATATGTATATCATAATAATTATAGTAAAACCGTGTGGAGCAACTCTGTGACTCAGACAACACCTGTTTGATACGCTATACCTTTATTGTCTTCACACAAGCACGCACATATACATACACATATACACATACACATATACACACATACTAGAAATGTGTATTTAAGTATACAGTATCTGATTTGTACGATAAACTTACGGCATACATTATATTATATAATATATAATGATGGCTTACTGAAGTATGGAAGTATAACAATAGACTGCTGTATTATATAATATACTATGTTACGTAGTACGTGTTCGGGTATAGGTAACATCAATCATGTATGTTAGTATACTGACCTATAGTTATCACATACCTATATTGATTATTTGAAATACTGCGGTTATTACCACAAATAATAGCAGCTTAACACAACTACGAAGCTTATAGCCGATAGACTATAAATATCTATAGGTGCTTATTATGGCGATATTATATATTTGTATTTATTGTATTTCGTGTTTAGAATAATACATATATGTTGATAATAAATATGAAATTCTAATGGTAGAATTCTAATCCTACTCATCTTATTGTGTTTAAACTGATTTCAGATATTACAACTACTTATAAGTATATATATAATTAATAATTTTTAAATATATCTGTAATACACTATATATATATTATATAGTGTGTAGTGTATATAATTTATACCATTATATACATAGAAAACATATCATATATATAACATATAGGGTAATAGAATATCATATAATTAAGTTGAAAAATATTGAATGAATATAGTATTGCATTTATATAAGATAATTTATGTATATACGCATAGACATATAGTCATTTATTAGGTGTTTTTATAAATTTATATAAGTATTTATATTTGTGTATTTAATCTATGTCACAATAAAATAAATATTCAGAAAAATAATGAAAACCCACTCAATATATATATTATACTATAGTTATTCTCTAAATAATTATTTACACACACATACACACACATATATATATATATGTATTTATATGTAAAAAAACACATTTTCTTGTTTTTATATTGTGAAAAAACTACAGTTTCTTATCGAATGGATCACATTGATTATATAATTTAATTACATGTATACGTCTATATATATATATATATATATATATATATATATATATATATATATATATATATATATATATATATATATATATATATTATAGAATATATATAATATTAAAAACAATACATAATTTATTTTCATATAATATTTATATATATTTATTAATAATAGTAACTCTATGTATATATCATACAATTTTACAATATACAATAATTAATTTATATAAATCATTCATATTTATAACATACAATAATTAATTTATTATAGAAATTATTAGTAATAATATGTAAATTTATATAACTTTATAAATATAATTATAAATTATAATGGTATATATTGTAACATCTTAATTAAATAAAGTTGTTACAATATTGAACTTTTAATATGCTCACAATATTCTTGTTATGCAAATAAAATTAAACGGCAATTTTATTGCATGATATGTAATGGCATGCTATTTAATAAATATTATTTATAGCTATATCATATAAAATAATTGTACAAATTATACTATAACAAAATGAGAGATATATATATATATATATGTTTATATATATATATATATATATATATATATATATATGTATGTGTGTGTATTTATTTTGTCGTGTTTATATCATCGATATACAGAAAGTCGATATAAACTTTCTTCATATCGATTGTTGATTCGCAGGAGTAAAGGCATCTTATTAATCAAAACGGAGTGCGTATACGATATCAACACGGAACTATGGCCCCGTTAATAGTTCGTACTACGGCCCAGATATCAATAGATGCGCTGATATCTCCAGAACGAGAAGTCGTCGGGCCGGATTGCCTCAGTGGTCAGATCGGCGGTGCCGAAGTAGTTGTTGTCCAGAATGACGTCGGAAGCTGTAAGATGGCGCTTCAGGTAGTCGGCCATATTGTCCGAACCGAAGGTGCCGCTGGACAGGGAGATCTCCTCTAGGGTTTTAGTCCTCAGCCGGTCGTGGTCTAGGCTTATCTTCGTCAACACGTCCAGGTTAGAACCCGACCTAATTGGAAACGTATACGAATATCGATTACATAATAATAATAACTACTTATACTATTTGTTTGAATATGAATAATGAAATTAACACTAAACATTAACATATTATATACAAAACATATTATATAATACATTAAAACATGAAACTACTTAGGTTTCGATGCCATAGCGAATGTTAGCATGCATAGAATTATAAGTTTTTATATATCTTCGAATTGTCGATATCGATTAATTGTTTACGAAATCTTACGTAATCATTACTTATTACTTATTATAACTTATTATTAAATACGATATAGCATATTATTGCATAACATGCAAGTGTTATAAACCTAACAACTATTGTTTATATTATCATGAGCGATAATCAATACTTTATGCATTGCGCATGTGCAGTACGTAACACGTACACGTGACAACGTTATGCACCCTATAGCTACGAGGGGGGTTACTAACTTGGTGAAAGACTCAACGAAACAATTATCTACGTCGATAACAGATTTGAGCTTCTCTGAAATCTACAGGGTAATGTTTATGACTTTATAGTAGTTGTTATATGTATAATAATTGGTAATGTTAAAATATGACGATTATATAGGTTATATACGATTATATACCTATTACTAATCCGATTTAATAAATATATCATATATAATATAATCTAAAATAAATCAAACTCTAATTAGAACATTAATGATCCATGATGATTTAATATTAATTATTATTAATTTATTATATATTATTATTAATATTACATAGATACATTTATTTTAAACAGTACTACCTATAACTGTATAACCTATAATTCACAATACTATAGAATATACGCCTATGACTACAGCACATACACGCCGTTCCCATCGATATAAAGAAAGTGGATAAGCAATTGAATGTAGTGTATGGCACTATCCGCTACGAGCGCTGCAGTCGAAACCCACTATCTGGCCCACTACTTTTTATTTATAATAATATGTATTTATCATATATATATTGATAATCACTACCAATTTTAATGTACTATCTATACTAAAAATAAAATTATATATTTAAAATACATAATATCAACATTCCTCGTAATTTTGTGTATTTAATTTGAAGTTATAATACTATTTTATTGATTTTATTGATATTTATAATTTAAATCCATTGATATAGATAGAAGTCACTTAAATCTATTTCGACGAAAAGCCTACTGTTTCAATATTTGACATATATAATATGACTAATATCCAATCAAAATCAATGATACCATTTTGTTAATTTATCGATAAAAGTGTCATTCACGTGTCTATCTTTTACATGTATTGCGTGCGTCAATTGCTTATCCACTTTCTTTATATCGATGGCCGTTCCTTACTAAGAGTCACACACCGTATCACCACCTAGCGGTGTAAACCGGCACTAACAGATCTACACACGTAATTCTCGGCGTCGGAGAACTCAGTACTGTTCTTGATGTCTAGG
The DNA here is from genome assembly GCA_964019155.1 of Osedax fenrisi. Lineage (NCBI taxonomy): Eukaryota > Metazoa > Annelida > Polychaeta > Sabellida > Siboglinidae > Osedax > Osedax fenrisi. Next base: position 49,635,956 of record OZ025240.1, on the reverse strand, counting down.
TCTACAGCGGCGTACGGAACTCGAGAGATCACCTCGAAATACACTGCAATGGGAACCGAGTTACTTATATAACATGATAACGGTGTAACCAACTATACATATACATGATTCTAATATAATTGTATATATATATTTATATATATATTATACAAATATTTCTTATTTTTAATTATATTCCTATATACATTTTTCTCCTCGTAATCATAAATGTGTGAAAGACTTGATAAGCTCTGATTCTTCCTTCACCCATGGGTGGCACCCATGCAGGCAATTGCCTAATATGATTTTATTTATTATATATTGTTATAACGTAAGTCGTACGGTGTACGCTGTATGGTAGGTTGATTAATTTTGATTACTTTAAAAGTACATACTGGGTAAATTATTATAGGCTAATATTATTAGAAGTTATTATAAGTCTAGATTAAATGAAATATACCACAACGAAATGTTTCATATGAGTCATACGATATAATTATGTAATATCTTATAATACGTTATATAAAATGTTGTGTATTAATACAATTGTATTATATTAATGATAGTAAAACCAAATCCCTTTGATAACACTCATTTAATATTTTATTCAATTACATTATATTAATTCGTATTAGATAACGTATACATATATATATATATATATATATATATATATATATATATATACAGTCAACTCCCGATAAGTCGGACTCGCAAGGGACCGGGAAAAGTGTCCGACTTAGCGAGATGTCCGACTTATCCGAGAGTCAGAATATCATGCAAATATGACATGAAATGCGCAGCGCAAGTTAAATGGTTACCGAACAATCACCAACATACAATATTGCATTCAATAATATTACTTACTAAAATTATAATATTCATTATTTAAAGTAAACATTTCTGAAAATTTATAAAAATTCTGAATATCCAGTATAAAAATCATAAAAATGACTATAATATGTGTCCGACTTATAGAAAAATATGACTTATACAATCCAACTTATCCGATTAATTTAACATGGAACTAGATTCAAATCCAACCAAACTAACTGAATGTGTCCGACTCATCGAGAAGTCCGACTTATCCGTAGTCCGACTTACCGAGAGTTGACTGTATATATATATAGTAGCTATAGAGACCAACACGTATACTTCTCAATATAATTATATATAATTATAATACGTATAATATATATATATTTATATATATATATATATATATATATATATATATATATATATATATTGTAATTATATATACAAATTATGTTGAAGAGTTGAATATGAACTCACGTTTCTCAGGAGCTATGTGCAGTGACATCAGGTCTAGGAATATATCGTTGGAGATAATCTGCAATCTCTTGACGATGTAGCGATTAGCCAATGGGCGTAGAGATCGAAGTTTTCGTTTCCATATCAACAACCGAATATACGCTATCGTCGATACATTCTTCGAATCCCTATTATTGTATATGTATTGATTATTAATTAAATAATAATAATAATAATACTTATTTATTAAAACCACGATATATATATATATATATATCATGTTATATATATTTTATACAATACAAATAGCGAATACAAATTTGCTCTTCAAGAAGTCATCGACTTATACTTTTTATTAATATCTGTTAAGGACCCAGGAAAATAAAATACAAATGGTACATTTTTTTCTCGGGTTTTGATTTAAAATGTATTAAGTTATTGATAAACCAAAGAGAAAAAATAAGAAATATGATATAACATGGGACACCTCTCTTTCCATGGACTGCAGTAAGCGATTATTTCGCTTAGCCATACACTCGAGAACATCAAATACATGGAATATATAAATTAATTTAAAAACAATATTACATATAAAATACAGTATAAAATTAATTAAATAATAAATCATAATTGTAGTATATATTATATTTAATATATTTTACTTACTTTAACCTGTATAGTTAACAATGTAATACAATTATAATTTTAATTATTAAAACCATATAACCATGGACTGGATATATTTTTTCTAAATTAGTAAATATTAATTAGTACAATCCCGATAGCTACATGTACACAAACATATAATTATTATGTTTAGTAATTATTTAAATATATTTAATATATTTGTTAATTATTCAATATATTTAAACTATTATTATTCTTTTATAAATAAACAATTTAATTCCCAGCATCTAATGTATTTTGATAAAATCAGATTAAATAAAAATTTACAAATATATACACAAGAAAACACCCTATCATTAATTTATCTTAATCTGATGTGTTAATATAAGGAATAACACAATATATACCCTATTTAATATAATATTATCACTCTATAAAGGAAATACTTCAATTACTGACACATAAATGATTATTCTTAGATTTAGATTTAATATTCAAATTAAATTTACTTTTATACTTTATATTTTTATATTAACTTTAAATTAACTGAATATAAATATAACTCACATATACTAAATAATCATTGTATAGTGTTTGACGTCATTGACGCTGTTAAAATGATATAAACACAAATTACGAACAATATAAAAGTAAATAAATATAAATTTTGAGTGAATATTATAAATCACATGGGGTCGGTAATAGGAAAATCATATGGGTCGCTATAATTAAGATATCTTTGTTAATATATTACGTATAAGTATTTAAATTAAATTATTATATACTGTTTTTGAACATTTAATTGATCTATTGATTTTTATAAAATATTTTTATAAAATATTATTCATAGAATTAAATATTCTTTAATTAATAGTATATTACAATGATTTAAAAAAGTGATTATTCAAATATTTAAAAAGTAATACCAAAATATTAACTTTTATTAAATAATAATTGCTCGATTTAATATTTTGAAAAATTATATACTTATTCTTATTTATTATTAAATTACTAACAGTTTGTGCATATATACTTTTTTATATCACTAATATTTACTGAGATACGACAGGGGATCGGTATTATTATGGGGTCGGTAATTGAATAATTTCCCCTACTCATGGTATTGTAGTTAACTGTTATCATGTTAATTGCTATAAACTACTTACAATTATTAACAAAAGATCAACAATAGAAAAGAGTATTATGAAAGTAAATTTTAATATATTTAATGAAACAGTTTAATTATAACTAGGTGGAAGTAACCTAATACGGACACTTTAACAATAAATGGTCTTAACATTTTATGACTCATATATCCTATTTATTCAAAAATTACAATATATTAATATTATATGATTATAGATATTATTGTGATTTTAAAATGTTATTTAATCTTCTAATTCCATAGATAACTGGGGTGTCCGTATTTGGTACCCATGTCCGAATATTGAAACCCTGTGTTATAATACGGACACCCTATATACCACTAGATAAACTATATATTATTGATGAAATTGAATCAATTATACAAAGTACAATTACATTATTTATAATTAATTTTATGAATAATTTATTCTAATTTAATTAGTTAATTATTTATTTATTATTATTTTTTTAATTAATAATACAATTTAAGTATCTAAATAATAACATTTTTAGATTTAACTTTATTGGTAGTATTCATATTATAACGCGCGTAATTTCCCCTATATTCTTGAGAAGGTTTTAAGTTGAAATTTGTTTTCATAAATTTAAAAACGTGCGGATATTGACCCTACTAATATACATGTACAATATATATATATATATATATATATATATAGTAAATATAATATATTAGTATAGAGTTATAAATGATATAATATATTAACTATTATATACGAAATTTAAATATGAGTTTAAATTGCAGATAGATTGAAATTCAATTTTTTATTAATTCACATGATTATTGATTATAATTCGGAATGTTTAGCGTGTGTTTATAAACGTATCTATTATTCTTTAGTTTAAGACACAAACTATAGTATAATTATATCTTGATACTATATTCATATTTTCTACAAATAAATTAATAATATTAAATTATATTAGATGTTATTAATTCATAATTAATAATCATTATATAATTATCAAGATATAATTATACTATAGTTTGTGTCTTAAACTAAAGAATAATAGATACGTTTATAAACACACGCTAAACATTCCAAATTATAATCAATAATCATGTGAATTAATAAACAATTGAATTTCAATCTATCTGCAATTTAAACTCATATTTAAATTTCGTATATAATAGTTAATATATTATATCATTTATAACTCTATACTAATATATTATATTTACTATATAAATATATATATATATATATTGTACATGTATATTAGTAGGGTCAATATCCGCACGTTTTTAAATTTATGAAAACAAATTTCAACTTAAAACCTTCTCAAGAATATAGGGGAAATTACGCGCGTTATAATATTAATACTACCAATAAAGTTAAATCTAAAAATGTTATTATTTAGATACTTAAATTGTATTATTAATTAAAAAAATAATAAAAATAAATAAATAATTAACTAATTAAATTAGAATAAATTATTCATAAAATTAATTATAAATAATGTAATTGTAATATAATATTATACATGTATATATACACGTACAATAGAGCGGCTTGAAAAATATAAAATTTTCAGATAATTTATCGCTTCAGTAAGATAATATTAGAAAACATGTAATATAATTCAATACAAAAAAAATTAACTTAATTCGTAAAATATTGAATAGTCAATATGACTTTCAATTTTAACATAGGATTTATAGGAAATCTTATAATGGAGTAGACAACATTAATTAAATACATTTTTTAATATACTTCCTATTAATGAATTTTGTCATACGATATATATATATATACTAGAATTAAATATTATTAACAGAAAAAAAAATGTTGAAATAATAATTTCTTTATAATTTTATCATTTCTAGGATTGAACTTTTTATGTTTATTATTTTTTGAATATTTTTTGTTTTTTGTTTTTAATCAAAAATAAAATTCAGATTAAGTTCATTATATTCTTAATAAATGTATAATATATATTTACTATATATGATTACATAAAAAAATTTGATTACATATTTTTCTAGGAATAATTTGAATTTTAATGATTTCTATAGAAAAAATAAATATTTTCAAGGAAAGACGAATAAAAAATTTCTAGGACCTAGTCAATTTTATTTTTTTTTACCATAATATAATTTAATTATCATTGAGATGACCGCAATACAATTTTTTTTATATTATATTTTTTTCTAATTTAAAAAATAATTTAATAATTTAAAAAATAAAAATATTTTTAACTACAAAATTTAAAATCTGAGTTTGTTAAATCCATATTTTGATTTAAATATACTTAAGTCTCTTAAATGCATATTAAATATATAATTAAATTAGAAGACGATATAAATTAATTGGTTGTCAAGGTAAAACTAAAGATAAATAAATGCTACGCATGCGCAGTAAATTTAATTATAAACAAGTATTTATAAAGTAGTATATAATCAATAATATAAATGTTGCATATATGTAATATTAATAATGTGTTTGTATTGTAAGTATATATATTCGTATATGTGTAAAAAGAAAAATACTTGTGTTTTCTACAGAACATAAGTAGTGTCTGGGACTACATTGTATACATTGTATACATTGTATACCGAGATAAGGGTGCACCATGGTTACATATCATTATTTAATTACACGTATACAATACTAGTAGTATCTATAGATTATATATATATATACATTATTATGTATATATGGTATTCTGTATATATAAGATAATAATTTAAATAGCAACTGCTACTTTGTATTTTATTGTTAGTTTTATTGTTTATTTTATCATAATTTATATAGATAATAATATATTTAATATATTGTTATTTTTTATTTGTTTATTTGGTGGAGTTTTCACTTATAACCATATATGGCTCTAATGTCCCTTCGAAACCGCTCTCATGTTAAGGCATCCATGGTTTTAACGAGAGCCGATCATTTATTTATACACAATTATATAAGATCACTTCTAAATAATATTTTAAGACCCATTTTATAAAATGAATTAATGTTCCGGACGAGGATCGAACCTATGCCCTACTGCTTGTGTGTCTGATGCCTTAGTCACTGAGCCACACAGGCAGTTAAGTATATATATATATGCATATGTAATTCGATGATTTAGGATTATAATGTAGTCGAGATTTAAAAATTATAGATATTATATTATGTAAAGTAATCAATACATTATATTATAAACACAGCTCATATATTACGTATTAAGTAAACTATTACACATACATATATATATATATATATATATATATATATATATATATATATATATTAAAAAGCAAGAGAAATAAGATATTAAGTGTTATACATATTACGCGGTGATAACGAGCAAAATACGACTGTATTTTAATCAACATGACAATAATTAAAATTACGTTACAAAAATAAATGTAAATTATTACAATTTGAAAAAATCAATAAACATATTATATTTTAAGTATACTTATAGTGGATTATTAAGACAATATACAATAAAAATAAAAATGATACAAAATATATTTAGTAATTTTATTTCTAAAATGTTATATTAAGATTAATAAAATATACTTTATAACCCACCCACAAACCCAAACCAAACCCATGCGCAATATAATATACATTTTGTATTATAATATGAATAATATTCTATATATTAGTCCTCAATGTAAATAGGTATACTATACAATATACATAGTGTAGCTTTAATTTAACTTAACTTAACTTAACTTTAACCTTATGATGCATCATGGCATGTCATGACACATATATTTGTCATCATAATTAATATTTATTATATGTAAGACATGAGTAATATAATTAAAAAGTATTATCTAGATATACTAATAACATTACCATTTACATGATACTGTATGATGTATATTACATATTAGTTGTATACAATTAGCATTGAACAATACGCTCAGATAATACCGTACAGCAATATATTCAGTATACGCCGTTAAACTTGTAGTTATAGCTACTACCACTAACGATATGAAAGCATCTACTTCGCATGATTTCAGTTCTCCTTGGAAGTTGTCGCCTATCTGAACAATATAAATATATGTATATTTTAATATATATATATATATATATATATATATTCCACGTATACACGCATATCAATATAAATCAATATATATATACTAAAATTATAACAATTTAAATATAAATGATGGATTTAATGATATTTTAAATAAATTATGAACCAGGTATGAATGAAATCATGTATGTGAATGAAATTATGAATTTAAACAAATTGGATAAACACATTGTAAATAACGCTAACATCATGTATTGCGTATAATTGTAATCGTGTAATCGTAATGGTATTGTATTGTGTGTGGCTTTGATCGTTATTGTAATGTAGTTTCTTTAAACACATCTACCCCACCCACACGCCAATATTGCGCGAGTTGTATATTTTTCATCGAATTATGATGACTATTGCGTTATTTATTTATACATAAATAAATAGGATATATATATATATATATATATATATATATATATTTATATATATATATATATGAATATAGGATATATTCTATATTCTAATCGTAATTGTAATATTAAAAAAAGCTTAACAACTATAATATCATAGATTACCATAGAATTTACATAGAATATATTAATATAGGATCATATCGAAGTATCAATGATAATTTATCATAACATTAATAGTCTATCAATAAGTATGTAATACTATAGTATTAAAGTATTAGTATTAATATAGTATTATCTATAGATAATAAATACGATATTTTGAAATAAAAATTACAGTAAACATAACTAATTACGATTAGTTTATATACCAATATAATGTGTATCTGGGATTGTATAAAAGATAATTACAATGGTCACATTAACAGAAAATAAGAAAGTCAATACGTATAATTATTAATTATTTATTGTTACTTTTCAATGTGGTAATACAATCTAGATACTAGATAAATACTTAACCAATACTTATATTAAGTTTTTAATTACAACTAATGTCCCTTCAAATCAATTACAACTAATTTCCCTTCGAATCAATTACAACTAATTTCCATTCAAAATGTCATGTTCATATCCACGATTTTAAATTGATCTGTTTATTTGTGTATACATACATATATAAAATTACTTCTAAATATATATTTACAATTTATTTAATTTATATGTAGTACAGTTTTAATCGACTTCATATTAAACGTATGTCTGTCACCTTATAATACAGGCATATTTATGACTGTGTGGCTCAGTGGCTAAGGCGTCAGACACACAAGCAGTAGGACACGGGTTCGACCCTCGTTGGGTCCATTAATTAATTTTATAAAATTGGTTTTAAAATATTATTTAGAAGTGATCTTATATAATTATGTATAAATAAATGATCGGCTCTCGTTAAAAACATGTATGACTAATACGAGAGCGGCTTCGAAGGGACATTAAAGCCATATATGGCTATAAGTGAAAACTTCATCTACGTTTCTGGATAGGATGAAAGGACTCCAGCAAATAAAAATAACAATAACAATATATATATATATAAATATATATATATATATGTATATATATATATATATATATATATATATATGGCGTTATAATACTGTATTGTTAACTACCGTATCGCAGATCCTATCTTGATATTGCAGGTAAACTTTAGACGTCGGAAGGTTCATGGCCGGGCTGAAACCGAGGTCCCTTACGTTCATTTCGGCTATGTACATATCTGTCAACAACAACACATATCATATATGCTGATATATCATATAGGTGTATACACACGAAAGATATTACTATAATAATAACATATAATATATATATCATAATATATATAATATAATATATATATATATATATATATATATATATATAAATATATATATATATATATATATATATATTTATATATTTATTATCAATACCTTATATATATACATTATACTATACTATATAAATACCTTATAAATACATAATATATTATATATGATAAACTAATGTAACTGTGTGTATAATTTAAGTGTTATCAATGTATATATATATATATATATATGTATATATATATATATATAGTTAGGTATATTAGTGTGGTATATTGCTAACATATATACAACTTAATTTATTGATACTATTATATTTTACACAAACATATGTGCATTAAAACATGGTACTGCATATTAATTGATCAAATCTAAGTTACATTATAAGTATGTACTAATATTTATATAACAATACACATTATTCACTGTAGTTTTTATGTAATGTGATCTTTACAATAGTCGCTACCATGAGCATGCAAATAGATAGGCTGCGAGATATTTTCAATGAATGAAATAGATAATTTATATATGTAATAGTATTTTAAAAAAAATAATAATTGTTTACGGAATTTCATTAATATAATCACTATTAAAAAAATATATAAAATGGAATAATGCTATTCATATAAGAACTGTTCACATATACCATCGTATATGTATACACATATCAATTAGAATAAAATATACATTATGAGAAGCTACATATTTTTTTAATACGTATAGGTTGAGACAAATAATTATTATGAGTACAATGAATTTGAAAACTACTAATTAGGTTTTATTATTATTATGAATCTTTAGATTCTAAATATATATATTTCCAGATATATATATATATATATATATATATATGTAATATACTTTTTCCGTAAATTATATTCAATATAATCATTTTAAAATATAAAAATAAGTTATATATATAACCTCTTTATTGATTCTATAGATAATACATAAGTTAATGATATTTAATATTAAATTTAATACAAAATTGATAACATATTTGTTTATAAAATATGTTATAGTAATAGTTACAATAATAATAGTTTATATTACATATATATTATATAATAAAGTAGGAATTTATAGTTTATGAATACATATTAATTGGTTAAGTATTTCTAACCATATGAAGAATCTATACCTGTAATAATAAATACAATTAATTTAATTTTCATATATGATTTAAATATATATATGATTTTATATATATATATATATGATTCTATTATTAATAATGTTTTAACTTAATATTGAAGTATATATATATATATAGATTATACCTTACAATGTACGTCGAAATTGTACGACATACACTACATGGCTACTATAAGCATACATTCATTTCATATCGTCAGGTGTGCGTACGCTAGTGTATGATATACAATGGATATAGTGCATTCATCTCGTGCTGCAATATCGCACGCAGTAACTGTACCGGAGATAGTGACTATACCGATGACGAGGGGGGTCAACTATACGCGGGGTCATACGTAGCGGTGAAAGGTCGTACGGTAGTGACGGCGGCCATTATTAATGGTGCGCCGCGGTCAATGAGAGCATCCTATATGTCCTATAGTTATAGCCGTAAAATGGCGGACAAATTGTGAATTTATTACACGGCGGGCGGGCGGGCGGGCGGGCGGGGGTGTGGCTATGTGGTCAATGAATGGCCGGTGCAGGACATGCTTTATTATACCAAGGACACATCGTGGTCGTCGCTACGTGATCCACATATATAACATGACCGATCTCTATTATATACGATGATAACTATGCGCGTTGCGTGTTGCTATGCGACCGTGGTTATGACGCAATACACACGTCAGAGTAGTGTACATATACACTACGTGTACGTATACAAAAACGAAATTAACCCATTAATATTAAAATAAAAAGGGGTAGAGTAAGGTACCTCGGATAATAAGAGATATATCTTATTATATACTACAAAGGTATTAGTTTTGTAGATTATTCACACTGTTAAAGCTTGAGACATAACCGAAATAACGTTATGTTTCGTTATATTTAAAGAGGGTTTAATAAAATGAATACAATTAATATAATTATACTACTGTAAAGCAGCGTAATGAGAATATTTAATAATATGATCTCATATAATCTCACATATGTAATTATTTATATAATCCTAATTATCTATACCTATTATTCAATTATAATAAATAATGAAAATGTATATAGGAATACCTACCCATAAGAAGCCTGATTACATTTTTAATTTATTCAAAATTCGGTTTATACATAAAATTAATAAAATAAAAATAGTTAACAAAACGTCAATTTCTTGGGTAAAGTATTACGTATCTAAAATTTAAATTAGAAGAAAAAAAGTTTATATTAATCACCAATTGTAAAAAGGATGATATTTGATAAATTAAAACAGATTTTAACATCTTTGATAATAAATAATTATTATTAATTAAAACGCGGATAAACCCGGAATTAACAGAAACAAAATGATGATACGACTAAATATATGACTCCATATTTTAGAAACACGAAAATAAATCATATTTTGATATTAGAAACCATTCGGGACGTCAAAAACTATCCGATACTAGCTGATACCATGCATAATACTATTAGATATATAATATGATGATGATGATGATATTATTTAAACACTAATTCAATTATAAAATTCTTATATAATTCGTGATAATAATATATAAAAAAAAACAATAAATAAATGTAATAATTAGTACAGAGAAGTGTACAACGTGGCGAAAACGAATATATTAGAAGTTCAGATATCATGAACGAGGAGATACTTCTATAGTTTATGTTTGAAGGTGGTCGTTGATATATTGATGGTTTTGAGGGACGGAAAGAGTTGATCCCATAGGAGGTTGAACCATGGTGCAAACAGAGTAGCGACGCTTCCCAGGTTGTTTCCGTTGAAAGGGTGGTTCAGTCAGGACCGTATAGTTAGAGGGTCGTAGGTGGCGTGGTGCGGTATGCAGAGAAATTAGTTGATAACCGTAATCGGGTTGTTTAGTCAGTAGATATGATTATAGATGGATATTAATTTAAGTTGACCCATTATATATTATATATATATATATATATATTATATATATATATTATATATATACTATATAGACTATTAAGATTTAATTTTAATTTTATACATGCTAACACATACAAATATACATACACACACATACACTAACGATACTTATACACAGTAAAACCTATCACTAACGAGTATAGTAGAAAGCTACAGCCGCACAAATGATGCCTCCGACAGCCACCAGGGAGAGACACCCGATTAGGATGCACATTCCATACGACCACGTGACTTTACAACACCTTCCAGCCCAGTTCTGTTCCGATGCACCCTATGTAACGGTTATTCGGATATGTATTATATAATGTGATCTATTGGCTGTAGTTATTGAAACAAATATTTTACTTTTAGTTCCGAATATAAAATTTATAAGCTATTATCAATATATAAATATATATATATATATATATATATATATGGGTATATGGGAACTATTTTTATGTAATCACGTGACGTCTGTCTAACACAATATCATACCTACTAATATGCATCAATAACTGACCTATATATACATCATTATTTAATTAATTAAACAATATACTATTACTTTATCGGTACTTACTATTTTATTATTTATAACTTATTATTACCCATATATATATTTATATATATATATATATATATATATATATATATATATATATATATATATATATATGTATACCATATACATAATTATTAAAAAATGTTAAATATGTATATAATTATTTGTTGTATATAATACAACCCATATATCGTTAAGTAATTTAATATATGAATTATGTATTTACTGAATACTATATATATATATAGTATTCATTAAATACATAATTCATATATTACATTACCATATTAGGTATATATATATAACATATATAGTATACTACCTATTTTATTTGTAATATGTACCATACATTATATCACATATAACATAGTTATATATATATTAATTATATTTTAGATTTTCAATTATACAACGCACTATTATAATAATAACATTATATAGTATACTATACATGTATACATATTAATAATTTATTAGGTGACATTTTTGTTTTCTTTATTATTTGTTAGTTTATATTATTTATATATATTGTACTCAATATTTTATATTCTTTATTGTTAATGTTAATGACCATTAAATATAAATATATATATATATATATATATATATATATATATATATATATATATATTATTGACAGTATTTTATAGTCAATTGTGTATGTGAAACTACACAACTACTAAAGTAATTATATAAAACCCTAGTTTCACCTATGATTACTCTAGATTAAATACCTAACAATGCGATTAGAATATCGATATATGCATATGTTATTAACAGTGTAAAGATACGCAGCGAAGTAGGTGTTAATGTGTAGTAGGTATTTTATAACAATGAAAATACTACGAATACTTATTATTATAGTATAATACAAAACTATAATATCGTATACGCAACTTTAGCCTACTTTACGGTGAGTCGCACACGCACCGCGCGCGCACCGGTATTACGTCACACCGCGCACTTGACCTTGTCGTCCGATGATTGTTTACGGTCCTGGAACAGAACCGTCTTGTTGGTGGTCCTGCGGAAGGTGTCGGTAGCGGTGCTCGAGTATCCATTGTAGTCGGAGAACGGTTTACCCTCATAACAATGGGCGCGACGGCCCGCCTCCAGGGTTTCGTACACGGACCTGGCGTCGCCGTTGGAGGTGGGATGTCCGTCTTCGGAGGGGGCGTGTCCGTCTTCGTCACGTGACCACTTCGATTTCGACTTCTTAGCCTTCTTAGCCTTCTTAGACTTTGACGCGTTATCGATATGAATCACCGTGGCCATATCTAGTATCGATATACCGTAGGCCTTACTAACGTCTCTATAGAGGCTGGTCGAAGTAAGCGATGCTAATCTATGTATCCGGTGATGCCGTATTCCGTATGCATATATCGTAAACTTTTCGATATAGAAAACACTAAAATACACTAAAGAACGCAATATTAGAATATACTAGACTTTTATAACGATATTTAACGGGTAATTTCCTATATTTCGACGCGTTAATCGCGATACCGATGTTCTCGGTTCTGAGCTCAACTATGACGTAACATAATCGCGACGAAGCGATATTCTAAGGTGTTGTAGTGTGATGCCGATATCGTCTCGAGGCCGTGATGTTTCCCCGTGGATAAGTTCAAAGGTTAACCTACGCTAATGGACACGTTTCGAATAATGGTATACGCGGCGTAGATTATCGTGGGTTAGTGTTGCGGGGGTGTATGTGTATAGCTGCTATATAGGTCAGTATCCGAGCCTGTGGTATAGGGTATACGCGGTACATTGTACTATGACATACACAGTTCGTATTATGTTAGACCCGGGTTCGTGTTCAATCGAGCGTGAATGTACGCCCCCTTTCGTTTGTATGCCTGTCGCTATTGTTATTCCGATACCCTCGCAATATTGACTATAGACTATAGTATTACACTCGGGGATTATCACGTGGGTATTATCACGTGGGTAGTATCACGATGTCGTAAATCGACATGCGATCATGTTGACACATGTTACTATAACATTAGTCATCATAACATGATATATCATACTAGTGTACTCTGTATGTATGGTATCATTATTATAATTATATTATTTATAATTTATTATTTATTAATATTATCAATATAAATCATATATATATATATATATATATATATATATATTTGATAATATACATGATAATCTTAGATATTTATCCGAATGAAATAATGACTTTCTGGAAAGTGATATATAAATTATGTTCTATAGAACCTAATATATAGTATACTGGGTATAAGTATAAGTATACGTATACTGGGTAGTTATTCTCCAGTTAAACCAGGTTGTTATGGTTTTTTTTATCTTGTGTTAACAAAAGATTACATATACGTATTGTATTATCTCGAACCCCTCACAGTTAATTATAGCATATAAAAGTATAATACTTCTTCTAGGATCCTCGTGTATTCACTATTGTTATATTTATATTGTGATTCAATAATTATATATTATTATAATACAACATTATTATATTATAGTATTAATAATATCAACCCGTTTTAAATAATTATTATATTTATTGATTGCTATTATATTTATACGTATTATACGTATACTTATAATATATATATATATATATATATATATATATATATATATATATATATATATATATATATATATTGTATCCGTTATTATTATATATGTGATTCAATAAATAAATATTAGTATTAGATAGATATATAGAATTAGGTATGATTTTTCTAGTCAGAAGTATATTTACAATTTGTAAATACTGATTAAGTTTAAATATTATTAATCTATATTTTTACTCTATGTGAAAACATAAAATGTAATTTAGCACTAAACACGTATTTTACTGAGATAGTTTACTTACCCTAATTAGTGGAAAGTAACATAATACGGACACTTTAACAATAAATGGTCTTAAAATATTATGACTCATTATTTTTACTCAATAATTATAATTTCTTAATATTATATGATTATAGATATTATTGTGAATTTATAATTTTATTTAATCTTTTAATTCCATAGATAACAGGGGTGTCAGTATTCGGTACCCATGTCCGAATACGGACACTTTGTGTTATAATAAGGACATGTCATATGTGTTATAATAAGGGTGCACCCTATATACTACTAAATAAACTATAGTTTATTGATGAATCAATCATACAAATCACAATTACATTATTTATAATTAATTGTATGAATAATGTATTCTAATTTAATTAGTTAATAATTTATTTATTTTTATCATTTTTTAATTAATAATACAATTTAGGTAGCTAAATAATAAAAAAATTAGATTTAACATTATTGGTGTTATTAATATTATAATTCACGCGATTTTTATGAAAATCAGAATAGGTCATACGCTGCGCGCAGATTGGTTATAGGGTGTCCGTATTACGACATCTAGAGTATCCGTATTAGGTACTTATATGACCTTTAGATATATGCTTATAACTTAATGAATATTTGATAAGAAATATAGAAATTATATATATAATTTTAGAATGCTTTATTTTTTTAATAATATATAGTTATATTTAATATCGATACATTTATATATTCTTAAAAAGGTTTTAAGTGGTATTTTTTTTTCATAAATTTAAAAACGTAATAAAAAAATCAGTTTATTGGATATATCAGCAATATTTTGAATAATTAAAAAATAAAAATTACTTTTTTAGACTATTTATATGATTATGAATATATTATTCATTACATATTTGTTTGTAGGATTTATGGTTTCTGATATACCGAGAGTGTCCGTATAGGGCACTGTCCGTATTCGGTTACTTTGCTCTATATATACAGTATAATTAGAAGAAGAATTGTAAGCTTTCCATATTATATATTATCTTACAAAAGTTAATGTATCAATATTTACGAAATTTATAATTTTATATTGAATTATGTTTCATTTTGTATCTTAATTATTGCATTATCTCCTCAAGGTTTAAAAAAAAAATATTGTTATAGAAAATTTGGGTTTTATATCTATATTTCAAATATACTATAATATACAATTAATAATTCATTATTATTACAGATAATTATCTTAAAACTTAAACTTAACTTTAAAGTGGGAAGTATTATTTTATTTTTGTTTGTTCTGTATTATATTTTTGTTTATATATATTTTGTATATATGTTTCAAATGTATTATATTATAAAATACAATATAAATAAATTACTATTATTTCAGATTATAGTTATAAGTATTATATTTTTTTTTTCGTAATATTATTGGTTTGTTTTGTTATTACCGTGTTATATTTGTGTATAATTATATTGGTTTATTTTATTGTTAACGTGTTCTGTTTATATATATATATATATATATATATATATGTTTCAAATTTATTATACAATTAAAATATCAAATTTAAAAAGTACTATCAACTATTATTACAGATTTTTGTAAGTATTACATTATTTGTTTGTTTCATTCTAGTATTGGTTTATTTGATTTTTAACATGTACTGTTTATAATATATTTAAAATTTGACATTTAAATATTAAACTATATAACTAATAATGTATTACTAAAACAGGGTACAAAGATAAGAAGAATTCTATAAAGTTAAAGTAGAAATTTAATATTTCGATGCCATTTACAAAATAATGTATTTTATTTCTATTTTCGATTATTTTTACTCTATATTTTATTTATATTATGATCTTTTTCTTTTATTCTTACTATATGATTTATTTCTACTTTCGATTGTTTTTCGTTTATTTTTACGGTAACTGTAAAACGTTTTATTTCTTTAATTTTTTAATTTCGTATTATTATTTGTTTATTTCTATAACGTATGTTATCGTTAGCAAATATTTATACTTTATACTTTCGATTATATTTTCGCCTATGTATTTGCTTAAATAAATTATCAATCAATCAATATATAACCCATATATATATACATAGTTTTTATAAATAAATAAATGATAAATAATATTTAAATGAGTAGATAAATATTATTTAAAAAATGTATTTAAAATAAATATTAATAAAATAGGTAATTTATAAATCCATTATTTAAAAATATGTTTTTAAATAAATATTAATAAACGATAAAGTTAGATTGATAATTAAAATAGAGATGAATTTACCCTAATGAACTCACAGGACATATTGCAAAATTGTTATTATTATTATTTATTTTATTTATTATCATCTATATATATTAACTTACCTTACCGATTCAGATGAACCCGGTAATTATATATCACTCTATCGCATACTCTATTGTCTAATATCGTAGTTATTCATTCAGATAGTCTGAATACGTATTTGTATGACTATAGTAAGGTTCATATTCACTAATTTACAATAGTAGGATATCTCATCAGTATACATATAATAATTATCTCTTGTTACTTGCATAACTCAACCTTTTCTCACAAGTTGAATATATGATCGTCGGATAAATCATATAAATCAAAAGTTATCTAGTTCTGTTACCTCGATACATCGATGATGCCAATGCACACTATGGTGTGTGTACTATATGTACTATCCAATTATAGTTTTAGATTTTATGTTAGATTCCGAACTATATAATGATATGACAACACATATGAACTATTTGCTCCGTATATATTTCTTTTCAACGTGGTAGAAAAATTCGAATTCCATATTGATATTCGTGTATTGAATACCCCCCCCCCGATATTTCCCAATTATGATGGTAATCACATTCATACGTTGATGATATAATCACTAGCCAACTAGGACGACATCGTGTCGAGGAGTTAAATTGAATATAATTCATAATGTCACAATTATTGAAATTTATACTTTATGGTTTCATTTGTGTTGATGTGCAAACTGATTTCATTGGCTGATTTATATAGGTCATATTATAGGATTTCTGTAGCTATAGTGGTGACTATAAAGAAGACCAGATCTTCTTCGTAGTTTGCAGCGATAATGGTTATAATTAGTGATGTAAAATATGCTCGAATATAAAGTATCGATGCGGTTTAGGTCTCAGTTACCTAATATCTCAACTCGTCTCGAGCTCGTTTGGCTAGAGTAGCAGTTCATCTCGAACTCATTTTTGTCCGATAATAAAAGTCTCGGCTCGGCGTCAATAACCAGAAGTCTTGGCTTAGCATCAATAACCAAAAGTATCGGCTCTGTATTATAAATATTTAGTCTGATGGTACATACTACTATACGATGATCAGATAATATACATCCAGTGAACTAAATAGCCTCATGCTTACTTATGCTATTTATAGATTTACTGTTTACAACAATAAAACATTATGTTGTTATCTCGCGCCGTTTAGAAGGATGTGCATACAAAGTTTAGGCATCGTAGTCCATTTTAGATGATGACATATTCCACGTCTTCCATTCTGTTTGTTAATTCAAATTGGGTGTATTTATTTCTTGTATTTGGATTTAGATAAGAGTTAACTTTCCAGATATTGTCATAAAATAGTAATAGTATTTGCACCACATAGCCATCATTTATTTTACATAATGTTCATACTAAGGAGGTAGTGAAGAGCATATCCCCTTTTTTCCATGATCTTTTTATCGTCGATTCAGATTCGGATGATCACAATCCTTTATTAATAGCCGAACCTGTTGAGATCACGATCTCGAGCCTATTACAAATGATCGATGATGGTGATCGACGATCATGTCCATCACTGTAACGAGGACATATAAGTATATAAGTTTACTACGTATCCTTATTCTAAGATATACATCTTTCTATAGAACATATATAACAGGAGACACATATATTTACTGGATGAATATTTTTAGCAATGTAAATGTATTTTTTCTAACATGTAAGTTGGGCTGAATCATGTCGACTTAATATAGTATGTATTTATCAACTAGTTATTCTGTTTATATAAACAATTTATATCCTTTATTTTAGTCATGATATGTTAGAACGCTATCCTTATGATCGAATCTGTATTCTTAGATACAGAATACATCAATTTTATGCTCAATGCGGAGGCCACATATTCTAAAGATTTTAATTCACCCTTTATGTTTGTGTTATTTATTAGCGAGTCGTGTTTTTCTAAAACACTCGGGTAACTAGACGAAACTTCCCGAAATACCACGATTCTCGACTCGGCGTATTTAGCCTAGTTGATACTACAACTGCAGAAGGGTATATTTTTTACGTGTGTATGCAGATACCGATTAGTTGAGCTAGTACAGGTATTATCGATGTGCTTATTTTTTAGGTTTTGTATCTCGAAATATCAATAATTATGATAAACTATATTTAATACATTTACATTTAGATGATGACGATGATGCTATTAAGTTTATTAGCACTAAAACAGGGTCATGTAGACCACTTCGCTCGTGCGGAAAGAAAATAATAATAAAATAATAGTAATACGATAATAATTTAATAATAATATACATTCAATATACCACGGACAACAATACTAAATAATATAAAGGACTATTATATACTACAGACTGCATTGATATAGTATAGTGTTATATAATAATAATATAATAATAATACAATAACAATTTAATAATGATATACATTTAATATAACACGGACAAAAATAATGAGTTGGATGATTTAATGATTATGGGTAGAGAGAAAAGAAGAAGTAAGATTTATAAATCTTTTGTGGGATCTAATAGAACGAATGGTAGGAGGGAGGGAATTACATATGGTTGGACCGGCATTTTTAAAAGCTCTAGAATTTAGGGAAGTTTTACTAGAGTTCTGGGAGATGAGTAGAGGAGCATTTTGGTAACGAAGAGAATATAATATAATACGTTTTTTAATTAGATCAGAGATATAGCTAGGGGTGAAAGAATATATTGATTTATGGATTATAGATAGTATACGTAATTTACACCTGAGGGAGAAGGGTAGCCACATACGAGATGATTGATGAGATGTTGTAGTAGAGTGATCCAGTCGAGTTAAACAGTAAGTAGTACGTTTTGAGGAACGGATAATCCGATTAAGTGGAGCAGTAGCTTTAGCAGGAAGTAAATTCAGTAGGGAAGAACAGTAGTCAATTCGGTAAAGTACAAGAGCATTAATTAGAGTTTTAGTAAGGTTTCTGGAAAGTGATGTCCGTATTTTTTTTATTCTGAATAGATGAAAGTTGGAGGATTTTGTAATGGATGATATGTGATTCTTAAATGATAATTTGTCATCATATATTAATCCTAGGTTTTTAGAGTAATGGGAAAGAAAAATAATCATGATATTTAGATTAAAATTTTGAAAAGAAGTATGTTAATAGTATATGTTAAGTAGTGTAGTCTTAGAGGAATTAATTAGTAGTTTATAGGAGAGGAGCCATCATATTATGTAGTTAGCACACTCGATTAGTTCAGAGTTTATAGTATTATGAGAAATTATAGGGACAAAGGTAAACAGTTGAATATCATCAGCAAACATATGGTAGTGAATATTTGGAAATTTCTTAATTAGATCAGCAATAGGGCGGATATAAATAGAAAAGAGGGATGGACCTAGAACGGATCCTTGGGGAATACCGTGGTTAAGAGGAGAAAGAGGCGAGTAATATTTGTCAATCATATAGAGATATTTCTGTTAGTCAGATATGAAGTAAACCATTTTAAAGCTAAGCCAGATATACCCATCAAAGTAAGTCACGAGATTAATATGTTATGGTCCAGGGTATCAAAATCAGACGAGAGATCAAGTAGTATAGGCTGGCAACACGTATTGCTATTTAAGGTAGATAATATTGTGTCAGTAATATGGAGGAGAGCTGTTTCGGTTGAATGACCCTTACGAAAAGCGCTTTGAAACGAGTCGAAAAGATTATTTTTATTTACATGGCGATGAGTTGTTTGGAAACAATTCTTTCTAATATTTTACTTAATAAGGGTAGGTGGGAGATCGGGCGATAATTGCTAAATGAGTTTGGGTCTAGGTTTGTTTTTTTAGAATAAGGGATATTATAGAAGTCTTGAGACAGGGTGACACGATGTACGACAAAGGTGAAAGATGTATATTTATTAAAGTTTGCGGAAACATGTCAATTGTAAAATACATATCACATAATGACTACTTTAGTGAGTCACACTCTTCTTACACTACCTTTTATTATATCGCTAAGTAACAAGGTAAAATGTGTAATTTTTGAAATTAAATAAATAATTAATCTTAGAGAATAAAAAATAATAATTTTAAATCATTATTTTCACATAAATATTTAATTTTGGAAAATAATACGATATAAATAACAATGTATAATACAATAAAAATGAATTTCGAAATACAAATAATTATATCGAATTCTAGGGAGTTATATTCAATATATTCGTATTTATTTAGTAGTAGTAGTAGTAGTATTAGTAGTAGTAGTAGTAGTATTAGTATTAGTATTAGTAGTAGTAGTAGTAGTAGTAGTAGTAGTAGTAGTAGTAGTAGTAGTAGTAATAGTAGTAGTAGTAGTAGTAGTAGTATTAGTAGTATTAGTATTAGTATTAGTAGTAGTAGTAGTAGTAGTAGTAGTAGTAATAGTAGTAGTAGTAGTAGTAGTAGTAGTAGTATTAGTAGTAGTAGTAGTAATAATAATAGTAGTAGTAGTAGTAATAGTAGAAGTAATAGTAGTAGTAGTAGTAGTAGTAGTAGTAGTAGTAGTAGTAGTAGTAGTAGTAGTAGTAGTAGTAGTAGAAGTAGTAGTAGTATTATTAGTAGTAGTAGTAATAATAGTAGTAGTAGTAGTAGTAGTAGTAATAGTAGAAGTAATAGTAATAGTAGTAGTAGTAGTAGTAGTAGTAGTAGTAGTAGTAGTAGTAGTAGTAGTAGTAGTAGTAGTATTAGTAGTAGTAGTAGTAATAATAGTAGTAGTAGTAGTAGTAGTAGTAATAGTAGAAGTAATAGTAGTAGTAGTAGTAGTAGTAGTATTAGTAGTAGTAGTAGTAATAGTAGTAGTAGTAGTAGTAGTAGTAATAGTAGAAGTAATAGTAGTAGTAGTAGTAGTAGTAGTAGTAGTAGTAGTAGTAGTAGTAGTAGTAGTAGTAGTAGTAGTAGTAGTAGTAGTAGTATTAGTAGTAGTAGTAGTAATAATAGTAGTAGTAGTAGTAGTAGTAGTAATAGTAGAAGTAATAGTAATAGTAGTAGTAGTAGTAGTAGTAGTAGTAGTAGTAGTAGTAGTCTTATATACCATGTGATAATACATTTAATGAATGGAAAATATCATTTAATAGTTATATAAGTGATATCAAAAATAAATGCTCTGATACACAATCAGCTTGACTAAATGTGTCTACTAAGTTCTACCACCCTACAATTTCATTAATAAATGCTCGTTCCGTTAAGGCAAATTTGATTTTCATTCTTGATTTTATTAATGAATTTAATCATGACATCATAGCATTAATGGAAACATGGTTTAATGTAAACGACTGTGCAGTCATTTCTTCATTAAAATCAACAGATTATAATTTTATTCAAGCTAATCGTGTGTGTGGTCGTACGGGTGGTGGAGTAGGTATACTGTATAAAAAAAGTATTGAACTTGTCAATTCAAGATTATTTGACTTACCTAA
>OZ025240.1:49450472-49605472 GCA_964019155.1 Osedax fenrisi | reverse complement strand
GTAATCTATATATTCATTATACTTGTCTGTGCCAGGCAGGGTGTATTCCAAAATGGATGAACAATAATAATCCATCCTCAGATATAATGGATATACTAAGTATATATAAGTATACTTATTATAGTATACATTTTACATTTAAACTACTTCATGTATAAATACTCCCATAATCAATACTAATTAAACTGATAGTGTTACTGATGTAACTTCTTTGAAATTACTCAAGGAAAATATAAACGAAATAAAAAAAACTTATAATCATTTAACAAACACCATCTTACTCTGACATATTAATACAATCAATAGATAGCATAATTAAAACCAATAATACAATAAATAAATAACTAAGTATAATTCCTAACACTGACCCACAATACCAATAGTAATAGAAAATATCAATAAACAAAGTCCAAGTAATAATATTAAAGATTTATTCGCTATTAGAATTATGTACTTCAATAATCACTATAGTTTATCAAGTAAAATATAATTTTAACAATATTGAAATTATATTTAACTCTGCATATACATTATCTAAGCTCATCACATTACGATACCGGCTAAATAATACAAAATTTAGTAATTTATATATGAGGAAATCACTCGATATCAAAATAATACGACAAGGTAAAATACTTTATAATGCAATAAAATCAAATTATGTATTCAATTATAAATGTGTTTTAAATAGAATTTCTTATACATATGAACTAAGAACTCTTATACAAAATACTAGTAACATTAATTGGTCCAACGAACCACTTATTATATATATTACAAATCTTAAGAAATGGACGAAAAGCTATGATAATTATATCACTAATGCATTTAAAAGTACAATGTCATCTGCGCAAACTCGTATACGTATCCCACTGAATGATTATACTATGATACACATATATCGTGTTCTTTAATTAATATATATATATATATATATCGTATACGATCAATATACTATAAAATTTATTTATTAAATGATTTTAACCATGAATTTAATCATGATATAATTTCCCTAACGGAAACTTGGCTTAATGAATATTATGAATATTCCACAGGTAACCAAAATATGTATAATGGGTGAAGGTATTCTATATACAAAATCACTTAAATGAACTAGTTTTACTAAATATATACTACCTGGATCTGAATGTATCATAGCTATATGCAATATTCACTCTAATAAAATTACACTCTTTATTATTATATATTATTATATATACCACCATCAAATAATTACATATCTTTTCTGAATGATCTCAATGACTTATTAGCAACTATACAATTAGATAATACCATGTTACTAGGCGATTTTAATGTTCATGTTAATTTAAATGATTTAATTTAAATGATACATCTATAAGTAATCTAATCTCACTTACCAACTCACACTCACTACATCAACATATAAACAAGCCCACATACACATGTGTGTGTGTGGGCATGCAGGAGTTATACTTTAGATGTAATTGTTACTTCTATATATTCAACACAAATAATAAAAGTACTTAATAATAAATATTTCATTACATACCATGTTTCTATAATACCAATATACCGAAACCAAAAGTTAACTCCCAATTAATTAATTATAGAAAACTTACTAATATCGACCAGGAACTTCTCTCAATAGTAGTATAGAAATTAATAATGATAATATATCAGCGATATAACTAAATTTCTATCATATATGATCATATAAGAATATATATATTCTAAATATATATGCTCCCATTAGAGTTAAATAAAAAAATAATAGTAAAAATAAATGGTTTAACTCTGATACTTTATTGGCCAAACAGGAAATAAGGATAACTGAAAGATATATTTAGAAATATTCATCACAATCTTCCTAAGAATCCCTACTCAAAGAAAATAGTTATTTCAAAAAATATATAGAAGTAGCTAAGAATAAATACTACTATACTGAAATAAATGAATCACCTCGAATCAAAAATATCTCGAATAACTAATTATTTACTATGAAAATCTAAATAAAGAGTCCTTCCAGATATTCCAGATCACATATTATGCAATAATTGTTCCCAATATGTTGTAGATTAAATAAATAATCTATGTAGTACATTTAAAAATAATCAACACAATATACATAATATATCAATAGACCACTCGAGTTTAATTAATCAAAAACTCAAATAATTTCAACCCCCCTTCCAATACTCTAATTCAAAAATTATGAAAAAATTCTAACTCCTCATCCCACACGATTCATTACCACTTCATTTAATGAAAACAATAGCACTCTCAATATCCATGCCTTTAACTTAACTTTTTAAACACTCATTAACTACTGGAATAGTTCCACCAGAATATAAACATACAATAATAACACCAATAATTAAAAAACATAAACTTGACATAAATGATTTGAAAAATTATCGTCCAATATCGCAACTTCCTACTATATATAAATTACTCGAACGAATAGTTACTATCCAATTCAAAGATTTTGTATATTCTAAAAATGTAATATATAATTACCAAAGTGCCTACAGAACAAACTATAGCACCGAGACAACCGTAATTGATGTTTTAGATAGTATTATTAAATCCCTTGATAATAATAATTAAACCCAACTACTTCTTCTCGACCTTTCAGCAGCTTTTTGATACTCTAGACCACGATATTCTAAAACATAAAATAATTGAAATAGGAATAGTTAATACAGCTCTAGATTGTTTGATGTCCTTTGTCTCGAACCGTACGTTTACTGTCAAAATAGGAAATCAATATTATAATTATAACGCATTTAATACATGTATTCTCCAAGGATCCGTACTTGGGCCATTACTATTTATTATATATATTATATCAATTTATAATGTTATCTGAAAGTTTAGGCATGTTAAGTACGATACATATAGATAGATAGATAGATAGATAGATAGATTAAAAGTGTATTGAATTAATGGTTATAGGTATACCTATATGAAGAAAGTTATAATTATATATAAACATATAATTATATAACATATAAACAAAATATATAAATGTGATAATAGTAATACAAAACGACACGATACAAAAAAAACAAGAAATAAACTGAGAAGTAAAATAAAAATAAAACATTGGATTATACGAGCCGTTGAATCAATATATAGTATCTGATAGTGCAAGTTGTCAAACAGGAGAGGTAACAAAATCGAAGGTCTCGGGTTGGCAAGGCTCATATGGGATAGATCAATTCCCAAGGGTGGGTGAGTCCATAGTAAGTAATGTGGTTGACGTCTCCTGGCGTTAAGCTACCGTAAACTGCTGACAGCAAGCAAAATATCAGATACTATATATTGGTACAATTAATACGGAATAACAATAACATGATTGATATATTTGGTGTGAATTAATTTTTCACGGAAAAGTGTTACGGTTTTACAAGATGTAATTGTAAAGGGTAACGCGTTCCAGAAGAGCAAACTCTATTTCCAAAATAATTCAGATGGGCGTTTGTTCTACACTTTTTCTTTCATATCTTCACTTTAGGCCCTCTGCAATTGTTGCTATATAGATCAAATATACCAGTTGCATCCACATCGACAAGTCCTTCAGTATCTTATATGTCAGGGTAAGATCAGCTAATAACCTGCGATGAAATATAGTTTTAATATTGAGAAAAATAATTCTATCTTCATAAGACCGTTTAGTAAGGTTACATCTATAAAAAAGTATTTTAGTAAAATAGATTTGAATATTTTCTATATTGTTAGAATTGCATATGAAATTATCTGGATTCCAGACAGATGAATCCGATTCCACAATAGGGCGAACGTATGATATATAGGCTTTAAGCAAGTATATATAATCATTGGTGATGAAACATCTAAATAATCTATTAATAATTAAGTGTTCTTTAGTACATATAGTATTAATATGAGTATTAAAAATCATATTATCATTAAATGTTATGCCTAAATCCTTGAATGAGGTGTGTATAGGCAGTTCAAAATCATTAATGAAATATGAATTAACAGGGTTTTTATTACCAATTTGCATGATAACACATTTTTTATGCAGATGAAATTCTATTATACACTAAATTATCAAAATTTAATACTGAATATTATAATGAACTATCAAATTATGCTAATGCTATATACGTCTGGCTTACCGATAATAAAATATCGCTAAATACAGATAAATCTTAATTGTTGAATATTCCCAGTAATTATTCAAACTTTCTACAGATATTCATCAATAATAACAAAATAAGCCCAAGCACGCCAATCATATACTTAGGGGTCATCATTTATGAAAATGTAAATATGAATCAACATGTAAGTAGCATGTGTAAATAGCTAAATACGCACTTTATAAAATACGCAAGTCACGTCATTACCTAAATATAAGAGATACAACAATTTAACGAATTCATTAATTTTCTCCTCTTTATATTACTGTAATTCGCTCATAATCGGTCTACCGAATTCTACTTTAATTCTTATTAATAGAATTATTAGATCTGCAGTTAGCAATATCTATCGACAACCTAGACACGACCACTCAAGTATTACTATGCAAATGTAAGAAAGCATAATCTTGAATGCCTCAGACCCTCAGAACAAAGAATATTGAACATCACGCATCGAACGTTGACCCATAATCAGCCTACTTATATTATAATATGATAAATAGATCACATCTAAAGTTAATAGTTCATAATATATCATTCCGATATAATAATGATACTAGATAACTTAAAGTAACTATACCAACGTTAATATAAACCCTATTGCGTTAAAATACGTGTAAAAAAGTATTTAATCGATCTTAATTAATTTGTTTATTTATTTATTTTTATTTTATTTGTTTTTCATTCACACACTTATCAGAACACTCTAATGTGTTATAATATGAGTGTTTAAATAACATATTTTGATTATTTGATTTTATTTAGTAGTAGTAGTAGTAGTAGTAGTAGTAGTAATAGTAGTAGTAGTAGTAGTAGTAGTAGTAATAGTAGTAGTAGTAGTAGTAGTAGTAGTAGTAGTAGTAGTAGTAGTAGTAGTAGTAGTAGTAGTAGTAGTAGTAGTAGTAGTAGTAGTAGTAGTAGTAGTAGTAGTAGTAGTAGTAGTAGTAGTAGTAGTAGTAGTAGTAGTAGTAGTAGTAGTAGTAGTAGTAGTAGTAGTAGTAGTAGTAGTAGTAGTAGTAGTAGTAGTAGTAGTAGTAGTAGTAGTAGTAGTAGTAGTAGTAGTAGTAGTAGTAGTAGTAGTAGTAGTAGTAGTAGTAGTAGTAGTAGTAGTAGTAGTAGTAGTAGTAGTAGTAGTAGTAGTAGTAGTAGTAGTAGTAGTAGTAGTAGTAGTAGTAGTAGTAGTAGTAGTAGTAGTAGTAGTAGTAGTAGTAGTAGTAGTAGTAGTAGTAGTAGTAGTAGTAGTAGTAGTAGTAGTAGTAGTAGTAGTAGTAGTAGTAGTAGTAGTAGTAGTAGTAGTAGTAGTAGTAGTAGTAGTAGTAGTAGTAGTAGTAGTAGTAGTAGTAGTAGTAGTAGTAGTAGTAGTAGTAGTAGTAGTAGTAGTAGTAGTAGTAGTAGTAGTAGTAGTAGTAGTAGTAGTAGTAGTAGTAGTAGTAGTAGTAGTAGTAGTAGTAGTAGTAGTAGTAGTAGTAGTAGTAGTAGTAGTAGTAGTAGTAGTAGTAGTAGTAGTAGTAGTAGTAGTAGTAGTAGTAGTAGTAGTAGTAGTAGTAGTAGTAGTAGTAGTAGTAGTAGTAGTAGTAGTAGTAGTAGTAGTAGTAGTAGTTTGTAGTAGTAGTAGTAGTAGTAGTAGTAGTAGTAGTAGTAGTAGTAGTAGTAGTAGTAGTAGTAGTAGTAGTAGTAGTAGTAGTAGTAGTAGTAGTAGTAGTAGTAGTAGTAGTAGTAGTAGTAATAGTAGTAGTAGTAGTAGTAGTAGTAGTAGTAGTAGTAGTAGTAGTAGTAGTAGTAGTAGTAGTAGTAGTAGTAGAAGTAGTAGTAGTAGTAGTAGTAGTTGTAGTAGTAGTAGTAGTAGTAGTAGTAGTAGTAGTAGTAGTAGTAGTAGTAGTAGTAGTAGTAGTAGTAGTAGTAGTAGTAGTAGTAGTAGTAGTAGTAGTTGTAGTAGTAGTAGTAGTAGTAGTAGTAGTAGTAGTAGTAGTAGTAGTAGTAGTAGTAGTAGTAGTAGTAGTAGTAGTAGTAGTAGTAGTAGTAGTAGTAGTAGTAGTAGTAGTAGTAGTAGTAGTAGTAGTAGTAGTAGTAGTAGTAGTAGTAGTAGTAGTAGTAGTAGTAGTAGTAGTAGTAGTAGTAGTAGTAGTAGTAGTAGTAGTAGTAGTAGTAGTAGTAGTAGTAGTAGTAGTAGTAGTAGTAGTAGTAGTAGTAGTAGTAGTAGTAGTAGTAGTAGTAGTAGTAGTAGTAGTAGTAGTAGTAGTAGTAGTAGTAGTAGTAGTAGTAGTAGTAGTAGTAGTAGTAGTAGTGGTGATAGTAGATACATCAATAATTATTAAAATAAACAAAGACGTATTAATTAAATACTCATCATTTTGGAATCTGTAATAATAGTAAATTATAAATTTTATATTTTAATATAAAATGTTGTCATATAATATATATTATCAAAATAATAATGTAAACATATTACAAAATATGATACGACATTTCTCCACTTAACTCTGTAATTAACTCTGTAATAATGTGTATAAATTATTAGACATAGTATTGACTATATAGTACAAGTCTATATATAATATTATAATACAATACGTTTTCTCTCTACATTAACCTATAAGGATACCTCTGAGACATATATATTTACTACCCATGTGCTACATTGCTAAATATCCTTCATTCACCTAAACAACACACATATAATAAGGTAATACATTCAACATACAATAACATAATTACATATTATATATATTTATATATATATATTATATAGTCATATATGACTATTAATATATAATGCCTATTACTATATAATGACTATTAATAACTAAATTTATTCGATTATAATCGAATATAAACTAAGTTACATGCTAGTATGTATACTAGTATATAAACTAGTTTATATTTACAGCCATACTGAACTTACAAACCTAACTATATCATACGTTATTATTATGTAATATATGTATATATTTGTTTACGGGAGCACATGTTATTGTATTAATCTAACATTTCAAAATAAAATATTAAATTTATTTGATTTTAGAATCATATAAAAAATAGATTATTTTATATATTCACATATATTTATTTTTAATTTTATGTAATATTGAATAAACAACTTTTTAAATTCTATATAGTTTTGTTACTATGTAAATAAATACATTTGTTTAAATAGGATTTAAACGTAAATATGCTATAATTAACATATTCATGTGTTATATATTATATTAGTAATTCAATTGTAATACTATCATAATACGTATACGAATTAGGTTGGTTTATATTTAATAATGTCCTTATAATATTCAAATATATGTTAGGTATATAAATATATATATATAAAAATATATATTATTAGTATATATATATATTTATATATATATATTAATTGTTAGCTTTATTTTGAAAATACATACCTACTGCTATTGGTATAATATACTGTATACACTAGACATTGTGCTATTGTACACTATTATATAATAGTACGAAACAGGTATATGATACATGATACATCATACATCATATGACCACTCTTCACTAATATTGACGGGATGTCCTTGTATTTAATACGAGTATATATATAGTATACTAAGGTAAGTTATTATTCGTTATAATATGATGGCATATCATGACCTAATATGATGTAATAACTACGGATTTCCAGCACGTATATCCTATAGATCGTGTATCACTGCATAGTGTACACGCTATGCCAGTCTACACTACGACACGGTATACATCTTCTGTATACACTGGTGTTGTGTAGTAAACCCCGCCTACCTATACCTAGGTATACTTGATTAATACTTGCATTAACACGTCTGTCTAATTATCATCTGATATTTAAATCACCCAATAAATTAGCCTACGTATTTTAATATAAAGTATATATATATAAATATATATATATATATATATATATATATATATGCAATAATGTGGCACTATAGCATTATTATACGACAGCATTAGCGACTATATCACCTATAGTATTGGTATAGCTAATGAAACAATTAACTATTTCTAGAAACGCGGCTCGGCGCATGATTTACGAGCGTTGGGTGTACCCCTATTACTTGCGCACGTGGGGTGGGGGGGGGGTAGGGTATACCCCCTATAAGGGGCGGGCTCTTACGCCTTCGTTAGTGGCACCCGCGGGGTAGTTTAGTTCCGCGTATTCGTCTCGACGCTCAGGTGTGTGTCACCATAATTGTAGCAATAATAGTAGTAGTAGCGATTTTGTCAATAGAGTCGATAGTATCAATAGTAAATATAATATTAATAGTAGTAGTAGTAGTAGTAGTAGTAGTAGTAGTAGTAGTAGTAGTAGTAGTAGTAGTAGTAGTAGTAGTAGTAGTAATAGTAGTAGTAGTAGTAGTAGTAGTATTAGTAGTAGTAGTAGTAGTAGTAGTAGTAGTAGTAGTAGTAGTAGTAGTAGTAGTAGTAGTAATAGTAGTAGTAGTAGTAGTAGTAGTAGTAGTAGTAGTAGTAGTAGTAGTAGTAGTAGTAGTAGTAGTAGTAGTATCAATAGTAACAATAGTAGTAGTAGTAGTAGTAGTAGTAGTAGTAGTAGTATTAGTAGTAGTAGTAGTAGTAATAGTAGTAGTAGTAGTAGTAGTAGTAGTAGTAGTAGTAGTAGTAGTAGTAGTAGTAGTAGTAGTAGTAGTAATAGTAGTAGTAGTAGTAGTAGTAGTAGTAGTAGTAGTAGTAGTAGTAGTAGTAGTAGTAGTAGTAGTAATAGTAGTAGTAGTAGTAGTAGTGGTATACTATAGTAGTAGCGCTTGTATCAATAGTATTAATAGTATTACTTGTAACATTAGTAATAAAGCTAGTAGAAGTATAACACAATAGTTAAATACGCTCCAGTCGTCACGTATGATGTCACTTCTATAACAATACAACAATAGTCATCATCATCGTATTGGTTATATCACTTCGTTATATTTAGATGGTCATACATACATACTTCGTTACCTGCATACTGTTATCAACGTAATCCCTGCTATCACTAGCGCGTATCGATTACGTAATTATTGTGATTAATAACCACCGATATCGCACGGCTGCCACGACTTTCAGTTAGCACACCGGTGAATATCTCTACTCCGCCAGCCACTCCGGAAAGAGCGAAACTCAACTCTGGCGAAGTTACCGCACACTATGACTACGACCACACAACCCACGGTTATATTCACACACACATACTCGCACCTCATAACCCCCATACACTATGCCTTTACTATATATAATAACTAGTACACTATATATATATATATATATATATATATATTTAGTGATGGTTCAAATAATTTATTTTGTTATATACCTGTTGAAATTACATAATAATATTAATAACAACATAGTACCTCTGTAGTAACTACTAATATAGTATACCTACCTAATACTATAGTACCTAAACGTTGACATGTATACTTCGAGTGTGTCGATCTCACAGACCGGCGTTTATTTTATAGGAACATATTAATACAACACGAATAGCAGGAATGTTCATACTAAGCTAATATTACTACAAGACACACAACGTATACGAGTTTTCATTGCTATTACTACGCGATTACCCGAGCGTGACGAAATACATTTACTTTATTAGTGTTTGTAGATGTATCGATTATGTTACGTGATACTTTGTGTAAATAATGTATATTACATTTATCAATACTGTTAGAAGTTTCGCTTTATAATAAAAACACACACACCCACCCACACACACACGCGCACACATACACACATACACACACATTTGCATAAACACACATATACATATTACTAGCACTCTATTAGCATACTGATATGCACACAGGGGCGGATACAGGAATTTTTCAAGGGGGGGGCTGACATTCAAATAAAAGTATATTTTTAAAATAAGACATATTTACTATGATAATATAATTGATATATATAAATTAAATACTATATTAAATAGAATAATATTTTACATTTTATTGAATAAAAACTATTAATCCAATATATTAATCAATTGCATTATTCTTGGAATACGTATTTCAAATTTGGAAATAATATAATCACAATCGATCTGTATATATATATAAAGAATGTCTATTTAGTTGATCTTCACTCATAATCGAAGGTAAATATGTCTTTATTATTCTTAATCGGTTAAATGAACGTTCACATTCACACAAGGTAACTGGAGTAGTAGCCATCAATAAAAGAATTTCATAGATATTAGGAAAAAATGTATATAATAATATATATAAATTATAAATTATTTAATAATTTCACTTTACCTTGCTATTTTATCGAGTACTTGAGTACTGATCGTAACAATTTTTATCGTATTAGGTATACCTATATCTATAGATATTTATTTTCCCTCCATTTAACTTCCCAACAAATCAATTCGGTTTGTATTAAATGTATCTTTGGTAAATGATCTTTTACTAATTCATAAAACTTTAATATATTTTATTTTCATGAATCCTTGT
This sequence comes from Osedax fenrisi, assembly GCA_964019155.1. Classification (NCBI taxonomy): domain Eukaryota; kingdom Metazoa; phylum Annelida; class Polychaeta; order Sabellida; family Siboglinidae; genus Osedax; species Osedax fenrisi. Next base: position 49,594,881 of record OZ025240.1, on the reverse strand, counting down.
TTTCATTCATTACTTTTGGAATTAATAATGCTCTAAGAGATATATACAATATGTATATATTGGATCCTTCTTTCATCTCCATTATCAAATGATCCCAGAATGGAATATATATTATTTTTTTTAAAATACTATTCAGATGATGAAGCAGGTGTCTTTATTTAACCTTGGTAAAGAAATTCCTTCATTTGAATATGATAATAAATGTGATGCTTCTTCATTCCATTCTAATTGTACTTCATCAATAATGTCTCTACAGACTTGTATCCCTTTAATTACACTTTGAATATCTTGAGTTGCCTTATATGTGTCTATTAACCTACCCTGGAGAGCATTTGTTAAATTTTCTATGAAATTAATTGAATTATTACATACAATTAATGACATACTAAATTGATTATTAATCATAGTATTATAAAGACCGTTAGCTTTTGTTATACTTTCTGAATTCCATGTTTTATCTTCATATATTTCTAATATTTTTCAAGTATTGCTTGATACAGTTCGATAAATACTCGCAAAGCATCATGTCTGGGAACCCATCTCGTTTTACTTTAACTAATTTCTTTTTAGAAGATTCAACACAAATTTGTGTAATATTTTCTTCTAATAAACCTTTCCTCTTAGCAGAATATTAAAAAAATATGCAGATTTCTAATAATATGCCTATCATATTTTGAATTAACAACATTTTGCATTCATTTACTATTGATATATTTAATACATGTGATCTATAGTGTACATATGTAGTGTTAGTGTTCTTATTCAGAATTATAGTTGATGCTCCTTTTATTTTTCCAGACATATTTCCTGCTCCATAGTATCATTACCCTGTTAAATGTTCAATATTTAATTCAGATTAAGTTAGTGTATCCATAATCAAGTTAGCTTTACTTTCTCCACTAAGATTTTCACATCCTATGAATGAATTCAACTTTTCAGTAATACACTTACCATTATAATATCTAATTTCTAAAGCCATTTGTTCAGTATTATATACATCTGTGGTTTCATCAGCTAACATATTTAGCTTTTTTTATATCATCAATTATAATTGAAGAATAATTATTCTTTCTTTAATATATTCACCACATTCAAATATCAATTCATTCTGTGTTGTTTTTGAGGTGTATTTAGCATTTTTATACCACATTAATAAGTTTTCTTTTAATATATCATTTCCAGAGTTTATACATAGTTTTAGAAATGCATTGAAATTTCCTAGATTAAAATGTGGATCAGTAGAATACTCATTATGACCATGTAATGAAATATTGAATCTTCTATAAAGAATGATTATATCTAAAGGGGGCCTATACCCCCTATCCCACTACAAGTATTTCCGGCAAGTTACCGGAAATATTTTAACTTTATAGGAGTATTCAATTACAACTTGATATAATAATTTTTTAAAGTTACAATATTTCAGGTAAGTTGCCGGAAAATCTTATATACAAGTATAGTGGGATACCCCTTTAATATTGATTTAAATTTTGCTCTGTTGCATTAAATTTGCTTAGATATGTTATTGTTGACTTGCATTATATCTGATTGCAGCATGCTTCTTATTTTCTATCACTGCAATAAAACGAGAATTTTCTTCTAAAGAGTTATTGTGGTAAATATATCAATTATAATTGATTCAAATTTTAAATCTGCAATCGAATCTTTAAACTTAATCATGGACGAAGTGACACATTTTCTAACTTGATTGTGATTAATTTTTAAATGAAAAACACATGGTATATACAATCGGCCATTTAAAGATTCACCCTACCTATAATTGATATTGAATGTTTTGCTGATTTAACCATAATATCTATTTTTAAATCATATATTTTACAATCATGAGGGGGGGGCTAGAGCCCCCCTAGCCCCCCCTGTATCCGCCCCTGTGCACATATGATACGAGAATATATATTATATATGTAGTATACACACATCCGCGACGATACACCACTAGGTTCACGCACTAAGGGGTCAAGGGTCAATACACATAGGGTCAAGGTCACACATTACAGTGATGTGTATACACGCACATATCCACTGCTATCCACTGCATTCGTCTATGCAATGATCATACGTACCCACACACAGCTTATTACGTGTATTAAGGTAAAAGCTTATCTTGGCCATAAATTCTTTTCACATGTTTTTTTGACTACTTTACACTAACTATATATATTGTTTATATATAAATATATATATATATATATATATATATATATATATTACTAACTTACTAACATTTATATTAATATTAAAAGTACATATACATATATATATATATCATTTATATGGAATACAATTTGAAATTCGTTAAATATAATACCCTATATAAAACGAATATAACGGAAATACCTAATGATATACCCAATCCAATAGAGCTTAGAAGTTAACGGAGATACGAAAGTGTCCGACAATTACGTGAAATCCAACCCTGACAACAACGGAGACTCCAAGGTCACCGAAACGAACGCTGCTAACAATTATTATAATGTCGAGGAGTCCAAAATCACTGAAAACGCTGTTCAAAATTACGAAAATACCGATGAATTAAAAAATGCCGAAGCCAATGCCGTCCAAATCTACGATAAACAAACTATGAAATCGAATACTTCATTCAAAGATATTGACGGTATATTTATTATATATATATATTGGAAACAATATCAACTACTGTCTCTTATAAATGTCTAATTATGTCCTATACAGACAAATCGTAGTAATCTATTAAACTTTTAATAATATATCTGCAGGAATTTTACTTTTTTTTTCTAAATACTTATTGTTAAAAATATAAATTATTTAAAATCTATTAATAATTATGAGTAATATTTTCCCTATGTAAACAAAAGAAAAAATAAATCTACTTCTGTTATAACAATATAGCTAATATCATAGTTAATTATTATATCTATACATTTGTTTTATTGTTAAATATTAAAAATAAATTCTTCACACTTATCAATAATTATTGATTATAATCAATTATAATTATAATTAATAGTTTTGATTCTAATAATTCTGAAAATAAATTATGTATTTCGAATGAATGTCTGTATATTAAATAATGCTATAGTAAGTTATATACTACTGTAATATAACCTTAAGTATATATTTTATCATATTAAATTATCTATTACATAATGCAATCTATAATTATATTTAAAATATACTTATCATTCGATTTATTTAATTCATAAAATCACAACTATTATTTTGTGTACATTAATTTTACTATTATTAAATTATCTACCGTCTGGTTTTCTCATCTCTAATCTATTGTTATTATAACTCTGCCAACGTACAACGTAGTTATCAGTAGTGGTTATAGATCACGTGACATTCACCTATTTAATGACATGCGCACATCCACTTCTAGATATCGTCGAGGATACTAGTATACAAACATGCGGCTTCTTCTTCATTCCACTATCCGGTCTGAACTTCTGTCGCAATATGTACGTGTTGATAGGTTTCTTGTGTATTGCCGGTCTACTTCAGGTAATCGAAACACTAATAGCAGTGTATATGTGTATATAACATTAGAGAAATGTGGTTATTTATGAAAGTGAAAATGTCATCAAAATTACAGGATTGGATGAAAGGACTCCACCAACATAACATAAAAATACAAATAACAAACAATATATTCTACCACATATTATATTATTCTTTAATAATTAATTACATATGTCATATACTATATTAACATATACTGTATTAACAATATGTAACTTCGTACACACGAGAATGTTCTTCTAGAATACCCTTTCTAAGTCCTATCTATCTAAGTTAAATATTCGCATACTTCAAGCATGCCTATTACTTGCGGAGTTCCTCAGTACTAGGTGGCCGACTAATTCAATCATTTACACTCACGTCTAACATTTTATTCGCTGATGATATTCAACGTTAACACGTTGAACTATAAGTATATCAACACGGTTTATCTTTCAATGTTTGAATCATATTCAGTTTTGGATACTATATATTTTTAAGAATTAAATGAAATGCAAATGGAAATAATTATGGATATATTTCACATATATATATGTATATATTACATAATAATTATAATTATAGTTATATACGTATTTTCACAATCCCGAATACCTAGAAATCTAGGATTCATTTGATTCACATCTTAATTATGATAAAATCTATATTTTTACATTTATATTTATATCGATGTACCAGCAGATTATAAATAATATTGCGAATGAATTTGATCTAATGCCTAATGTACAGCCTACATGACTGACTATTATACTTTCTCATTATGATGTAATGCCTTATATGTATACAATCGTTACACAAATGGGTAATTTTAAAGTATTTTTGTATTTAAAACTTTAATTATAGCCTACCATATATCGCTACTCTATTTATGTATGTATGTTAAATTGTATATCGATATAATAAGATCCTATTCATGCACCTCCGTGACTACTTATGTTATTTCACTAGTGTTTAAGTTATCACATTAATAACATTAGTTTTCATCTAAAAATTCGATTACGTTATTAACTAATTTCCTATTATAATAGGACTATAGTCCTAATATTTTGTAGATGTTTCGTATATATTAAAACATAGATTTATAGTTTATAATGTAAACTATAAATCTATGTATTAAAATGACCACATCACAAAGTCAATAACACACACACCAACATACATACACACCAACACACTAATAATAATGTCTATACACTCGCGCACAGGGAATGATCGTCAACGGGTTCGTGAACGTGATAGCTTCGAACGCTGAGCGCAGGTTCAACTACATGTCTAAACATTCCGGTGCTATTATGTCATCTTACGACGTCGGATCTGTTAGTGTTACGTAATCTCTGACCGCTGGTACGTGTGTACGCGTATAGGCAGTGTGTGTGTGACGTACACTGTGCGTGTTTGTGTGCGCGCGTGTGCATATGTGATATGATAGTGATAATAGATCATGCAATATATTGTAAACACTAATACAAATATATATATATATATATATATATGTACATGACGACTATACATAATACTTACTTACAACATACAGCTTTTAGTTATACTTCCAGTCACATACGGTACGGGAAAACATATACCGCAATGGCTGGGCGTAGGTTAGTAATTCTATGTATAGGTATACACCTATAGGTCACATATAGTAAGCGCAAGGATTTAGCGAAGCAAGGATATGCAACTATTATATAGTTATGCGAACTACATTTAATACCGATTGATTTTAAATATAGGTGATAACACTATCGTTTTAAATAAGTTTAAAATCGAATTGTAGAAGTATTGTTAAGCAGGGTATAACATATTTATTATTTTACATTGCAAATTGACCTATTCATTTATCACGTTTCTCGAATATGGCTATATATTTTGAGAAAAATAGTTATTATAAAATAAGTTTATATTATTAAAACTAACACTATAAATTCAATTATTATTGTATTCAAAATGTACAAACTTAGCACTTATTATAGTCATATATTTGTCACGTATACAAATATAATCTAAAAATAGAATAAGAATATTTAGTTTGTAATACAGATGGCCGAATCGTTCATTAATTTCACAACTTAATTAGAGCGACATATCTTTGCTTGGCAAAATCCTCGTTAAGCACCTTCACATCGCCCTATGCGATTGTTGCCTACATTATCGATACCATGTCACGCCCCTTTTCTCACAACGCTCCGCTCCCTGACCCCCATATCCGCATCTCCTTTAGGTGGTTTCATCCAGGGTATCGGTTCTATGATATTCGCCCTGCCGCATTACCTGACCGATAAGTACGAATATTCGGTTAGTGTATCGAGTACCCGCGAGTACGTGAGTACTCAAGAGTATTCAGCAGTACCGTGTACAGTAGTACTACTATAGTAGTAACGTAATGCGCACACTATGTTGCGGACTAATTTATGTCGTTACTTTGTGGATAGGATTCACGTATTAGTATATTATTCATATATTAATAGTTACATTATGATTGGTAATTAGAGTAAAATGGGTAATAAGTCTAGGTCATTTTATATTTGTCTTTTTATGTTTTTACTATTCGATTGAAATTATTGGACATATACTATTAATATGAAATAGGAATATTTCCAATATAATCGGAAACAATTAGAGAGTATACTCTCGATATATCGTACTGTAAATCAGTTTTAGAATATGTTTAGTCTATGATGAATCATGCATGATGAATCATCCATGGATGATATTTGCTATATTGATGATATCTAAATATATAATTGTATCTATTAATAATTAAACCATCAATATTTAAACATATTCGTGTACGTGACTAGACTAAAATTAAGGACAACACATAAAGGACAACATAATAGTAAATCATATTAGGTAAAAAATAACAAATTCTATTAATAGATTAAATCTCTACTCATTGAATTAATATAACCTATAGAGAAGAAACGTTTAACACATTCATTATAATTTAGCTAATTAATATTAATTACTATTTAATATAATTCATTGGATATGATGTTTGACGCGATCTGAACGACAATACTTAGTATTATGATTACTATCTGTTTTACAGCGTACAATATCTAAAATGATCTCAATTGAATATGAAATACAACTATATTTTAAATAAAGTAATTGGTTTAAATGTAATAGTGAGGACATTACTTACTATTAATACATATGCTATATCGCATACCCTATCAACAAACACATGTAAGACAACACCTATATGTTGTTGTCATAAGCAGATTTCACTGTATATTAATATCGATTAATATAAAAGTAAAGATGATACATTATCATAAATTATTATAATATAAGTATATATCGCCTAGAATGAATCATATCTCCCCTATACGGTGCAGGTAAATAGTAGTGATATGTTCGCGTACAATAGCTACGAATCCACTACACACGCGTACACTACACACGCGTATAAAACGCACGCGTACAAAACACACCCTTAAGGCTACCCTTACAGTGTATTAGTCGCGTACCGTGTATTTACGCTTTATACCGTATCGAACAGCTAACGGAATACTCGGACGTGTGTAATCTGGACCAAGGCGACATTTGCAATGCCATGAATATAACGAACAGTTAGTGATGTATATATTCCTACTTTAGGCTATCATGTGTATTTAATATATATATATATATATATATATATATATTTAATATATACTTATGTTGCACTTACGTGTGGAGGGTAGTGTGGATGGTGTGGAGGGTAGTGTGGGTAGTGTGGATGGTAGTGTGGGTAGTGTGGAGGGTAGTGTGGGTAGTGTGGATGGTGTGGTTCATTACGGCGATGAGGTACATGTATTTACTATTGTGGACAGAAGGCATATATGTCACAGAAACTTCTATCGTATCTCATGTCATAGTTTAACGATAGTCTGTCAGATGTATCAGTGTGTGTACACGGTGTAACGCCTATCGTTGATTATATACTATTATACATATATATGTATGTGATTTCATATATAATATGTTATCAATATAAAGTAAAAATTTGCGCTCCTAATTTTGAACCGAGAGTTAATGATATACATAAATTAACTATTTAAATTAATAATACTAACTTCCTGCGTAGACTAAATTCACTGGTATTAATAGGCATTTGTAATGTGATTGCCGCATGAATCATCATACCGTAAATAGATACAATAGATACAATAGATACAAATAGATACACCGTTAAGGCAGAAAAAGACCGAAAGTTATTTAAAACTATATGAATAAAATTAAGAACTTTATTATTGATAAATATTAAATAAAATACCTATTTTAAAACGTACTAGGCTATTAAACGTGTGTTTAGTAATGTTCAGGGAAATATTGGGTATCTGTATTACGATCAATCTATAGTAAATGTGCAAGCTAAATAAGGAGGTCTCAATGTAGTTATATCTATGGTTATTATGGTTATGTTATATCACTCTACCAAGTATACACTGTACTAAGTACGTTGTACTTCTTGCATTACGTTTACTAGTTGACATGTCGTTAAATTGTGATAACAGGCGCATTTTATTATACAGTAATATAGTATTACTTCTTATATAAATCACAAACATTGAATAGCTTTTTACCTTGAAAAAATGTAATTGATTTATTTTAAACCATTTTTAAGACTTTTAAAAACTAAAAAATACAATAAAATTAGACACATAATTATGCCTAATATTTCTAAGCACTAAATCAAGTGAGGATAGAGTATGCTTATATTCCTAAATGAATATGATATGATAAAGGTTTACTATAGTACTATAGTAAATATTTATCATAACATATTCATTCAGCAGAAGAATACTTATTTCAATATCTATAATTTGTTAAGTAATTTATTCTTATATATATGACTCATTAATATATACAACTTCACAGGTGCTACTCAGACAGATCTATCTAACTACAGGTATCTCCTCATGCTTGGACAGGTAAGAACAAACTACCACACATTATGTCATTACTGTATTACAGTGATAGTGTCATATCATATTATATATATATATTCTAGTTAATAATTCAAAATGTCCTATTATCGTTATATATTTGTTTGAACGCTCAATACATATACAATTATTTAAATATATTTATAAAATTATAAAATATAAATATTAATTTTATACAACGTTTCAAATAAAAATATATATAAGTATATCAACAAAAGTATATCGTAATAGTACCTCTATTTAGTAACTATGACGTCACGCACCACTGGTTATCGTTACGTAATCTATTACGTAGTTACTGCACGGTATCGGAGCCGCTCCTATGTACACACTGGGTATTGTCTACCTGGACGACAATCTAGAACAAAAGCAGGTCGCTATATGTATAGGTAAGGAGAAGCGCGCACTCTGACACGTGGTATGCATCTCACACACGTGGTCTATACCTCACACACGTGGTATGTACCTAACACACGTGATCTGCACCTTACACACGTGATATGTACCTAAAACACGTGATATGCACCTTACACACGTGGTCTACACTTCATACACGTGGTATACACCTAACACACGTGGTTTACACCTCACACACGTGGTCTGTACCTAACACACGTGGTATGTACCTCAAACACGTGTTCTAATCTTATATACTTTGTCTGCACCTAATATAATAATAGAACAGTAGGTGCATGCATGTACGTCTGCTTAATCTATATCGTTATAATGATAAGTATCTTTTTAATTTATTAAGTGAACATCATCTCCAATATTATTAACACGTATTTAAATATTATTCTATGATTTATAAATAACCTTTTACCTTTCAACTATAGATTTCCTTAAACATAATTGAGTAAACGGTTTGACTAGAGTATCTAATTATTTTTTCAGTAAATAATATGATTATATATAACTGAGTATAATATAATATTAATAAGGCGCTTATATCACAAGTTATAATAATATATCACCGGCAATATCTTCCTAATCTATTAACAACAACTAATACTACCACCACAATAGCTATATTTTACACATGTACAATACTGGGACCTGGTATGGGCTACATCATCTGCGGCAAGTTCCTCGAGATATTCACAGACTTCGACACTGTGGATACATCTAAGTTTGTATTTATATATGTATAATATGTATTATACGTAAGTATATACTTATGTATATATGTAATATACATTGTATATATATATATACTTTTATATATACTTTATCTTTGTATTATCTACACTACACACATTCATCAAGGATCACACTAATATCAATACCTACAGAAAATTTAGATAAGGACGTACTTATATTGTTATCATATTTAAGTATATATACCTGGGTAATTGTAGAATAAACAATGCATATATTAACAATTAATATATTGTAATTAGCCGGTTTTAATCGTTAGCTTATTTAGTGGTTTATCTGATGGACAACCTAACTTTATAATTTAGATTAAAAACCCACGAAACTTCTCATTTAGTATGATTAGTATAATTAGATGATAAAAGCATACATTTTCCCTATTTCTAAAAATCTTATAAACTTATTTCTTTGAAATAGATACAGCTATATAATGTTAATGTATTGACAGTGAGCTAGCTTGGAGCTCCAAGTCATATTCTACGAATACATACGTTTTATGTTAATACACGTAGACTATATGACGAATACTACCTAATTCACATATAGTTATAACTATATATTTAGCAGTTTCTTATTACTAATATTGCATATATTTATATATCGTAATGTAATGTTTATAACGTGTGTGTGTTATTTACTTATTTATTAACTATATAATAATATACTGTAATTAATATTAATTATATAATATAACTTATCATTAAAGCGTATATTAATATTATTTAATTATTATAATTTAATATATATATACTAATGAGCAACTATATGCGCGAGTGTAAGTTTGACTACATCACATACCTATGGCTATAGAGTTGACACACACACCTCAACCTCCTCCTCAACCTCCTCCTCAACCTCCTCCCCTATCCGCAGATTACACATTGACAACACACATCCGAGATGGGTGGGTGCATGGTGGCTAGGTTTCATCATATTCGGAACCTGTAACATCCTTCTCGCCTTCCCCATGTGTTGCTTCCCCAAAGAGATGCCTGGTTAGTATAGCATAACCTATATTATCATGCGATATAGTATATAAGGTATCACGTGCTATGTATGGTAAAATACGCTATAGTATTATACGCTATTATAGCATATACTATAGAACTACTATATATATATAGTATCATGAACTATATTAGATGCGCCTCATGATATATGTGTATTTTATTTGTATAACTGTATTCATTTTAAAATTGAATGTATACAAATAAATGCGACAACATTGTGGTTTGTATTGAATATAATATCCTAATGTAATATAATGATGATTCAACATATATTAATAACATAATTATGATATAATATAATTATATATATACAATACAAAATAAATAATTATATATATATAAATATATATTTATAATTTTAATTTAATTTTAAAGGGTCGGCAATTTTACGAGCAAAGAAAGTTAGTGAAGCATACGAAAATGACAAAATAAAAAACGCCGAGAAAATAGGTAATTATTAATAATGTGATTGTAATTTATGGATAATTTAGTACGAATCACCTAATGTGTTAAATTAAAATATTATATAAATAAATATATATATATATATAATTTTAACTCATATATTTATATTGATACATATCAATTAATAGTAAACACTCAGTTATACATCACCCGATATACTATAGTCTATACGCTATATACTATTGTAGTATCACCACTTATCAGAAGTTATCACTACTAACCATATTACCTTCACGTTACAGATAGGTCTATATTGGAGAGCTTGATACTAGCGTTCCGTGTTGTCATCAATAATCCTGTGTTCATCTTCGTCAGTATTGCCGGAGCTATGGAAGGTATGCTCATGCTCATGCGCATACCTTTATATAATTTTAGTATATATTATATATATATTACATTAATAATATATATATATATATATATATATATATATATATATATATATATATATATATATATATAGATCACAAGCATTATATGTTTTATATTGTATTATTTATGTTAAAATTGTATTATACAACTTTCATCTAGAATTGTATACAAATTTAAATCAAGTATTTTACAATATATACATTTATATATATATGCATATATATATATGCATATATATGTGCATATATAAATGATGTAATGAAGTCATTACTGCGGTATATTGTGACATACGCTTGCGTGGTTCGGTAGTCGCTGGTTAGAAATCGGGGTGTATATCGGGGTATATATCGGGGTGTATATCGGGGTGTATATCGGGGTGTATATCGGGGTATATATCGGGGTGTATATCGGGGTGTATATCGGGGTGTATATCGGGGTGTATCATAGGTAGTTTACGATTCTGGCAACACAAATTATATAGGACTTGTCTTACCCTATAGGGTACATTCAGGTATACCTGAAAGTTGAAGCGCTAAACTCTTGAATGTATCGCATATAGTTTGTAGCGCTTTATTTAATTTATGATTTAATTTAAATTAATATTGTTTTTAAGTTTGGGTTTTTATTAATAAAATAGTTAAAAGTATATTATTATGTTCTGTTTAAATGTTATTCCTTTATTAATAACATTCATATGATGTATTGTTCACCACAATGACACACTAGCCATCCCATCATATACAAGCATACACATAATGCGTACAGGCATACTATATACCATGTACTGCATCACACACACATACACTCACTATCGCATACACCGCCCACTACACTTACCACTACACGGCAGCCATACTTATGATCGGCTACGGATCTTTCGCTCCCAAGTTCATCGAGTCTCAGTATTCCATGACTGCCAGTGAAGCCGCTACTTTGACAGGTTACGCAATGCACATACATCGCATAATGTTATTGCGTAATACATCACATTAGTATTGCATAATACATCAATTATGTTATATAATAAACCTTTATCGTGTTACTTAATATATTAGTTACTTATTACCACAGTATAGCGTGTTATACTTATTATATAATATGTGTTATATAATACAGCTTCATTTATTAATTATGTATTACGGTATTTTATAATATGCATCACAAACTAGTGTGACGAAATAGCTATTTCTTAAAAGAAGCGTTCGAGTTTATAGTATAGACTATAAATATATACTATAAATAATATAAATACTATGTTATGCTAATACTATGTTAATATATTACCCCTAATATCATTAATAACGCACGGCGTATTCGCCATCCTACAATCGCGTTACTCAATAACGCCCGCACTATTACGTAACGAAACGCCTACCGACCGCCCACTAATCTAACCTACCGCCGCCCACAACACACGCACAGGTATCGGAGTCGTGCCCGCCGGTGCTGGAGGTCTCCTTCTCGGAGGTATCCTGTCCAAGTACTACGATCTAACCGTACGTTACGTAATCAACCGGTGTAACGTCACCGGTGACGTCATTAGTTATGTTTGAAGCCGATATGCGTAACCATACGAGATCAGTGTATAACATGGTGTACGCATAGTTGTAAATAATGGCGATGAAATAAACTACTATAAGAATGCAATCTATCATCTTATATCATACTTTGAATATTGTGTCTCGGCGATATATTTATTACTATTTAGTTTAATTAATAGTAATTACACAATATCATCATTGATGTAGTATCAATATTTCATACCTATGTTTACACACCTATTGCCTAATATATCGCGACTTATATCGCGTAATATACCTTCATATGTAATGTCGTATATTGTACGACGTTCATATCGCGTTAAGGTTTTCACACGATCCGTAAAATGCTTGTCGTGTCAAAGTTTTGCTGCGTGTTTGATTTACTATTTCCAACCTATTCATTTACATACATACGGCAAAAATAGAATTTGTTCTATTTTTGTAGTGCGAAACTAATAGTTGCACGGCAACATTTTAAGGAATGTGTGAAAATCATAACACGAATGATTAGATGACCGTTGCGCATCTCGACTAGACCAACCCAGTCCTGGATACACCCTCCGTAGACATATACATACATCCACACCACCACCCACATCCACAACACACACATAAACACACGCAGGTACTTGGTCAAGTGAAGTTCTGCATAGTGACAGGAAGCATATCTATATTCTTCCTGTTCGCGTTCCTCATAAGATGTGAGAATAACGAGCTAGCCGGTATCACCGTACCTGCCCACATCACCACCAACGACAAGCTAGTAGTCACATTAGTACATACAGAATTGTCCCCTTAACGTAACCAGTTATATAGTAGGTAGGTTAATACCCGTATCGATACGTACATGCCCTTATAAGGAAATACATAACCCATAGTATACCTACGTACTACGATACCCTCATAAGTAGGTCATAGACTATGTAGGTACACATAGAAACCAGCACCAGTATACGAGTTGCAGCTTACTTTATCGATGTTTTACTTTAAAACGTGTCGTTAAATATAGCCAGTCTTACAATGTGATTCCTTTAATACAATTAAGCATTTATTACGGCGATTCCTTTATAATGTTATTTCCTAATAACGAATACCATTTAATAATGATTTTCTTAAAAGTAATTTTCTTTAAGAGTTATATTACTTTATAAATAGATATTTTCTCCAGAAGTTATAATTATATATATATATATATATATATTTATAGATTATTGATATTATCTATAGATACATTCACTATGCTACTATAGTTAGAATAAATAGTGCATATTTGTTGAACCATTAGTTGTGAAATAATAATGTATTACAAGTGTATATAATATATAAGATATATAATTATATGTATACATACATACGATATTAATATGGAATATATATATATATATATATACAATTTATTAATACATATACATTAATGAATATAATCATGTGTTGGTATTACATAGAAATAGTGGTTTTTTTATCTCAAAATACCGGGTATTACCCGTACCACCGAGTAATACATACAGTCTTGTTTATTATTGTGTGTAGTATATGAGGTTATGCAAACAATACAGTGTGAATAGAAGGGTATACGTTTACGCATATATATATATATATATATATATATATATATATATATATGTATTTAGTTTTTATATTTTTATCAGCTAAATCTAGTTTTATAAATATCGATATAATTATTCTAGTATAATTATAATATATTGTCACATATAACTTAATAATATAATCAATGTTATCATATCTCAAATATTAACCATATATCAAATGATCTATTTATAGATATTTGGAGTTTCCTCATTACACCGTAACTGATCAATGCAATGCAAACTGTACCTGCTCTAGCGATAGTTAGTATTTCAATTGGGTCATATGATATGAATCATATCACATCACCTATGACTCATTGTATGTTTACTTTATATTAAATAATATGCACGATTACATCATAAATTACATGGTCGTGATTTTATACTATTTTTAAAATTATTTATTTAATTTAATATTATAATTCTATATATATATATAAATAAAATAATTAAGATTTGTTTGATACGGCGTAGTAATGTATTTATAAGATTCATATTATGATATGTGTTATCTTATCTTTATCATCTGTTTACTTATCTCTATTACCTGTTTCCTTATCTATATTATATGTTCACTATATCCGTTATAAATTTACTTATCTTTGTCTTATTAATTTATTTAATTGCTTATATTTATTATCTATTTTATCTTTATTACCCGTTTTGGTATCTACTATTTGTTAACTTAGCTATATTAACTGTTTCCCTATATATTTTACATGTAGAATATATAGTTATGTATATGTTATATTATAACTGATATAAGTTGCAGTAATGAAAATTAACTTGACGCGTAAGCACTTCATTGGTTCGCTATGTTACAACTTATGGGTATTTCCTTATAAGGCTGGCGAATTTATTATGATATTCCCTCACAAACATACTTTAATTAATATCGTATATGTTTACCCTAATCATATTACTATAGTATGTTTAATGATATTATAATATAATAGATTATATATATATAATATAATATATTATTTTATTATTATTTAAATCAGAAATGTACAAATGACCGTCCATAGTATTATATTTAATTACAATAATAGATAATTATAATTAAATAAAAATGAGTTACGGTAATTAAAATGAATTAATAGAACGACATTCTAAAATAAATAAGTATACTTTACATTTAAGATATATTACAGAAATAATATAATAATTAAGCTATATCTATAGCTATTGTTATAACAAATTAATGAATACTTGTTACTTCGCACGACTAATGAGTAATATTATTTAAGCGGCATAATTAAGTAATAACAACATCATCATTAACACATAGTAGTGATAGCATAGTACGTGGTTATACTACATTACTATGCGATATGCATTATTATATCATAGTTTAGTAGTTGCCTTGATAACTTTAGTTGGGGTCCAATACTACTATATATTTTCTATAACTAGTTTGAATACAATAATTGGTATTGAATTAGATCAATGTCAGTCATTTTTTCTAATAGAGTAACTCAGATTGATCTTATTAATTATAAATTTGGTTATAATACAATATATATAATTATTATTATATAATAATTCTAATATTAGATTTATATATTTATTAATTTAGCTGATATTATATATATACCTGTACAATATTTATATATGAGCTTACATCCTATCTTAATAACTTAACTAGAGTATGATTATATAAATGATAAAAATGTAATAAACTAAATTATTATTATTATTATATGTCAAAAGTTATTAATAGTAAACTCTTAGTAATACTCTATTAATAGTTACAAAGCATTTGTGAAGATGAAAAAAGTATTGTATCATCACAACAAAGACTATTTATACGTTAACATTTAAACAACAACATGTTTTGATTATATTAAGTTTATTAATAATAGGTTGGATATATGGAAATATTAAATAGCGATGGTGATACGATTTGGCAGATTCGATTTTGTATACGAAAACTATGCGATTCGTGATCACCTCATTTAATATAAATTATTGAATTCAATAATTATAAAAATTATTATATATAAAGGAAAAATAGTATATTTTAGTCTTATAAATTATATAATATGCATCAGCCTATCAAATAAAATGGTGCAAGTAAAATAAGCTAAACATATTATATTACTTATGAATCTCGTATGAAATGAAAATAGTGTACTGAGTTCAGAAAGTTTAAGTTATCAAATACAATTTCTGTAAGAAGGAGAGTACCGGAGATTATCTCGTAAACTATACTCACAAACAATATTATATATTGGTTAAGAGAATAAAACACATTATAGACATATGTTTAATAACAATAAAGCTATCGATTATCTAAGGTAACTAAAAATGAATATGTATTCTGTTATAGATAACCTTCTCAACTATATTACATGTAATACTTGAGATATGGATACTATACATCATGTAGATCGATACATATCGTATATATATATATATATATATATATATAATTACATACGATAAGACTCTTGTATTTTATTATAAAGTAGAGGTTTAATTAATAAATTAATGAATATTTATTAATTAAATTATTACATTAAATAATATTGTGAAGTTAATATAATTATTAGAGATATATGAAATAATAAAATATATTTTCTATATACAAACACATACACACGCACATATATACATATATACTAACATACACACAATTATATATATATATATATATAATTATTAATTGATTTTATAATTCAATGCCAGAATTCATCCCAATATGCGGTAGAAATGGAGTAACTTACTACTCGGCGTGTATGGCAGGATGTACGGAAGAGAGAACCATTCACGATACAATAGTTAACACTTATAATATTATTCATTTATATTATTAATGTAGGTATATACTATATATTATATATATATATATATATATATATATTATATATATATATATATAAATATATATATATATATATACATATATACATACACACAAATATATATCAACAATTATTATTGAACTAATATACGTATTATTACTACTATTTAAACATATATTATTATTTTATGCATCGATATTAAACTACTAATTTAGTATTTATTCTAAAACCAATGTGTTATTAAATGCAGTATTATGGAAATTGTTCTTGTATCGAACACCTCAATTGGAAAGAAGGGATGATCGCCCACTCAAACCTATCAATAGAAGATTTAGGTTGTTAATATATACACTTTTTAAAATTATATTTCAATATTACATATAATTATATCTATCTTTATTTAAGAGCATTATATTGAATATTTTGTATTAATAAATACATCTAAATATATACATATTATATTGTATAATTTTTATTTGATTAACTATTTATTTATACATCTAATTTTAAAATATGATAAATAAATATACATATTATAAATTTATATTGTATAACTACAATATAACAGTTACTTTTTACAAATTATTTATTCTTACATATAAATTAATGTTATATAATTATCGATATATAAATAGGTCTAGGTAACTTGTATTTAGCACGCAATAATGATTTCGTTTCATTTACAGAATTTACACAAGCAGTGACCGGATATTGCCCTAGCGTTTGTTATAGTTTTTATACATTCATCATGCTATTCGCAACGTTTGTATTTCTAGGTTTTACTACTTTTATTCCAGCTTTAAATTCAACTTTGAGGTTTGTTATATCAGTAAATATAATTATTTTAGAATCAGTTTAAAATATGGTATATATATATATTTATATGTATGAAAATTACATCATGTAACATATATAATATTATTATAATGATTGATAATAATGGAAGAGTATACAAATGTTCGTTAAAGAAAAATCAAAATACCTCAAAAAGAAATAAAATAATTGAACATATAAAACTGTCGAACATCCTAATATTAAAATACAATTTAACCTCTTATTATTTATCTATAATTGAGATATATAACTAGTATAAACTAAATTTGTAATATATAACCATTTGTATACCATATAATGATCTACATTACTTGTTACTTATTAAATATGTATAATATTGTACACAAGTTAACAAATTACCAATATATTAAAAGTACACATATTTGTTGAGTGACCGTATGTCGACTTATACTCTACTAGTACCTCTAAGTATTCTATTTAGTACCCTCTAAGACTCTATATATAGAGGGTGCTATGTGTGTCGGGATCATACTTCCCACGCGACCTCAGTATCACCTATATTTCATCTATACAGTGACAATAATGCACACCCATCGCTACTAATATACCTAACGTAACCTAACAGATGTCTACCGGATGAATACAGATCTCTCGGTATCGGGATACAGTGGATTATCGTGAGAATTCTAGGTAGGAGAGCAAACATACACGTACATGTATACATATATATTTATTTAATTATTTCACAATATTCAATATATTAATACTACTAAGACCGATATAATATCTTGTATCTATACATTTGTTTATACATACACCTATGATATTCAATTATATACAGTAATAGACTCCCTCGTTATAGCTGTACCTGGCGATTACTTATTCATCCTTATCACTATTTCTTAAATTGTAATATTATCTTAAACATAACTAGCTAGTAGAATTGTTAGTATTAGTAACATTAGTATTAGTAATAGTAGTATCAGTAGTAGTAGTTGTACTATGTTAATATAGTATTAGTATAAGTAATATTAATAATAATATTATTAATAGTAGTATTAGTAAAATAAGTAGTAGTAATATTATACATCGTGACACACAAATAACAATACTTATTGTGGTTTTTACACCTATCTAATCTATAAACATATATCATACAGGTACTATTCCTGCACCAATCATATTCGGTACGTTATTAGATATGAGTTGTATATTATCAAACGAACCTTTAGGAAACGGATGCGAAGGTTAATGTAAATATCAATTGTATATATTTGTATATGATTAATATATTAGTATTATATATATATATATATATATATATTATATATATATTATTATATGTTCATTAAATATTAATTCTCTTAACTAATATATCTTAAATTCTGATATTGATATATCGATAATTTAACTAATACAATAATGTAAATAGATAAATCAAAGTTTAGCGAATCTAAAACATGCTTATTCTACGAAAATACCAAGATGAGTAATTACATGATGATAATAGGCTTCAGCATTAAGGTTACCCCTATACTATATAATAATGTGTACGTATTAATATATATATTTAATTAATTTATAACCGTATACTGATGTTTAACATTTTTATAAATTTATTTATCGACATTGGTATTAATAGTTTTGTTCTAATTTAAATAAATTAATTATTACTAAGTATATTATTTGTAATGGATTGGTCATAATTAATAGAAAATGTTTATTATACTAACATATATATTTGTAATTAATTAAAATTATAATAAATATTATATTACTTTTTTATATATATTATTATATCCTTTAAAAACAGGTACAATTAAATTAATTTTATTATTTTTGATTAATAATATTAAATTATTATTACATAAATTACATTGTTTTACTTAATGAAAGTAATTCATTAAAGTGAAATAATTATACTAATACAATTTAGATAAATTATTTATTTCTCCCTATATAATTAATTTATATTTTATAGAAATATATATTATATATAAAAGTACATCGAACTTACCTATTTATACGTATTTATTAATTCATGGCTATTACATGCATTACAATATATATATATATATATAAACATAGATGTATTGTTATCCACTCTCCACACAATGTAACCACTTCGCCTCCACAACACGTTAACCTCCCCTCCATCTCTACTTACAACAGCTCGTATCCCTAATGCTATTCACGTTGGCCTACGTCAAGTACAAACGCTACGAAGACAGCAGAGCCAAGGCCGGAATGTTAGTATTAGCCCATAGCGTATCGGGCGCATGTATCGTACTACAGTAGTAGGCATAGGTAATGGTAATATGTACTTGTATAGAGTTCTACCTATTAAGATATAGTATATATAGGCAGGTTATATGTATGTATTTTAATTATTTTAATTTATTATTGCAATACGAACCATTCGACTAATACTACCATACTATATTACTTATATTACCGAGATATATTATAGTATGTTTAGTATATTACGATTATGTTCCGTAATTCAATGTTAATTCCACGCAGTACTGTGAAACCTATACATTCCGAGATAGTGGTTACCATATGATCAGGCCAGCTGCAATCATCTCGATCTAGTCCCATTATCAACAAGCCTATCAACCAGTGAATCAATACACTAATAACATACACACACATATCATACTCAATGTTTTATTATTTATTATTTATTTAAGTATTATTATTATATGATAATGATAATATCGATGAGCTTAAGTTATATATGACGAATATTATTGTTTGGTTAATTATTATCCAACAGACATAATATCATATTTATTTGTAAATAAAATATTAATAAATATTTGATTTATATATTTTTCATTATTTATATTCAAGTTTATAAAATAATGATTAAAATAATTCGATTATATTAATAATTAATATTAATTATTTTTTTTATTAATAACTATATAAAATAATATATATATATATATATATATATATATAGATCTTTTATATATATATATATATTTTTATATATATATATATATATTTATAGATCTCGTTTATTGCATTAATATAAATACATGCAATAAATACATACAATTATAAAATGAAATAATATGCAAAAAGACACAAAACAAAATGTAATAAATAACTAAATTATTAAAATTAACAATTGCATTATACGTTCCTCAGTGGAAGAGGTAATATAATAGACTACAAATCACCAACCACTGTTCAACTAATCCGACCGAAGTTATCGTGATAGCTAAACCCATATGGGCTTGGTCAGGTCCCATGGGTTGGTCAGGCCCTATAAAGTAGTAATAGTGACGTATCCTGTCATATGCTAAGTAGTGATGAATTCCAATAAAATGCATTACATCGGTATATACCATATGGTATATAACATAAATAAGTAAAGTAAATAATAATAATAATAATAATAATAATAATAATAATAATAATAATAATAATAATAATAATAATAATAATAATAATAATAATAATAATAATAATAATAATAATAATAATAATAATAATAATAATAGGTAATTTAAATAAATACATTAACATATTTATCAAGCCTAGATATAAATACATATAATGATCCATAATCAGATACATGGGTTGGCAGTTTATTCCATTCCGTAGATATTATGTTCCCAAAAAGTATGCAATATATATATTGTTGTTATTTTATTTGGTGGCGTCCTTTCATCCCATCCAGGAACTATATGAAGTTTTCACTTATAACCATATATGGCTCTAATGTCCCTTCGAATTTGCGCTCATGTCAATGCATCCATGGTTTTAACGAGAGCCGATCTTTTATTTATACAAAATTATATAAAATCACTTATAAATATTATTTTAAGACATATTTTAATAGTCCGTCGAAGCCGCTTCATACAACACATGCTATTGTTAAGCCACACATGATGTTTATATATATATATATAATATACGATATAAATAAAAACAATAGATGCATCATTCAGTTCCTTTTAAAGGATGAATATATATGTTATTAGTTATATGTAGGCTCAATACCATGTGTTAGATTAATGCTATACCTCACATCTGGAACTGTACACTGTATAGTAGGGTAGCCAGTTTTTGAAAGTTTTACTCTCTCACAGTAGGTCATACATCTTATATTAAAAATATTTGTAAAGTTTCATCATACAAAATTTAATATTGATAAATAAGTGCACTTTAATGATGAAATATTTGTATTTATGATTCAATGTAAATTTATATTTTACTTATGTATTTGTGAAAGTGCGCATTGTCATAAAAATAAAATATTTGGCATTTATGTGTATAAATATATTATAATAGAAGTAAACAATTACGTATAAATTAAAAATTAATTTTTATTTTTAAATTAGGGGAAAGTAACCGAATACGGACAGTGCCCGAATACGGACACTCTCGGTATTTCAGAAATCATAAATCCTACAAAAAAATGTTTAATGAATAAAATATTGATAATTATATAACTAGTCTAAAAAGGTATTTTTTTATTTTTTAATATTCAAAATATTGCCAATAAACCGATTTTTTTATTACGTTTTTAAATTTAAGAAAAAAAAAGTTAACTTAAATCCTTCTCAAGAATATAAAAATGTATCGATATAAAATATAACAATATATTATTAAAAAATAAAGCATTCTAAAATTAAATATATAATTTTTATATTTGTTATCAAATATTCATTAAGTTATAAGCATATATCTAGGGGTCATATAAGTTCCTAATACGGACACTCTAGATGTCTTAATACTGAAACCCTATAACCAATCAGTGCGCAGCGTAAGAACAATTCTGATTTTCATAAAAATCGCGTGGATTATAATATTAATACCACCAATAAAGCTAATTATAAAAAATTATTATGTAGATACTTAACGTGTATTATTAATTAAAAAATAATTAAATTATTAACTAATAAATTAGAATAAATTTTTCATAAAATTAATTATAAATAATGTAATTGTAATTTGCCTGATTGATTCATCAATAATATAGGTATGAGTTTATAGTTTATCTAGTGGTATATCGGGTGTACGACGGACATTATATCACAGGGTGTCCATATTCGGACATGGGTACCGAATACGGTCACCCCCGTTATCTATGGAATTAAAAGATTAAATAAAATATTAAAATCACAATAATATCTATAATTATATAATATTAATATAATGTAATTTTTGAATAACAATAATGAGTCATAAAATGTTAAGACCATTTATTATTAAAGTGTCCGTATTAGGTTACTTTCCCCTAATAAAATTGATTCTATTATTTTTTTTTAAATTATTTTAATTAGGTATCACACTTTGTTGTGAGCTTATAATGGATAAATATGAGGTATAATAAAAATGAACTATTTATTTTTTTAACAACAATTTTACGACTAGTTTACTACACAATTTATATTTTGTTAAAATACTCGAGTAATGATCATTACAAGTAATTTTAATTGAATGCGCGTTACTTTTAGTTAACACACTCAATTCATACGTTTTTTTCCTAACATTAATTTTATCATAACGCACATTGTTAAATATAATTAGATCTATACAATGTATTTAAAATATTTAAAATATATATTTTTTCAAATGATTGAGACTCGATATTGTACTTCAAAAATTTCATAAATTAAGATTTATAACAAAAAATCAGTTTTTTGTTTATAATTAAAAAAATATTATACTTATGTAATACATTAATTATTTTTTATTGGAATTATATTTTAGAAGATATCTAGGGTGTCGATATTATGTTCATGTCGATATTAGAGCACTCTCCCCTATTACATGGATACTTTTTTTTTGAGTAGAAATAATTTAAAAAAAATTTCATTTCCGTTGGGTCGATTAAATTATATTTAAAAAAAATTTGTAAATAATTGTTAAGGATGGTTTTATATACTACATATGCTAAAAGGCAATTTTTACTTGTAGACATTTTTTCCTTTCATACACCTGTAATTTATTTTGTTTTCGTAATTTTCAATGTAAATTCCTATCTTTCTTAAATATTGTTTAGATTTCTTAAATTTTGACGGTTTTCAATTTTGTTGTATTCCGAGATGGCTGGCACTTTTCTACTAAGGGAACTACATAAGTGACCAAAACGGGCTACCATAGTATACAGTTCCACGTGAATACACAATATCACATACATATTAAGTATTGTAAACCTGAATGTAGTAATCGTATATAATGTAAATGATGATAAAATATTAAACATCGATACAGTTTCAGTCTCAGTTACATAAAGTATAAACTCAATTATGTTTGGTTAGAGACATGGTTCCGCTTGGCTCATTTTTTTTAGAAAATGAAAGCATCAACTCGGCATAAAAAGCTCAGAATCACCAGTAGCCACGTGATTTTAGGTTATTATGAATCATATACACTTACTTAATACATGGCCTATCTCCTATGTATTACTTACAGAGTAATGATTAACATTCACATACTATCAGTATAGTGGTGGTATTAGTATGATGCATACATACACCTATAGGTATACCTACATATAGCACATGATACATGATTACTATATGTATAGGGCATATATACTATATATATATATATATAGTATGTTCACTGGAATTTCAATAGGGATGAATCATCAATCGACGAGAAGCTAAACATATTGATTAGTAGCCTACCTAGGTATGATCAATACATTAATGAATATCCCCTGTATAATTATGTGGGGAGGAGATTAATTTAGATTTACGTAATATTTACACAATTTTATACACTATAATGAATTAGTTTAACTACAACGTTACCTTCTCAACAATATTTAAGTTGTGCGATATAGTGCTATTATAAACACAGCGTATTACACACCCATAATCAAACTATTATATATTAACTCCAACAATATTTGAATAAACATAAAATAATCAACAATACGAACTATGCATGATATGATATAGATAGGGGTCACGGTATGGTATATATATAACATATATATATACCATGCTATAGCATATTTCTAATTAAAATTAATTAAGGCCTAATCAGAATATGATAATACTACATAGGTAAATTATTATACACAAGTTTAACCAAATAATTTATAATATAAATCAGTGGAGATTCTCAGAACTTTTATGCATCAATGATATATAACTAATTGAATTCATATGAATATTTACAATATCAGATGGACAAATATTGGATAATAATACTCCAGTGGAAGTTAGTCTTTCAATTTGGTTACATTATATATCCTATGAATCATTATAACCTATATTTACTTTATATTAAATAATATTACATCATAAATATTATGGTCATGATATTTATGTTATACTATTTTTAAATTATTTATTCAATTTAATATTACAATTCTATATATATATATATATATCTATATATAAATATATATATATATATATAAATTATATAATTAAGTTATATTGTATACTGCTTAATAATGTATTTATAAGATACATATGATATGTGTTATCTTATATTTCATTTGTTTTCTTATCTCTATTATATCTTTCCTTGTCTATATTATATTGTCATTATATCCGTTATAAATTTACTTATATTTGTCTTATTAATTTATTTAATTATCTTCGTTGTATGTTGTCTTATCTCTGTTATATGTATATATATATTAACTGTTTCCCTATATATGTTATCTGTTGAATATATATATAAGTACACAAATATTATAGATAATAAAACTGGTAATAAAGATAAAATTGATAATAAATATAAGAAACATATAACAGAGATAAGACAACATACAACGAAGATAATTAAATAAATTAATAAGACAAATATAAGTAAATTTATAACGGATATAATGACAATATAATATAGACAAGGAAAGATATAATAGAGATAAGAAAACAAATGAAATATAAGATAACACATATCATATGTATCTTATAAATACATTATTAAGCAGTATACAATATAACTTAATTATATAATTTATATATATATATATATTTATATATAGATATATATATATATAGAATTGTAATATTAAATTGAATAAATAATTTAAAAATAGTATAACATAAATATCATGACCATAATAGTTATGATGTAATATTATTTAATATAAAGTAAATATAGGTTATAATGATTCATAGGTTATATAATGTAACCAAATTGAAAGACTAACTTCCACTGGAGTATTATTATCCAATATTTGTCCATCTGATATTGTAAATATTCATATGAATTCAATTAGTTATATATCATTGATGTTTCCCTATATATGTTATCTGTTGAATATATAGTTCTGTATATGTTATATAAAAACCGATATAAGTTAAATTAATTACAATGCAAGCTACTTTTCGTAAGTCGTCCATTGGTTCGCTATGTTACAACTTATGGGTATGTCTTTATAAGGCTGGCGAATTTTGTATTATCATCCCCATAAACATATTTGAATTAATATCTTATATGTTCATCTTAATGATAAACATATTACTATATTATGTTTAATGATATTATAATATAATAGATTATATATATATATGATATAATATATTATTTTTATTTATATCATTATAATATATTAATTTATTATTATTATTTAAATCAGAAATGTACAAATAACCGTCCATAGTAATATATTTAATTACAATAATAGATAATGAAATAAAAATGGGTAACAGTAATAAGAATGAATTAATACAACAACATTATAAAATAAATAAGTATACTTCACATTTAAGATTTATTACAGAAATAATATAATAATAAAGCTATAGATATAGCTATTGTTATAACAAATTAATGAATACTCTTTACTTCGCATGATTAATGAGTAATATTATTTACGTGGCATAACTAAGTAATAACAACATCATCATTACCACATAGTAGCTATGATCTAGTACGTGTTTATAATACATTACTATGCGATATGCATCATTATATCATATATGATCATATATGATATAATAATGCATATCGCATACTATGCGACGCATAGTAATGTATTATAAACCACGTAATCATATATATATATATATATATATATATATTATTGCTATAGCAATTGCCGATCTTTCTTTATTTGGGATCCAAATACTACAAATGAATTAAATAATGTGTATAGAATTACAGCAATGGCAGACATTATTTCTAATATAGTGATCAGATTGATTTTATTTACTATTAAATTTGTTATAATACAATATATATATATATAATTATTATTATTAGATTTATATATTTATTAATTTATCTTATATGCTATATATATATATATATATATATATATATATATATATATATATATATATATATATATGTACAATATATTTATATGAGCTTATACTATTTAATAACATAGTTAGTTATACATTATTACTTGATAATATACTAGAATATGTTTATATAAATGATAAAGATGCAATAAACTAAATTATTATTATTATATATTATAAAGTTATGCATAGCAAACTATTGTTAATAATCTATTAATACTTACAAAGCATTCTGTGAAGATGAAAAAAGTTGTGTATCATCAGCACAACAAAGACTATTTATACTTTAACATTTAAACAACAACATGTTTTGATTATATTAAGTTTATTAATAATATGTTGGATATATGGAAATATTAAATGGTGACACAATTTGGCAGATTCGATTTGTTATGGGACAACTCTCCGATTCGTGATCACCTCATTTAATATAAAGTATTGATTTCAATGATTACAAACATTATTATACATAAAGGACCAATATTATATTTTAGTCATATAAATTATATAATATACTTCAGCCTTTTAAATAAATATGTGCATATCAAATAAGCTGAAACATATGAATGAATGAATAAAATATATTTATAGACAATGATATATGAAATTAGATATCTAAAAGATATATAACTATCGTAAAATTCA
This sequence comes from Osedax fenrisi, assembly GCA_964019155.1. Taxonomy (NCBI): domain Eukaryota; kingdom Metazoa; phylum Annelida; class Polychaeta; order Sabellida; family Siboglinidae; genus Osedax; species Osedax fenrisi. Next base: position 49,566,804 of record OZ025240.1, on the reverse strand, counting down.
TTCGCTAATTATTAGAGATATATTAAATAATAAAATGTAGTTTCAATATATAAACACATACTCGCATACGCACACATATATATATACATATACTCACATTCACATACGTATATATATATATATATATATATATGTGTGTATGTATATGCGTGTATGTGTTTGTATATAGAAACTACATTTTATTATTTAATATATCTCTAATAATTAGCGAATGAATTTTATGATATTATTTATTTTATAAATGTTCATTAATTTATTAATTAAACCTTTATTTTGTTATTATATAATACAAGAGTCTTTCATTATGTAATTAAATTATATATATATCACATATATATATCACATCGATCTATACGACATATAGTATCCGTATCTCAAGTATTACATGTAATATAGTTGAGAGGTTATCTATAACATAATACATATTAGTGTTTAGTTACTATATAACCTAGGGCCTAGATAATCAGCTTAATTTGTATTACAGGTATTACTGTACTGTGTTTTTCCCTTAATCAATTTCATAAGAGATTATAAGTATTATAATATTGTAATTTAAATTATATTTTATCCGAATGAAGATGATGAAATATGACATTACACTACTGTTAGGAGATATCGAAAAAATATAATCGTTTTCACTGATATCAGTATAATATTATCCTTAGACATTGTCTATAAACGGATTTTATTCATTCATTCATATTTTTCAGCTTATTTTACATGCACATATTTATTTGAAAGACTGAAGCATATTATATACTTTATAAGACTAACATATAATAATGTTCCTTTATATATAATAATTTATATAATTATTTAAATTAATACTTTATATTGAGTTAAATGAGGTGATCACGAATCGCATAGTTTTCCTATAACAAATCGAATCAGACAAATTGTATCACCATTAATATTTAATATTTCCATATAAATTCCTTATAAATCCAACCTATAATTAATAAACTTAATATAATCAAAACACGTTGTTGTTTAAATGTTAATTTATAAATAGACTTTGTTATGCTGCTGATATAACACTTTTTTCATCTTCACTGAATGCTTTTTAATTATTGATAGATTGTTGTCAAGAGTTTGTTAGTCATAACTTTATAATATATATAATAATAATAATAATAATTTAGTTTATTGCATATTAGGAAAGTCAACGAATACGGACAGTGCCTGATTACGGATACTCTCGGTATCCCAGAAACCATAAATCCTACAAAAAAAATGTTTAATGAATAAAATATTCATAATTATATAAATAGTCTAAAAAAATATTTTTAATTTTTTAATTATTTTAAATTATTTAAATTATTTTTTAAATATTGCTGATATATCCAATAAACTGATTTTTTTATTACGTTTTTAAATTTATGAAAAAATTTTTAACTTAAAACCTTCTCAAGAATATACAAATATATCGATATATTATTAAAAATAAAGCATTCTAAAAATTATATACATATTTGCTCAATTTATTATCAAATATTAATTAAGTTATAAGCATATATATAGAGGTCATATAAATCCCTAATACGGACACTATATATGTCTTAATACGGACACCCTATAACCAATTAGCGTGCAGAGTTTGAACTATTCTGATTTTCATAAAAATCATGTGTGTTATAATATTAATACCACCAATAAAGCTAAATCTAAAAATTGTATTATTTAGATACATAACTTATATTATTAATTAATAAAATAATAACAATTAATAAATTAATTACTAATTAAATTACATTAAATTATTAATAAAATTAATTATAAATAATATAATTGTAATTTATCTGATTTGTTCATAAACAATATATAATTTATCTAGTGGTATATATGTAGGGTGTCCAATGGACACTGTCCATATTGTAAAACATATAACACGTATCCGTATTCGGACATGGGTACCGAATACGGATACCCCTGTTATCTATGGAATTAAAAGATTAAATAAAATGTTAAAATCACAATAATATCTATAATCATATAATATTAATATATTGTAATTTTTAAATAAAAATATGGAGTCATAACATTTTAAGACCATTAATTGTTCTTAATTTAATTGTTAAAGTGTCCGTATTAAGTTACTTTCCCCTATATTCGTTTGTAGTATAATGATCTAAAATAAAGTTAGCACGGCAAATGCTAAACTATGATATAATAATGCATATCGCATAGTAATGTATTATAAACCACGTACTAGATATCGCTGTTATATGTTACTGATGATGTTGTTATTGCTTAGTTATGCCGCTTAAATAATATTACTCATTAGTCGTGCGAAGTAACAAGTATTCATTAATTTGTTATAACAATATCTATAGCTATAGCTTTATTATTATATTATTTCTGTAATAAATCTTAAATGTGAAGTATACTTATTTATTTTATAACGCTGTTGTATTAATTCATTCTTATTACTGTTACCCATTTGTATTTCATTATCTATTATTGTAATTAAATATATTACTATGGACGGTTATTTGTACATTTCTGATTTAAATAATAATAAAATAATATATTATAATAATATTAATAAAAATAATATATTATATTATATTATATATATATAATCTATTATATTAATATATCATTACAAATAATATAGTAATATGATTATCATTAAGGCAACATATAATATGTTAATTAAAATATATTTGTGGGGATAATAACACAAAATTCATAAGCCCTATAAAGACATACCCATAAGTTGTAACATAGCGATTCAATGAATGACCTACGAGTTAATTTGCATTGTAATTAATGTAACTTATAATAGTTGTTATATAACATATACAGAATATATATATATATATAGTTGAATGAATATATTCAACAGATAATATATTTATTTATTTATTTATATATAGTTTATTGACTACAAAAACACAGTGTGGTTATAGGCTTCGTTAGATAATAAAAAAAAACAAAAATAAATAGAAAACGAATAATAAAATAAAATAGAACGAATTACAATGACTTAAAATGTACATACAGTTTACGTTTAAACAATGAAATTGATTCAACACAACGAATATCACAAGGAAGATAATTACAGCTTTTCGGAGCAATAACTGAGAAAGCTGATTTAGAGAATGCCAACAATGTAGATTCTTGCACCAACTTCATGATGTGGCACTTCTGACTGGATCTGTTCGAACTCTGAATAGTAATATATAGAGCTAAATAATCAGGAAATCCACGGTGTATAGCCTAATGTGTAATACACAATAGCCTATGTATACAAATATATCTTAACTTAAGCCAGCCTAATGATCTCATTAAATCAGATATAGAAACAATTGAAGCAACATTTAGTTTATATAATACACGTATAACACGACGTTGAATACGCTCACGTTTGTACATAAGGTTATCAGATAAATTACATAATAATGAACAGCAATATATAAGTCTGCTGAAAACTAGCGAGTGAATTAAACATTTTGTCATGGCGAAGGTAAGCTTATAACGAGATTTTCTAATATTATATAGAAAATAGTTGGCAGTGCGAATCATGTTATTAATATGTGGAGAGTAGTCTAGGTGAGAGGTTAGAGTGAAACCGAGGGTAGTTATAGATTCAGAAGTTGGTAGAGATGCCAATATGGATTTCTATCGGAAAAATCAACCACTCTCAGTTGATCCAATACTATAGGAATCTAGCCCGAGTCATGGACAACAACTATACTTTGTATACTACATACATCGATTTCGCAAAGGCATTCGACACTGTATCACATGCTAAGCTATTATCTAAGATTGAAGCTCTAGGAATAACCGGTAATGTACTACACTGGATACAATTATATCTTCATAATATACATCAGTGTGTTAAGGTTGGTATGAATGTATCTGATAATATTATGGCAACATCAGGGGTTCCGCAAGGTTCTTGTTTAGGACCAATTTTATTTATAATCTACATAAATGACCTTCCCAATATATTATCACCTCAGATCATATGTACCCTTTTTGCTGACGATTCCAAACTTTCTCTTATCCATAAATATGAATTTGAAATGGACTATATGCATAATGAACTAACCAAATTAAATGATTGGTCAAAATGATCAGGTCTTAATTTAGCAATCCATAAATGCTCTATAATGTCTAGTAAGGGTAATGAAATATCCTCATACTCGATTAACGGTGTTCAATTAGGCTATTCTAATACGTACACCGATCTAGGTGTAATTATCAATCATAATCTATCTTTTAATGATCATATTGATAATATTATCCGTAAAGCATACAGAATGATTAATATAATCTGTCGAGTATTTAGATGTAACAAACATGTACCATTGACACTAGTATATATAAGTTATGTTAGACCTGTCCTTGAATACGCTTCCAGTCTCTGGAATCCATCCATTCCTTTCAGAACAAATGGTAATTCCACCAAACTCGAATTGGTTCAGAGACTATTTACTCGTAAGCTTTTTTTTAGGTGCAATTTAGGTTAATTAGAATAGATTACTATTTTTAAAACTAAAATCACTTTCTTCCCGTAGGCATGTTGCTGATATGGTGCTGACTTACAAAAAGTCAATGGTCTCATTGATGTGGATGTAGATGATTTCTTGTAGACCTACACGAATCATCTTAGAGGGCCTTCGGTGAAAATTAAAAGAGATATCTCTAAGAATAACCGATCACACAACTTCTTCAGCAATCGGGTCTCGGCTACATGGAACAATCTGCCTGCTCATTTAACCGTAATGAAGTCTCTTCCATTATTTAAATCGGGTGTTTCTGCGATACTGTCTGGTAGTTGATGAACATGTTCATCCTACCTTGTACATTTATTTATATATTTTTATTTATTACCTTATTTACTGTTTGTCCTCGTGTGTTATGTTAGGTCAGTGGGGTTGTGACGGGTGTCGGGGAGTAAGGATGCCAGCGTGGAATCTACTGGTCAAATTTTCCTCCCCACGGCATAGGAAATGATTCACCCTTTCCTAAAAGCTGAGATCTGTCGCGGCCTTGTTGGCATATCATTAGCATATACGAGCTAAGCAATGGCATATGTAAATCAATAATGTTAATAATTTTATTTTCTTTCTTACTATTAGTTTATCTCCTGTATTATGTCATTTTGAATATCTATTTTCTATATTCAATAAAATTATATTATTATTATTATTATTAGATAGTAAAAAAAGGATGAGTGATTTATAGTGGAGAACTGGGTCTCGAAAATAGACTTGTGGTACACCATGGTACACCATGCATGTATGTTAACATAAGGAGGAGACAACGAGGAGTTAATCTTCACGGAAGATGTTCTAGATGACACAAAAGACATAAACGAAATGTTTACTTGACCGTATATACCAATTTCATTAAGTCTAATTGAAAGAATATTGTGATCTAGTGTATCAAAGGCACTAGATAAGTCAAGTAATACGAGATATCATGGGGCTTTATTATCAAGATATATGAGAATATCATTAATGATTAAAGTAAGGGCAGTTTCGGTACTATGATGAGGAAGATACGCACTTTTTTTATCAACAATAGCATTTGACGTAATGTAATTAATAAGTTGAGTGGACATAACTCATTCTAAGGTATTTGATATTGATGATAACTGAGATATTGGACGATAACTTGATAAATTAGATTGGTCAAGAGTAGTTTTTTTTTAAATCGGAAAAATATATGAATATTTCATGGAGTGTGGAACAATAGATGATATAAGAAATATATGAATGATTTCAGTGATAATTCCAATAAAATATGGTGATATTGAACGAAGTAGATTGAGTGTAATTGGATCAAGTGGGGAATTCGTTTTCAAGGATGTCATCAGAGAGAGTACAAAGTCATGTGTGGGAAGCGTAAAACATGACCAATGATTCAGATTGGATGTTAAATTGGGATTGAGACGTACCTATATATATATATATATATATATATATATATATATATATATATATATATACATATATATATAGGGAAACAGTTAATATATATAAGTAACAAATAGTATAGATAATAAAACGGGTAATAAATATAAGAAACATATAACAGAGATAAAGAAACATATAACGGTGATAATTTAATAAATTAATATGACAAAGATAAGTAAATTTATAACAGATATAATGAAAATATAATATAGATAAGAAAATATATAATAGAGATAAGTAAACAAATAAATAAAGCAGATTTATTATTTTATGTTGTAATTACATTTTAAATAATTTTATTTTTAAATTGTTGCTTTAAAGCCTGATATAATGGAGAAGTTAATTAACAAATGTATTTGTTTTTTTTTTCGAGAACTTCCCTAATCATCATATTCTAGATAAGTTAGATTCTCATGAGTAAAATGTAAATATATATAATTAAGATTTAAAGAATACAAATATGTATAAATAAGTCTAGTTAAAAATAAATTATATAAAGAATAAAAAATATGTATCAATAAGTAAAGTTTAAAAATGAAAGATGTAAAGTTATATAAAAAATCACATAAACAAGTTGAATTCTGAATGCCAAACTATAAAAGGAATAGAATATCTAAAAAAAAACAAAGATCAAAAAATAAAAAATAAAACAATCAAGCTGAAGGTATAATAAATAGTACCCGTAAAAAATAATAAAATTAGATAATCAATTGTTTAATTGATTTTCATATTTTGATAAAAGATGTTTTTTTAATATTTTTTTAAAATTATTTATATACATTTTTGTAAATAATAATTTATTTAGACAAAACTATGCCATGATTTAGGGCCTATAAATGATAATGATTTATGATGACGGCTTGATTTTATATAATGTATATTATATAGAATAGCAGTAAATATGTGTACTATAGTGGTAAGTAACCGAATACGGACAGTGCCCGAATACGGACACTCTCGGTATCTCAGAAACCAATAATCCTACAAAAAAATGTTTAATAAATAAAATATTCATAATTATAAATTTAGTCTAAAAAAGTATTTTTTATTTTTATATTATACAAAATATTGCTAATATATACAATAAACTGATTTTTTTATTACGTTTTTAAAGTTATGAAAAAAAATGTTAACTTAAAACCTTTTCAAAATTATACAAATGTATCGATATAAAATATAACACTATATTATTAAAAAATAAAGATATATAGCTATATTCATTAAGTTATAAGCATATATCTAGAGGTCATATAAGTTCCTAATACGGACACTCTAAATGTCTTAATACTGACACCCTATAACCAATCAGTGCGCAGCGTATGAACAATTATGATTTTCATAAAAATCGCGTGCGTTATAATATTAATACCACCAATAAAGCTAATTCTAAAAAAATTATTATTTAGATACTTAAATTGTATTATTAATTAAAAAATAATAAAAATAAATAAATTATTAACTAATTAAATTACAATATATTTTGTATAAGATTAATTATAAATATCGTAATTGTAATTTGATTGTTTGATTCATCATTAATATATAGTTTATCTAGTGGTATATAGGGTGTCCGTATTATAACACAGGGTGTCCGTATTCGGACATGGGTACCGAATACGGACACCCCCGTTATCTATGGAATTAAAAGATTAAATAAAATTTTAAAATTACAATAATATCTATAATCATATAATATTAATATATTGTAATTTTGAATAAAAATAATGAGTCATAAAAAATTAAGAATATTTATTGTTAAAGTATCCGTATTAGGTTAATTTCCCCTACATATTTGTTATACTTGATTTAGATATTGATTATGCTATAGTTTTATTGATGATACTATTTTATAAATAATGTTTTTTAAGATATACTAGTATAACTATTTAAATCATTAAAATTTGGGGTTGAAAAAAACATTTGATAATGTCATTCTGATTAATTATAAGTATATTTAATTTGTTAATGATAATATCATTATCAGATTTTATAATACTTATTTGTTCATTAAATATATCCATTATCTTTAAAACTATATTATCTACATAATCCTTAAGGATAATTATCAATATAATTTATATTTTTTAATGATAAAGCCTTAGTGGTTGATCTGGTCATGCTAGTATAATTATATATATATATATATATATATATATATATATATATATATATATATATATGTGTGTATGTGTGTATGTAGGGGAGAGAACGGGATAGTTGCCGATAATGTATATACTTTTAATTTATCGATAAATATTGAATTTTAAGATCTTATTTTTTTTAATTAGCTAAAATCATATAGTACTAGAATACTGTGATTTCACTTTTATATATTACTAAATAATATTAATTATGTATTAGCCATTAAAAAAGGAATAAAGGAGCATTAACATAAGGCAAGTCAGGGGTAGTGGCCGCTAGTATCAGAATATGCAACAGGTGTCTCATAATTTATTTGATTTATATTTTTTTAATTATGTAATATCAAATAATTATATTTATTATGCATACGCACCTTATTTGATTCATTGATAAAATAATATACACTACATTATACACATAAGTAAGTATATTTATATATATATAATCATGTTGTTGTTTACATTTTTACAAACAAATGGATTACGTAATAAATTAGAGTAATAAATAAATTATTTAAAAAAATAGTACTTTATATTATAGACATTTTGATTATCTAAATATTCTATATAGAACTTGTTATCCTATTTAGCACCATTTAAGCGTTAAGTAAAACGACCAATACTCCATTCTCGGCCACTATGTATTTATGAATAAATATACCTAAATATATATGTAGATATACAATTGATACATCGATCGAATACACATATAGGTATACCTAGCATCTGATACATGATTACTATATGTATAGGGCATATATTCTCTATAAATAGTATGGTCATTGGAATTTCAATAGGGATGAATCATCAATCGACGAGAAGCTAAACATATCGATTAGTACCTAGGTATGATCAATACATTAATGAATATCCCCTGTATAATTATGTGGGTAGGAGATTAATTTAGATTAACGTAATATTTAAAATCACAAATAGAACTTGTATTATTAGATTTTATATATATATATATATATATATATAGTGTAAAGATTTAACCAACACCCAAATAATGATAGCAATGGTAACGTCGTACAGTGTTCGCACAATATAGGGTATTTGATTGTGTTTACTACTAGCATTAGTTACGTATACGTGGGACATCGTAGGAATGCTGGAAGCGATACGTAAATATTATAGAGAATACAACATAAGTACACACGTTATACTATAGGGGGCGTAGCATCAACTAGGTCGAGTTATCTTATTCACTGAAACCTATTAATACGTTAAGTAGGGGAGAGTGGGGGTAGAGTGGGGTTGTATGAACAGGTATCTTGCTTGTGATCCATTTAGATATATATTGTATGTTTATAAGAATTATTCTTTTTAATGGACTAGTTCATTATCTAAATATTTAATTTTTTTTATTTTAAAATATTTTATTGACTACAAAATCACGTGGTGGTTATGGGCGTCATGAGAAGGAAACAAAAATAAAATAAATAAAGTACAATAAAAATAAAGGAAAAGGGAGGGTAGGTTACAATGTTAATAGGTGCGTGGAGAGTTTACATTTAAATAGTGACAAGGATTTCAAACACCTAATGTCATATGGTAGAGAATTCCAGTATTTTGGAGCTACCACAGAGAAAGCAGATTCAGAGTGAGCAGAGATAGTCGAGCGTTGCACAATTTTCATCGTGTGACATTTCCTGCTAGCTCGACTAAGGGTATGCATACTGATCAAGTCAGCTAGGTAATCGGGAGATCTAAGATGTATCACCTTATGGGTGATGCATAGTAGTCTGTACCTGCAGAGATATCTAAACTTAAGCCAGCCGAGTGATCGCATTAGAGTCGATATTGATACTATTGAAGAGAACTTCAGTTTATATAGGGTGCGTATAGCACGTCGTTGTATCTTCTCAAGTTTAAGCATAAGCTTTAGGGGTAGATTGCATAGAAGTGAGCAGCAGTATATGAGTCTACTGAAGACTAGCGAGTGTATTAGACTTTTAGTCATTGAAAAAGTCAATTTATTACGTGATTTTCTAATATTGTAAAGAAAATAGTTGGCATTGCGAATAATTATAGATATGTGGTCAGAGTAATCTAGGTGGGAGTTGATGGTGAAACCAAGAGTTGTTATGGATTGTAATGTAGGGAGGGCTAGTAGAAAGGGGTGGGTGATGATTAGGGGGTAGGTAGGTCTGGAGATAATTATGGTGTCAGTTTTGGTCATGTTAAGTGATAGGGAATTATGGGAGAACCAGTCAGTAAGTTCTGTGAGGCAGTTAAAAATATACAGTTGAATTGAGTTGGAGTCACAGGAAATGGTAAAAGAAGTATAAATTTGTAGATCATCTGCAAAGAGATGGTAGTGGATGTAAGGATATTTACGAAATATGGATTGTATGGGTAAAATATAAATAATAAAAAGTAAAGGACCAAGCACGGAGCCTTGTGGAACACCATGAGTGCTGATAAACGGGGTAGAGAAGGATGAGTTAATTTTAACTGAAGAGGACCTTAAGGAAAAGAATGACATAAACCAGCTGTGTACTTGACCATGAATACCGATTTCATTGAGTCGTAAAGAAAGAATGTCATGGTTTAGAGTGTCAAAGGCACTGGTCAGGTCAAGTAACACAAGGCTGTCTACTGGCTATGTACTCTAAGGCTGACCCTTTTAAAGCTGTCTACTGGTGGTGTCGTGATGGGTCTTATTCTGGTATGTAAATTCTCGCCTGGGTAACTGGGTGATTGTTTGTTCGAGGTCTTTCGAATGACACGATTAAGATGTGTCACGTCATCGTGTACGAATGTAAATCCCGTCTCAGGATTTCTATTGTAAAGAGGGTGTTAGAAGGTATTCTGATGCTTTCAATGCTTCTTTACTAAATAGATAGATATCAAATAGATCTTGGCATAGAATAGAGGCAAGGACCTTATATAGGATAAAGTTGCTACCCGCGCTCCCTGTATTTCAGAGTTATGTTTAAGCCCACAGAGACCGTAGACGGATGGTTGAAAGCAGTGCGTTATCTGTTGGATACCCCTGTCTATCGTGGCATCAAGAACTCATACAGGATCAAGTGACGATTGCTCCCCTTTATATTGTGTTACGTCTCAGTTCTTATTAGCCCAGGGGATATAAACTGAATAGCGGATATCTAGTAATACACTAACCGGGGGACTATACGATGTGATTCCTGTCCAAAGCTCGAACCTCGAAGTGAAGAGGGTTGAATAAGCATTGGTAACGACAAGAATAAACTATATGGACTCTGTATTGATGTTACAAGCGACTAATCACCAGTCCTCTTGGCGGATGGGTTTATACATCAGATATAATCTCCTGAAACCAAAGAAAGGTACTAGTTTAATGAGGCAGCAAATACAGATGTCGTCTATAGAAACGTTGTGTGGCTTAGAATAGTCTGTCCTATGGGAATAATCGGTGGATTATGCGATGTAATTTCTGTCCAGTGCTCGAACGTCAAAGTGAAGAAGTTTATATAAGCACGGGTAACGGCAGAAGCAACTATGATTATCATGACTCTATTAATGTGTGGTAGCCTTATGTCCTCGATTTGATTAGCTCATCATTGCATAGCTAGAAAATCCAACCTTCGCCTCCTCGTGGTGGTAGCTGGATAGGTGAAAACTGAACTGAATGAAGGCTCTGGTGCAATCAAGCCGGAGTTGATTCTAATTGGATTGTCCTCCAATACGAATCCTTCGCGACACGGTGACGTTGCTAGGTAAAACTTTCGGTGATACCTTCAAATTTAACGTACGGACAAGTAGGCTAATACACGCATTGTTTTGTACTGTTTCAATAATGAAGACCTCGGATGTGGCCAGCATACTAACAAAAGGAAAATAAAAATGGAAAAATGATAACGAAAACTGTGTGGATTCTGGATCGGTAAGATGGATCCCTAGCTGACTCACTAGTAAAATGTAGTATGCCTGGGAAAGACCCACAAAAACAATATGGATAAAGAAAACAATATTGAACAGGTAGGAGCACCGCATATTGCTCCCAAAACCGTAGGTGACAGACTAACCGCCTGCGACGTGTATGAATGCGAAATTTGTAGGAAACCGTTTGCCTCTACTAATGGCTTGGGGCTTCATAAGAGGAAAATGCATGCGAGGGACATCCATTCGTCAGGTGCTGCGGAAATCAACGCCAGCCAGAAAAGGAGAAGATGGACGAGTGAGGATATGAGGGTGATGGCAACCTTGGAAGTGGAGATAATCAGCAAAAATCCTAAGGCATTCGTGAATCAAGAGCTGGTTAAGGTCATCGAGAATAGGACCCTCGATGGCATTTCAGGTAAGCGGAAAAGCTCTGGTTACAGAGCTCTCCGGGATGAGTTGAAAAACTGCCTCATTTCTCAAGAGATGGATACTATATGCGAATACAGATCAGAAGTGTCAAATTCCTCTTCGGAGGAATGCGATACTATTCCTGAACCGGGTGTGGGATGGGATGAGGACCTTCGGAAAGTCATCTTATCCAGCTCAGTTCAGGCCGACCTAGACCCTAGACTAGTATCTTGGCTTAGAGAATGGGACTTGAAATGTTCACCGCCCACTGATATAAGAGACATCATCGAACAGGATCTAGACTCAATCTTCCCGAAGGGAGGTTCTGATGGAACCAGTGCCGACAGGGCGCATCGTAACAAAAATAATAGGGTAAAAGACAAAGTGTCAGTAAAAGTAGCAGTTGAACAGAAGGGTGTTAAGCTAAGTAAGAAGAAATCGAGACTATGTAAGAGATCTTCTAATAGAGTGAATAGAACTGGGCTGCGTATACAGCAGTACGCGATAATTCAGAATCTCTATAAGAAAAACCGGAAATCTTGTTTTCGTAAAGTGGTGTCAGGATCATGGAAGATGGTACAGAAAGGATCTGCGTCAAGTTCGCTTGATGAACAGACTTCTTTCTGGGCTCCGTTGCTCGAAGGCGTATCTAATGGTAGAATTGAAGTTGGGGGCGATGAATGCGACCCTCTTTATGAGATGGTCAAACCCATTACCGAAGACGAATTAGAACGAACCTTACGTAGGCTGTACAACGGGGCTCCTGGCCCAGATCGCATCAAGAAATCCGGGATCCAATCGTTATCGAAAGAACGTCTCTCGACTCGTTTCAACTTTTACATGCTGGTAGGTATATCACCTGTAAGATTTAAGAGGGGTACCACGGTACTGATCCCAAAGACTTCGCACGCAGAACAACCGAAGGACTTCCGACCCATTACATTGGGCTCAGTGGTTGGGAGGCTTTTCCATAAGATCTTAGCGTACCGACTAGATCTATGGTCACGATTGAGCATCCGGCAAAAGGCATTCAGAAAATTCGACGGAATCGCTGAGAACCTCTTTATATTGAAGGCAATACTAGAGGACTCGAAGCGATCACTCAAGGATGTTAACGTAATATTCTTGGACGTCGCTAAAGCTTTTGACACGGTTACTCATCAGCAGATCGTGAGGTGTGCGATGAAGTGTGGCGTCCCTAGGCCGCTACTAAAGTATATCGCAGATTGCTACTCGGGCTCAAGTACCCGTCTAAGGATTGGTAAGGAACATTCTCGGTTAATCAAGGTTGGAAGAGGTGTACGGCAGGGCGACCCCATGTCTCCAGTACTTTTTAATTGCGTCATTGACAATGTTTTTAGGAATCTGGGCAAGGATATTGGGGTTTCCGTCGGAGGTGTGTTACTAAACTGTCTTGCGTTCGCGGATGATCTTGTACTCCTGGCTCAGACGAAAGAAGGAGCGGCACTGTTATTGTCACGGGTGGAAACATTTATGATGGAAGCGGGGCTTAACTTGAATTCGTCTAAATCGGCATCCATGTCGATTAAGGTCAGCCAAAAGCGCAGGAAATGGTTTTGCGATCCTAAGAGTTATCTTAAGACGGCTAGCGGTGAGTGTATCAAGGCATTGGAAATTGATGAGACGTACAAGTACTTGGGTGTAGAAATCGGTCTGGAATTGAGAGGTGAAAACGTATACGAGAGGTTGGAACAAGCGTTAGTTAATCTGACGAATGCTCCGCTCAAACCTCAGCAGAGAATTTTCATGCTCCTAAACAATTTATTACCTTCTCTTAATCACCTTCTGGTGTTAGGAGTTTCGTATAAACAGACCTGGATTAAATTGGACTACCTTGTACGGAGATTCGTTAGAAGATGGCTAAACTTACCGAAAGACGTTCCTATGGGTTTCTTTTACGCTAGTAACGACAACGGGGGATTTGGGTTTCAGTGCTTCACTGATACAATTCCGATTCTCCGTGGGAATAGGAGGGCTGGGTTATTGGGTTCTTCGGACCCGGTAACTAAAGCTCTCACTACCCTCTCCACTGACCTACGAAAGTCAACCGTTATTGAAAGATCGGGAATTGAATGTACTAGTCTGAAGATGGTGAAAGATGCTTGGGGTAAGGAATTGGTATCTAAGTACGATGGCCGTGGTATGAAGGATGCTTCGATTCTCGGATTCGTTAACAGTTGGATGGTGGATGGGACATCTCTGATGCGGGGTAATGCCTACATCGGAGCTCTATCTCTGAAGTTTAATAGCTGCCAAACTAAATCTAGGATGAAAAGGTATTATTCTCTATCCTCAAACAGGTGTGGTGCATGTAACAGCACAGAAACGTTAGGACATATCTTACAAAGCTGCTCAAAAACACACTATGCAAGACTGCGAAGACACGACTCAATTGTGAAATATCTGGAAAAGGAACTCGTTAAGAAGGAATACACTGTGCTGGTCGAACCAAGAATTAAAACGATCGTCGGCCTAAGAAAACCAGATCTAGTTTTCTGGAAGACAGATTTGGGAGTGGTGTGGGTAGTGGATGTTTCGATTGTGGCGGATAATTTCTCTCTGGAGAATCCTCACATCGAGAAGGTAAACTACTACTCGAAAGAGTGCATCACGTCTTGGGCTAAAGCCGAAAGCGGTATGAGTAATGTATTAGTCAGTGCATGTATTCTTAATTGGCGGGGGACTTTATCGAAAACGAGTTACGATGAGCTTTTACCGATTGGGTGGTCTAAGCGTGTATGGATGATTATGAGTGTTCGAGTTTTGGAAAGGGGTAGATGGATCTATGATGAGTTTCGCAAGAGTACGCGCCGTAGTGCACAATGGCGGCAGCCCGACCCTGATTGAGCCCCTACTGATTGATGATATTGATAATGAATCCCCGGAATTGTTTTTGATTGAAATTGGTACGTAAGGCACTCTTGGGTGAGGACCCGAGTGGGTTAGTTAGTCAACTACTCAATACGAGAAAACCACTTTCTTGATGCGCGTGTAACAATGCGTATCGAATGTATCATGTCCCAAAAGGACATGAGGCTTGTGGAAATGGCAACTCCCTTTACGGCTTCATGCTGTGATCCGGAGGGGCCTTGTTAGCACGGGGCTTTGTTGTCAAGGGATATTAGTAGATCATTAATGATAAGATTCAGTGCTGATTCAGTGCTCCGATGGGGTAAGTAAGCACTTTGAAACTTATCAATAATTGAATTGGTAGTGATATAGTGAATAAGTTGAGCAGATACAATTCGCTCTAAGGTCTTAGAGATTGATGAAAGCTGGGAGATGGGTCGATAGCTCGACAGGTTCGAGTGGCTAAGGGTAGTTTTTTTTATAATTGGGGTGATATATGAGTGTTTCATAGACTTTGGTACGATCGATGTAATAAGGGACGCATGAATGATCATTGTTATGGGTTCAATTAGCAATGGCGAAAGGGTACGAAGTAAAGTAAGGGGAATAGGGTCGAGTGGGGAATTGGATTTTAGGGATGCCATTAGAGAGAGCACATATGGATGAGTAGGGAGAGTGAAGGAGGACCAGTGATTATGGGAAGCTAGTGAATATGAGTTGAGAGTGAGGATATCAACATCCACATTGGGGAGAGTAGCTATGATGTTCGATACTTTATTCTGGAAGAAATTAGCAAAGGAGGAGCAGAGGACTGTATCCGGTTGGTCAGGAAGGTGCCTGGGTTTTGATTTACCTACTAATGTGAATGATAGGTTGTAGGCTTGCTTAGATGAGGTGCCATATTTATAAAGCAAGTTAGTAAAGTATGATGATTTAGTGGATAGGAGTTTTTTCCTGTATAATGAGCAACATACTTTAAAGGAACACAGGTCTGAGTTCATTTTAGTAGAAGCATAAATGGACTGTAGACGACGAAGTGACTTTCTCATATTGGTGAGTTCAGTGTTAAACCAGGGGGATTTGGGATGATTACGGTGGGTAAGAGTAGTTGAGGGAGCATAAAAGTCAAGAGAATTAGATAGCGCCGTGTTGAAGGCGTCAAAGAGAGTGTCAGGATCAGAGAGCGGAGATGTAATATTATTCATATGATCAAACACGGAGTTAACAAACAAGGGTTGATTTATAGAGGAGATGTTTCGAAAGTATCTTAGAGGTCGAGTATTGTGCACTACTGATAACTGTAAATCAAATAGGATAGCGAAGTGATCAGAGATTAGAGTGCTTTGGGTGGGAGAGGAAATTAAATTAGAGTCAGATGGAGATAAAACAAGATCAATGATGTTACCATTAGATATAGTTGGGAAATGAATGTGTTGTGTTAAGGAGTGCTCAAAAATAAGTTTCTTAAGAGAAAGGGAAGCATGATTATCAGTATTCACTTGAATATTAAAGTCACCAAGAATAATTGTGTTGTAAGAAGACATGGATTCTAAAATGGTAGAGAGATCATTAAGGAAAGACCGAATGCTGGATGATGGTGGGCGATAGATGATTATAAACACAATGGTAAATAGGGAGGGGAACTGAATGTCACATATCAGCATTTCACAAGAGGAGAAATTAGGGGTGGAAGAGGAAATAAGTTTGAGCTCAGTGGAGAACAACAGGGCAAGACCACCACCACGGTTAGGTGTGGGTCTGTTAGCGAGTAGTAATGTGAAGCCATTGGGAGTTAATTGAGATGCTAAAGCAGAGTCATCATTTGTAAGCCAAGTCTCGGTGATAGCCGATATGGAGCAATTAGAGTCAATGATTAATTGAGTGATTAAATCTACTTTATTCCTGACTGATCTCGCATTGAGGAGTATAAAGGAGTAGTTATTGGGAGAGTATGTATTTAGTCAATTCGAAGGTTTAACATTAGTGCGGGAGGATTTACAGAAAGAGTCATAGGATTTAGACCAAGACTCAATCTCAACATCAGTAGGTAGGTAGGGATTCGATTTCCAGTCAATTCTACCAGAGGTGAGGGGGGATCGAAGTTGATAAGTAAGGGTTCGTCTATTAAATACACACTTTAGGTCATGACAGTGGGCTTTCGATGCATGGAAGAGAATTCGACCAGCCTTGATGGTTGGAGGGTCAATATATTGACGTATGAATAGAGATTTATAGGTAGATGACTGAAGTAGTGACCTAGAGTTAATAAGGGTATCGGTCGCACATGACGAAGATAATACTAGGTTGGCATAGTGAGAGATGAAGGAGTAGTCAGTGATGGTGATGGGGTCTAGTTGAAGGTGGGCAAATAGTGATTTTATGTAGGTAAGGTTTCTGTCAGCAGGTAGGATATGCTCAATGATTATTGATGGTTTGGAAGCGCAGGAGTGAATAGTGGGTGGATTAAGTAGGGTGGAGGTAGAAGGGGATGGAGGTAAATTTGATTTGACAATGGCAGAGAAAGATTTGGTTGTTGATTTATTTAGGGCATCAGGAAGAGATGAGATAGCGGAAGAGAGTGACTCTAGGATAGTGGAGTCATTAGAATAGGGAGAGAAGGAGGATAATTGGGCAGTAAGAGACTCAATGCCAACTTGTAATTTGTTAAGTTTATCATTAATAAAGGTATTACCAGTGGATAGGTTAGTATTGGTGCATACATCACATTTGAACACAATATTAGGAAGGGAGAAACTAGCCCTGAAGTATTTTGGCATATTCTGGGATCGACACTCAGCTGGCAAGGATAGGTATAGGCATTTGTAGTGAATAGTGTTGTCACAGCCATCACACGAAATGGCATCATCAGGAGTGGAGACATCATTGCACTTCAGGCAGGACATTGTAGCCATGAGATGGAGCAGGAAACACGTTGGCGAGATCTAACAATCGATGCCGCAACAGGAGCAGTCGTGATTTAGAAACCGGTTTGAGGAAGGCCAGTCAGATGACGCAGCACGTGATGGTAGAATCAGTCGTTCAGGTAGCGAGTATGGTAGGTTGGTAGTCGGCTGACTACCTTGAAGAATACTGCAGTGGGAGGTCCACTGAGTTCGATTAGCCAGCCAGTAATCGGATTAATCGTTTAATAATATATACAGGGGTCTGTATTTAAATTTACAATAACAATATATACATATATGTATAATCTACAAATACAAGTAGTAGACAGTTTTTTTTACTAAAAACCCATATTAGTAGTACATATGAGTGTATATCAGTATATTAAATTAGTGCACATAACATAAAAATATATAAATACTTTAATATAATAAATAAATTATTAGAAAATAAATCAAATAAATATGTTATGTAATAATGAAATTAAATATATAATGAATATAAGATTTAAATTAACAAAAATAAAAAATAAAAATAAGTAATAAATAAAAATAGATATATATGCAATTATGAATTGAATGAAATGTACAAGTAATTTAACTAAAAAATTAATATTTTAATTCAGTTTAAAACTAGGTCAATTTGTACATTTGATTTACACTAAAATTACACATATAATAAATATTAGTTGGTAATTTATTTAATTAATATCTAATAAAGTATATAAAATATAATTTAATAAATAAATTAACGCATATATATACACATATATATATTTAATAAATATAATAAAATTACATAGAATCAATATACTCAAAATAAATATAAATATATATAAATATCAAAATAATATTCATATATAAAAAAAAATAAAATAAAATAAAATAATCTAATAAATGACTTAGCTTATAAACACGTCTGTATGGCATGAAGGTTTATTTAAAAATATATATATATATATATAGTTACTACTTTAGCGGAAACGATTTTTATATAGATAATTGAAATGTTATCAACAGTTAATATGACATACACTTAAAAGTAACAATTCCATGCAAGGTAAATACCATTAGAACATATTTAATAATCATACTATTTAGTTTCATAATATATATATATATATATATATATATATATATATATATATATATATATATATTATACATATATAATGACTTTAATATTCATAGAATATTAATTTAAAATTTAATATATAACTATTATTATTTTATTAAATAATAACAATATTTGAAATGGGGTTAAATAAATAATAAACAACGGGGTTATATGAATACTGTTCATATAAGCGAGAATGATATTATATTTTGTATTACATGCACCGAACATTACTGACGATGACACTGAAGAATCATTCCGATGCACTGTTTACAATGGTTGCACTTTAAGTGTCCATAATATGGACTCCATATCACTATTGCACATAATGTTCAGATTTGCGATATTTGTAATAATGAACTATTATTATTAAATAAACGATAACATATATTAATTTATATAATAATTAGATTATATATATTCTATTTTTTATTCAGTGAAATAAATCCATATGTGTATCATTTGCAGGTAAAACTTCAATCGATCTGACCTATTGACGAATGTATGATTGTTATCTGATTAAATAACTGTTAATAATAATTTATATTATTACAGGCATATAACATATATTAGTGTAACAGCTATACTAGAATATATAAACAACTATATTATAAATTAAGTTATTATTTAGACAAATCATAGCTGGGTTACAATATGCTTACCTTGTTGATTCTTGATTTAAGTTTCAGTAGAAAAACAATGGAAATAGTTGACAATATTGATAATACGAACAAGAGAGACAATAAAGTAGCTAATACATACACTGATATCAATACTTGACCATTACCTGTGCAATAATATATATATATATATATATATATATATATTCTTATATTATATCATAAATGATTACAATAATTATATTAGCATATTTAATTATATAAAGCTATACTATTGACATGTATTCTACAACCAATTTAATATAAATATAAATGTATTAATTCTAAAAAATAGTTGAATATAATGTATAATAAAATTCGCAATCATATACAATCAGCTAATATTTTAATACCTAATATATATATATATATATATATATACATATTAAATTAATATATATATATATCTAAAACCTATACTCTTATCTGTTTGTTTTGTAGGATTAATCGTTGTAATATTCCTTCTAGTAGTTGACCTATTTTTAGTAATGAAAAGACATTATTAATATATTATACATAAACACACATACACACATATATACATACACACACATATATATATATATATATATATATATATATATATATATATATATATATATATGACTCATTATATATATATATATATATATATATATATATATATATATATATATATATATATATATATATATATATATATATTGGTATATATATATAAATAATTAATATATATATAAATATATAACTTTGCTAATTAAATATACGTCAAATATATTAAGTAATTCAGTATGTACACAATGATTAAGTACACACTAAGTAAATAACCTCGTTATAGGATCTGGCATATCACGTGGTGTTGTTGTGGATGTTTTGTCACAGTTTATAATATCTTCTATCTTGAAAGTATCTAACAATTTTTAGAATTATTAAATTTTAGCTTAATAAATCAAACACTAATAATTACATATATTATATCCATTTCATATTATATGCTATACTATTAATTATATTTATAAATCTTTATTTTGATTTGATATTTTTATATATAATTGATATACATTATAATATAAACTATAATATGAAATATAAATACATATACAATGCTAAATAAATAATAACATTAGTATATAATATATACTATATATATATATATATATATATATATATATATATAATATTTTATAAAATTACTTTAATATTTGTTTAGAATTATTTTAAGAATATTAGTTAATTTTATAAAATCAATACTTAGAAAAAATCATTTATATATATATATTTCTAATCTATTTTAGAGTTTTAATTATTTGTTAAATATCTAATTATATACATAGATAGTAAATAGTAATAATAATATTAACTTTATAACTTACAATTATTATTAAAGCCATTAATATCATAAATCCAAGTTAATTCTTTTTCCAATGTATTTGTTATATTATCAGTAGATATAATATAGTGTATGGTGTAATTATGTGTTATAATTATATGTATTGAATCATTTGTTTTTAATCCACTTCCATTTATATCTCCACTCCCAGTTTCACTCCCAGTTTCACTCCCACTTATATCTCCACTCCCAGTTCCACTACCAGTTTCACTCCCAGTTCCACTCCCACTTATATCTCCACTCCCAGTTTCACTCCCACTTATATCTCCACTCCCAGTTTCACTTCCAGTTTCATTTCCAGTTTCACTTCCAGTTTCACTTCCAGTTTTACTTCCAGTTTCACTCCCAGTTCCACTTCCAGTTCCACTCCCAGTTTCACTCCCACTTATATCTCCACTCCCAGTTCCACTCCCACTTATATCTCCACTCCCAGTTTCACTCCCACTTATATCTCCACTCCAAGTTTCACTCCCACTTATATCTCCACTCCCAGTTCCACTTCCAGTTTCACTTCCAGTTTCACTTCCAGTTTCACTTCCAGTTTCACTTCCAGTTTCACTTCCAGTTTCACTTCCAGTTTCACTTCCAGTTTCACTTCCAGTTTCACTCCCAGTTCCACTCCCACTTATATCTCCACTCCCAGTTATATCTCCACTCCCAGTTCCACTCCCAGTTTCACTCCCACTTATATCTCCACTCCCAGTTCCACTCCCACTTATATCTCCACTCCCAGTTTCACTCCCACTTATATCTCCACTCCAAGTTTCACTCCCACTTATATCTCCACTCCCAGTTCCACTTCCAGTTTCACTTCCAGTTTCACTTCCAGTTTCACTTCCAGTTTCACTTCCAGTTTCACTTCCAGTTTCACTTCCAGTTTCACTTCCAGTTTCACTTCCAGTTTCACTTCCAGTTTCACTTCCAGTTTCACTTCCAGTTTCATTTCCAGTTTCACTTCCAGTTTCACTTCCAGTTTTACTTCCAGTTTCACTCCCAGTTCCACTTCCAGTTTCACTTCCAGTTTCACTCCCAGTTCCACTCCCACTTATATCTCCACTCCCAGTTATATCTCCACTCCCAGTTCCACTCCCAGTTTGACTCCCACTTATATCTCCACTCCCAGTTCCACTCCCACTTATATCTCCACTCCCAGTTCCACTCCCAGTTTCACTCCCACTTATATCTCCACTCCCAGTTTCACTCCCACTTATATCTCCACTCCCAGTTCCACTCCCACTTATATCTCCACTCCCACTTATATCTCCACTCCCAGTTCCACTCCCAGTTTCACTCCCAGTTTCACTCCCAGTTCCACTCCCACTTATATCTCCACTCCCAGTTCCACTCCCACTTATATCTCCACTCCCAGTTCCACTCCCACTTATATCTCCACTCCCACTTATATCTCCACTCCCAGTTCCACTCCCAGTTTCACTCCCAATTCCACTCCCACTTATATCTCCACTCCCAGTTCCATTCCCACTTATATCTCCACTCCCAGTTCCACTCCCACTTATATCTCCACTCCCACTTATATCTCCACTCCCAGTTCCACTCCCAGTTCCACTCCCAGTTTCACTCCCAGTTCCACTCCCACTTATATCTCCACTCCCAGTTCCATTCCCACTTATATCTCCACTCCCAGTTCCACTCCCACTTATATCTCCACTCCCAGTTCCACTCCCACTTATATCTCCACTCCCACTTATATCTCCACTCCCAGTTCCACTCCCAGTTTCACTCCCAGTTTCACTCCCAGTTCCACTCCCACTTATATCTCCACTCCCAGTTCCACTCCCACTTATATCTCCACTCCCAGTTCCACTCCCACTTATATCTCCACTCCCAGTTCCACTCCCACTTATATCTCCACTCCCACTTATATCTCCACTCCCAGTTTCACTCCCAGTTCCACCCCCAGTTATATCTCCGCTCCCAGTTACACTCCCACTTATATCTCCACTCCCAGTTCCACTCCCAGTTTCACTCCCATTTATATCTCCACTCCCAGTTCCACTCCCAGTTTCACTCCCACTTATATCTCCACTCCCAGTTTCACTCCCAGTTCCACTTTCATTTTTATATTCATTTTCTGTATTATTTGATACCGTTTCATTTTGATTTTCATAAATAAAGCCACTCGAGGTTACAATGTGTTCACTTGTAAACGTTGTATTGTGTATAGATTGATTTCCAGTAATACTATTTCTTACTTGATCTGTTTCATATATTAGTAAATATAATACGAATACATATGCATATTTTATAATAGAATTTGGTAAATATATATATATATACATATATATTATAAAAGGTAAACATATTTTTAAATGATTAATTTAATAATATAACCAATTTTAATTAAAATTAAAATAAAATTAAAATAATTAAATTTAAAATTAAATTAAATAAAATTAATATATAATTTATCACTTCTCTTTAATTTATTAATTTATGTAGGTAATAACTTACATAGGGGAAAATATCCGAATACGGACACCATCGGTATCTCAGAAACCATAATTAATAATAAAAAAAGATGTATAATGAATAATATATTAATAATTATATAAATAGTCAAAATACGTATATTTTATTTTTTATTATTTAAAATAATGCTGATATATCCAATAAACTGTTTTTTTATTATATTTTAAATGTATTAAAAAAAACCAACTTAAAACCTTCTCAAGAATATACAAATGTATCATTATAAAATATAACATTATATTATTAAAAACAAAAACATTCTGAACATTATATTCATAATTGATATATTTGTTATCAAATATTAATTAAGTCATGAGCATATATCTAGAGGTCATATAAATCCTAATACGGACACTCTAGGTGTCTTAATATGGACATCCTATAACCAATCAGCGCGAAACTAATTAAATTATATTAAATTATTCATAAAATTAATTATAAGTAATGTAATTTTAATGTATCTGATTGGTTCACCAATAATAAATAGTATATTCTAGTGTGGTGTTTTTACTGGTGTGGAGATATTAACTCCTATCCATCGGGTCTCCATGTGGTGGATAGGGGAATCGACCTCCAGATATGGAGTGTTAGCTGCGAATACAAGAATAATATATCAAATAAGCAGTCCTGAACCAAAAATTAGAGAGGTACCTTGATAATAAATGTATTATTCTGTTGCCACCCGCACCAGGGTTACGCTGCAAACCATTGGATCAGTAATGGTGTTGATATAGAGCGTAAGAACCAGCTCAAGGCCAACGGTTAATATTAATGAGTCAAATATATACCTGCCCGCAATATAGTAGTGGTGAGCACATTTACGTAATAATCTAACGAAAGGCCTATGAATAACAACAACTAACTAAACAATCATGCCGCATCGCTCGTCTCGCGGATAATAAAAGGTACAATGTCAGGCGTGTATCACGAAAAACAAGCTACTGACTCATTAATACAACGAAAACCTAAGTTTTTAAAGAGTTCAAAAAATATACATATATCGACTTTCAACATCAGAACTTTTAAAATTGATTGCCAATCATCTGAACTTGTAGCATCCATTGAACACGATATTGACATAATATGCATATAAGGACATACTGATATTGATATTAAATATAATATTTTAAACTATAGATGGAATCTTATGACAGCATATTCATAGATAATAAATCGAACAGCTCAATTGGTGGAATAGGCCTACTTCTAAATCCCAGTGCAACACAATATTTAATAAATGTGGAAATAAGAAGTCATAGAATAATTACAGCAAATTTAAATGGAAACCCTATTACGACAGTAATTTCCTGTTATATCCAAACAAATGTTTCTTATGAAGATGATGTTACTGAATTTTATAATAATATGAGTTAATTTACTCGCTATTTACAAAAACATAATGTTTTAATCATAGCAAGTGATTTAAATGCACATTTGGGTACTAATAATGATCATAAATTTCCATATTATACTGAAATTAATAGAAACGGATATCTACTTGATCACTTCATAATTGAAAACGGTTTGAAATATTTAAATACGAAAATTAAAAAGAAAAGAGGTAAACTATGGAATCATATAACTCTAAATGGTTTCAAATCCCAACTGGACTATATAATTGTCAATAATAAATGGATGAATAGTGCTAGTAACTGTTAAGCCTACAATACGTTCAAATGTATTTACTCTGATTATAGAATTATTACCGCTACACTTAAATTAATTTAAGATTTAATAAAAAGTCAATAGTTAACAAAAAACGATATGACTGGACTACTCTGACAAAAGACAAATCGATTGACAAGATTATACAAGCTAAAACAACATTTCGAAGACTCAATCAAATTATATAAAAGTACAATTGATAAATACTTAGCTTTTGTTGATTCTCATACAGTTTATACAAATTTATTCCGATTAAAATTAAAGAAAAAAAAAGTACCATGTGTAAATATAAATATAATAGAGAAACGAAACGCACTGAAACAATTATTATTGAAATGAAAGAAAATTGAGTCTAACAAAGTTAGAAAAATCTCTAAGATACATATATAAACGAGCAAACAAAATATTTTCAAAAACAAATAGATGATATCAAAACAGCTGCAGATAATAAGAAATCCGTTATAGCATGTCACATTGTAAACAAAATTACTGGTAGAAAGACAACACATATATCTGAAATTAAAGCAAAAGATGACAAAGATCATATACAAAAATGGAAATAACATTTCTTTCTATTACTACGAAAAAATCAGATAACAACCAATCAAGACACAGTAAAAAATAGTGGACAAAGAGCTTAAAATTGAGCAAGGTCCATTTACTATAGAATAACTTGGAATAGTACTTATAAAAACAAAGAAAAATAAAATTGTCGGATTAGATGAAATACCAGCCGAAGTATGGGAGATAGGTCACTTCAATCACATATTACTAGAATTCTGCAGCGATGTATACTCTCAGAAACCAATTGAACACTGGACGAAAGGGTGCATACTACCATTCCCAAAGAAAGGTGACCTCACTGTTATAGACAATTATAGAGGTATTACACAAAATGCATCGCTGATAAAATATATAATAACCTACCAAGAGAAAGAATAAAACCTACCCTAGATAAGATCCTCGGACTAAATTAAAATGATTTCAGAATTAACAGATCAACCGTCGAACAAATTATAACTGTAAGAAGGATAATCGAAGGTGTTAAAGAAAATAATCTTGTAGCAAGCCTAATATTTGTAGATTTCTCTAAAACCTTCGACTCAATACACAGAGCAAAAATGGCATAAATTCTTAAGTCTTACGGTATTCCAATGAAGATAATCAACTTAATTACGATACTATATAGATATACTATATACACATATCAATGGTACGGTTATCTGAGAAAGCTAGATGGAACTTATATACGAATATTGAGAGCCATATTGCGAGCCATAGCATCCAACGAATATCTAGCTCTAATATTTTAATGTGAGTATATTAACATCTAAAATATTACATATTTCAAATATATTTATTTTAATTATTTTATTTTTACTGTTTTTTTCCAAAATGCTCGTATCCCCTTAAGATCATTTATTTTAAAGTTACTTTCCCGTATATACTATTATATTTAAACTATAGTTACATTTATAAATTAACATATATTATATTTTAATTATTTAGATTATGTATCAGATATATATATATATATATTATGGTGATAATGAAACCTGCGATATTGACAGTGTTGCTAGTTATGTCTTCATAGAGATCAGGTCCTGCTATACTGCATTCGAATAGGGCTTTATTGTGTACTTCTGTCAGGTAGGATTTCTCCAAGCGTACGAGGAATCTTTGACCATTTATTTATTAATTAATAAATATATATATATATATATATATATATATATATATATATAGATATATATGTGGGGAAAGTAACCTAATACGGACAATTTAACAATAAATGGTCTTACATTTTATGACACAATATTTGTATTCAAAAATTACAATATATTAATATTATATGATTATAGAATTTATTGTGATTTTAAAATTTTATTGAATCTTTTTATTCAATAGATAACGGGGGTGTCCGTATTCGGTACCCATTTCCGAATACGGATAGCCCATGTTATAATACGGACACCATATAAACCACTAGATAAACTATATATAATTGATGAACCAATCAGATAAATTACAATTACATTATATATAATTAAATTTACGAATAATTTAATATGATTGAATAGGTAATTAATTTATTAATTTTTATTATTTTATTAATTAATGTACAAATTAAGTATCTAAATAATAACATTTTTAGATTTAGATTCTTTGGTGGTATTTATATTATAACGTACGTGATTTTTATGAAAATCAGAATAGTTTACGCGCTTTAAATTTATTGTCCCTATATATGAAATATCAACTATTTCAAATTGTACTATATGAGTTTATATACAATTGAAAATATATGTATATAGACTTACATTAAATAAAAAATATATTTCAATATATATATATATATATATATATATATATATATATATATCTACGTAGGTTATATTTATATAATTATAATAAAGTTATAATATAAAGTATACACTAACTCATCTGTACTAGAATTCAGTAAGTTCATAAAGCCCGTGGCGTGTAATAATAAACCCATACCTTCATTTTGAAGAAAATCTTCTTCATATAGATAAACGATCTAAAGTCATGACATAGATTTATGATGTATATATATATAAAATCATACTTTAAGATTTTATATTAGTGATTTTAAAAGTAATATAAATCTAGAGGAGCATTTAAATTTAGAAAGGGATAATAAAGTTAGGTGTCATTTAAAATGAATGATACAAGATTAATAATCATTAGTGATATAACAGGTAAACTAAGTACGAAGATTTGTTTGCATATACTATCCTATTATGAGAGAAAAGCACATGTATATATTATGTTTATGTGACAACTACTTGATCGTAATCCGTGCATCATAACATTTAATTAATTAATTAATTTATTATAATTATATAATTAATGATTATTTACTAACTATATAATCAATGATTATATACTACTAATATAATTAATAACGTCACGAAAGTTACGTAACAACACAACTCGAACATTATTACGTAACATATAACCTCATTCATTCGAACTCGAGTGAAGATTACGCTCGTTATACGGCCTACTATCGCCTTAACCCACGAACATCGCAGAACAATGGAGTCGTTATGTAATAGTAGGTATAACTGGAGCGTAGGTGTAGAGTTCAGAGGTTCTGATGCGACCCCCACCTCTTCAGAAACAATCGAACTAACTGACAACGTTATTGTAATAGTAATTCATTGTTATTTGTATACAATATATTATAGCATATATGCTATAGCATAGTAAATATATATATATATATATATATATATATATTAAAATACTATAATAATAGTTAATATAACTATATTCATGTTACTATATGTTTTGTTATACCCTTATTATCATAGTATTTATAATATAATTAACCTATTTTGTATATCTACTTACCTATACATATTATTAGCAATTTAAAATATAGCATACTATAAATTAATCAATAAATCAATTAATAAAAATAAGTAATTAATCAATAATATTAATGTTAAATTATACTATTAACATGTGCTATCCGTTCAGGTGAATGTTTTAAATTAGTAGTATTTTTTATAAACATAGCCTACTATATACCACTGCGACAGAATGTGAATACGTGCATGGCGGTATTAAAGTATCAAAGCAAACAAGCAATGTTTACAATGTATCACATGTACAAGAACAGGTATCACATGACACGTTCTACATAAGGTATTCGCTGTGGGCTCGAATATTAGTAATGGAATAATACTAGCTAGCGATATAATATACAGTATATATTACACACACTAATTTATGATACATATTAGGTTACTAACCTACTTATTAACCAAACCCGTCAAATAACTCGTGAAATTCTACTTGGCTCTCTCCTAATAGTATAAATCATAATATAAAATTGACTATAGTCAATTTGATTATGTATACATTTTAACATATCGGCAATTCAAATCAAGCATATATAATGGTATAACTAGAACATATCCGGGAGTAGATATCAATAGTGATCATGATATATTCTTATATACTATGAAGTTAAAGCTGGAAAAGCATGAATACTTGAATTGAATATGGTTTATTGCGTAGAAATGAAATATAATGCAGTATAAACAATTTCTGCTCATAGGAGAATACCAGAGATTATCTTGTAAGCTATACACATATGAGGGTACCCTCCAATAAAATTGAAGATAATATATTTGGAAATTCCGAGAAATTAAATACGAACTCATGTTCAAGCT
Organism: Osedax fenrisi; assembly: GCA_964019155.1. Taxonomy (NCBI): domain Eukaryota; kingdom Metazoa; phylum Annelida; class Polychaeta; order Sabellida; family Siboglinidae; genus Osedax; species Osedax fenrisi. The sequence continues at coordinate 49,537,176 of OZ025240.1, read as the reverse complement.
CTACAAATCATTAGTAATCCCCATCTTATTTTATAGCTGTGAAACCGAGAAATATTTTGTAGAATCTAAAAAGAATCCACGAATCTTCGAATCAAACTCCCATAGAAGACTATTAAATATTACATACACACAAAGAAAAACTGACATCTACATATCCACTGAAATAAGAAGGAAAGTGGAAAATCTTAAATCTCTATTAGACATGGTGATATGAGGAAAAATGATTTTGTTTGGCCAAAAATCACTGTATGATTCGCTTGACCGTTCAATGAGAAACTGGATGAACGATATTGTGCACTATTTAATAATACTATTGATTATATTTTTAAACATCATATTTTACGTTTACTAGAATTTAATTACTTATTTTTTCATTATATGATAAATAAATTCATTAATTTTTCATTTCACAGATAGATTGGATATATAAATAGTATTATAAAATAACAAATTTATTATGAGATTAAAATATAAATGATCTCGAAGTTAATATCAAAAATAATCATACGGATATTATGAAATTTTTAATATGAAGAACAGTTTTATATATATATATATCTTTATAAAAAATAAAATTAATATATGTTAAATGTAATTAGGTATAGATCAGTTAATGCGGAATAGATATTACATATGGAATTATTATGATAATAAATGAATACAAATGATGTTCGATACGATTTGCCGATAGATATCTATATAGCATATATTATATACTGTATATTCAATAATGTTGATTATAATGATTTGTATATTGTTTTTGTTTTTATACATTTTATTATAAACATTTTATTATTTAGCTTAAATAATATATACATTATTAATATATTAATATATAATATATTAATATATTAATAGCCCAAATCTGCACTCTGGTCCAATTGGAGTACCTTCCTATTGTTCTCTTCCAACCCATCAACCTACCAAAAAATACAAATCTGATCTACTAAATAACACAGATTTGAGTAGCGATCAACTTTATCTTCATAATATAATACTAGCAATATCTTCAGGAGAAATATCCGAGAGGTTAGCCAAACGTTCTACAGGTAAATTAGGATATGCTCGCTGGCTGACTACAGCTAATAGGATGTTTAGACTATCAGTAGGGGAAAGTAACCGAATACGGACACTCTCTGTATCTCAGAAACCATAAATCCTACATTAAAATATTTAATGAATAACAAATATTCATAATTATAAAAATAGTCTAAAAAAGTATTTGTTATTTTTATATTATACAAAATATTGCTAATATATCCAATAAACTGATTTTTTTATTACGTTTTTAAATTTATGAAAACAAATTTCAACTTAAAACCTTCTCAAGATTATAAAAATGTATCGATATATGATATATCACTATTTTATTAAAAAATAAAGCATTCTAAAAATTGTATTTTTAATTTCTATATTTTTTATCAAATATTCATTAAGTTATAAGCATATATCTAGAGGTCATATAAGTTCCTAATACGGACACTCTAAATGTCTTAATACGGACACTCTATAGCCAATCAGCGCGCAGCGTATGAACAATTCTGATTTTCATAAAAATCGCGTGCGTCATAATATTAATACCACCAATAAAGCTAATTCTAAAAAAATATATAAATAATTATTTATCTTAAGATACTTAAATTGTATTATTAATTAAAAAATAATAAAAATAAATAAATTATTAACTAATTAAATTACAATATATTTTGTATAAAATTAATTATAAATAACGTAATTATAATTTTTCTGATTGATTCATCAATAATATATAGTTTATCGAGTGGTGTCCGTATTATAACACAGGGTGTCCGTATTCGGACATGGGTACCGAATACGGACACCCCCGTTATCTATGGAATTAACAGATTAAATAAAATTTTAAAATTACAATAATATCTATAATCATATAATATTAATATATTGTAATTTTTGAATACAAATAATGAGTCATAAAAAGTTAAGACCACTTATTGTTAACGTGTCCGTATTATGTTACTTTCCCCTATTTGTATTGTTACAATTCATTCAGTTATTTTCTTTTCAATATACAATAAGTTATTTATATAATTTCTATAATAGCCATTGATTATACTTGTATTTATATTTTGTAATCTAATAACTTTTATAGATATGAATTTTATGCTAAATAGAACACATATTGTGTAATACTTGTATCAATATCAAAAGTTATCCCATTTTAGTATAACTATTTATTGCTATATTTGTCATGTAAACATAGAGAAGTTTATCCCTTCCCTTAACCTGTATTGGAATCCTCCGCTTTATGCGTGAAATAAATTATATATTAGTTTATAAATTATTAGGGCGATACCAAATTATTAGATTTAATATATCTTCTATACATTTAAATATAACTAAATAAATATATTTGATAATTATTTTTTAATTATAAAATAATTATATAATATGAAATAAATTAAATGACATACTACATATTATATTTAAATACTTATATTTATGGATTCTATATACATGTATATACATATTCTAGTATACTTAAGTATTGATTAATTATATATGAGATTTAAATAAATAAATATTATTTTAATTATTATATATATACATTTATGTAATATATAATTATGTATATATATATATGTTTATATATACACGTTAAGGTATTTTAAAGTATACTTTAACCAATTACAATTATGTATAATTGAATTAATGTATTAAAACCAAATATAAAAATATCAATTGATTATATTTTTAAATAATTAATTAATTAATATATATACACATATATATATATTTATATATATATATATATATATATATGTATATATACATAGATATATATATATATATATATATATATATATATATATATATATTAAGGAAATAATTATCGCACGCACAGTATACAATAGTTGCGTAATCTAATCAATAGCCCGATAATCACGTGGGGGGGAGGGGATTAAAGAGTTGAGCAATACGTCTCGTGCGCGTCCCACCGTCTACTAATCAGTGCGCCAGCGTAATGCGACTAATCGATATCAGCGGCAGTTTACCCCGCCCTAGCGGCGAGGGTTATCTTGTCAGTCGTAGATGTAATTGCAGCTGAGCACCCCGTCTCGTAGCAGCGGCAGTAGCAGCGACAGTAGCAGCGGCAGTAGCAGCGGCAGTAGCATTAGCATCACTCACTATGCTGATGTTTAACTACGCGGTACGTATTCTAATCCATAGAGTAATTATGCGTATATAATTATATATATATATAAGTATAATAAGTATAATTGGTATATATATACTAACGTATAATAAAGTATAATAAGTATAATAAGTATATATTTATATATATATATAGTTATTTTAATTAATAGTATCTACTTTTAATAGATAATACCTTCTTGATTATGATTATTACATTAGCAGGAAATAGTATGTTTATTATGTATATATTTGTTTATAAAACATATATATGGTAGTACACGATTTAAATTTATAAATTTAAATTTAAATATAAAATTGGTATACCAATATATAATTAATTATATATATTATAACAATATATAATTTTAACATACTATTATATTTCAAAATATAGAGAAAATACCAATAATAGTTCCGTTATATTAACTTCCTTCCTATTCCCGGAAAAATCTTTTCTACTACTAAATGTTGATAATAATTATAATAACTTAATAACATTATTTAAATTTATTATTTATTTTAATTTTATATTACACTATGATAATATTAAATTAAACTGATTGACATATAATTTAATTGAAATTCATTAGTATATTTACATATATATATATTTACCTATTATATATATATATATATATACATATATTGAATAGGTATAAAGTAGAAGTCGGTTGTAATGACATTCCATAATAATTATAATATATGTCGATACAGCCGTATACATTACTTATGGTAATATGGTAACTAATTAAGTGATATCCCATTATCAGAATTCATTTATTTATATTTATATTATCTAAGAAAAATATTGTCTACCATAAATTTGGATCGATATTCATGTATATTAACTATTACTATTACTGTTACAAAAACATAAATAATATAGAATTAAACAAAATAAAAAATGTATATGTAATATATATTTAACATTGTTTTACTTTGGTGGGGATTTTGCATCCTTTCCAGGAACTTATATGGCGCATTTTGTACATATACCCAAATATCTTTAATTTCACTTCGAAGCAGCTCTCATGATAAGTCATTCGTAGTTTTAACGAGGGGCTGTCATTATTTTATACACAATATATAAGATCACTACTAAATATTATTTTAAGATCCATTTTAATGGTCCGGACGGAGCTTGAACCCACTACCTACTGATTGTGTGTCTGACTCCTTGATAATCAAGTACATAATTATTAATCTGTGTATTCAATAGTTATTTGATATGGTATATAGCAATTGTCAGTACATTATTAATTAGCACAATTCTGACGTTTTAATTCAGACTTATTAATAGTATTAATTGATATATATATATATATATATATTATTTATTTAAATTATACAATAAATACAGATATCCATAGTATATAACGAAAATTATAAAAGATTGAACCAAACTAAATAATTAATCTAAGAAACGAAATTTAAAATACTATATAAATAATAAGTTATACTACATGGTAAACAGTGGCGATGGGAATTATATATAATATTCATATAATTGAATAATTAGCGAATTACACGGTAATTATTTGTATAACGACTAACACGATTTCCGTAATTTAATAGTTACATTATCAACATAATCGTTAAGAAACATTAATACGACCGTATTTCTACGACCGTAATTCACCACGATACGATAAGCATTAATATAAGCTCTCTTAAATTTATCAATACAATATCTGTTTGAATCCAAATAATATTAAGGTATATATTGAAAATAAATGTTTAAATAGAATACATTTGATATCATTAGAGAAATGATTAAAGTTATATGATCTTGCATAGATATTTTATATAACAGTTTAATAATACTATATATAGGACTTATATAATGAAATTGATATATATATATATATATATATATATATATATATATATATCAAGTTCACTAGATAAGTCCTATACAATATAATGTCCAAGATATGTAGGATGTCCTATAAGATTTAACAACATTTATACGTTTATTACCTATATATATAATTTAACAGGAGTATGATAAGATTAATCAAAATAAATTGGTAAATAACCGATATATAAATATTATACTTTAAGTGATTATGATTATCAAAGTCTTCGTAACATGTTATCAACAATTGCAGACCCATTGTGATGGTGAACATAATGTTGTATCATCTGAATAATAGAGATTATTGATGATATTCCCATTTAAGCAATAGTCTGAATTTATTTAATTTATATAAATTTTAATTTATATATATCTTAATCATAATAGAGGTTAATCATAAAGAATTATAATATACATTAAACGATAATGATGAGATAATTCAAACTTGACTAATACCCTATTACAGGAAATCTATCCGATGAATTATCACACCATTTAATATAGATTCCTTGATTTATATACCAGTAATTACAAAAAATTATAAAGGAATATTATTATCTTTTAATATTTTAATAAAATATAATGATTCATTTTATCAAAATCTTTATATGCATTTAAAAATGATACGAAAATATTAGTGTTATTATTATTATAATCTGTTAAGAGCAAAAACACACATTTCAGTTCCAATATTTAAAAAAAAATCAAAATTGATTATCTAGAGAAATTAAAAGTGAAGATAGTCTATTATATATAACCTTTTTAAGTATCTTACAAATAACATTAGATATACATATAGGAAGTATATAGTGGAATTATTCGAACTTTTATTTTGAACTATTGGCAACATATAAGATAACATTAACTTCTACGGGATATATAATTGTGTCTATTTGTGTTTGTGTACGTGTTAAATATGTTGTATTATGTTATGTATAAATCATGTTATCTTACTACATATTACTAATATTATTATATATATATATATTATTATTATTATTATTATTATTATTATTATTATTATTATTATTATCATTATTATTATCAGATTTAGGTATAAGTACCTGAGTAATTGTAGAAGCATTTCTGCTTGTCGAGACAATTACCATTAATTTAACTTGTTGACAGAAATAAAATAATTTAATAAATGGTATATAAATATAATGGAATAGGAATATTTTGGAATATAAAATATATATACTAATATCAAAGATTTTCCGAAGGAAAGATATAACACTTACGCGAAATCGTGTAATTCGAATTTGTATACAAAATACCCTGGTGCCACCTATAGCGGGTTACTTTTAGGAACTATGCGTTGTTTATAATGTAAATTCGTATTTAACTATACACTTTTAAAATGTTAAATAATATGCTTTAAATTAATATTTATATAATGAAAACTAAGTGTTCATTACTAATATATAACAAACAAATATGATATGTATGTTTTAAATGCTATAAGTATATATTTAGTGAGTAAAAGCTAATTTATATTGCATGTAATGTAATAGAGCAATGAAAACATTGTTGTATGCAAACAGAGCCGAACCTAAATCTATTTCAGTGATTTCGATACTACTACTAGCAACGGTTGGGGCTATTACTAAATTACGTTGCATGCATAGGGAGTGTTATATCTTTGCTTCGCAAAATCTTTGCTAATATGGTTGACTTCCTGTTTACACTAAGATAAATATAATATTATAAAATAGTAATATCTGTCAACTCGTTATTGATTAAATCATTATTTCATAATAAATAAATTATAAAATAGAAGATAAAAATAAATAAAATTAGTGAATAAATACAAAATCATTATTACAATTATTTAATTTAAGATACTAAATTATAAGACAAATATAAAAATTAAGCAACTATTGAAACTATGTACAGAAATTACAATTATAGAAAATCTAAGTTTAAAAAAAAAATACAAAATTAGAAGTCAAGCGTGATAAAAAATTTTCAATAAATGTCACAAGAATATAAATAAAATAAATATTTATTAAGGTTTACATGGGTTTTATTTTTATATAGTAATCTAAAATTATTAACAACAAAATATTGTTTATAAAAGTCAATAAGGATATATATATATATATATATATTAATATTAGTATATCACATCTTTCGTGAAAAACAAAGAGTTCAAGGTTATGGTTTATTGGGTATAATAAGTAGGAATACTTATGAAGTATGTAAATGGTGTATAGTATATATATATTGATGTACAGTGTACGCACATGCCTATAGGCATAACGGCAAAAGATATATAACATACTTATCTAGTACACGATCTATCTATCAATGGGTGTAGATTGTCTACTAATTGACTTGCATCATCTTATAATAACCATGTACGTCACCTATGATGTGTATTATGTATTAATATATAGTACAACATTATTAGAAACAACATGTGATATTTTTAAAACATTAGTATATATATATATACTAATGTCTTATAAATATAGTATACTATACTACTATCATCTATATTTATATTATACAACTCATCAATGTTATAACATATACTATACAATTATACAACTTCTGATTTGTCACGATGTTCATAAATGCAATATAATATATGCCTATGATTATTAATTAATGCACATATGAATAGTATATATATATATATATATATATATATATATATATATATATATCCTTGTATACCTCTTATTAGACGAATACTAGCGTTATACTATCAGTATTCCATATTATTCCATAGAAATTGTCCATCAACAATAATTGTGTCACTTTGTGCGATGCACAATGTGTGTGTGTGTGTGCACAATGTGCGGTGCTAGTATTACGTATATGCATAATACATAATACATAGTACAATTAAAAAATAAATATCCTTTAAAAATACATTTTTTATAATATTTATTACAATAATTTTAAATATTATCTTATCATTTATTTAGTTTATAACAATAGACAATGGTTTTCAATAGAATATGGTTTTTAAATTATCAAAATCGTCAATATATATGTTATAATATATTATAAAATAAGATTCAACAAAACGGTATTTAGATTATATTGATTATATTGATTGTTATTTATTTTATGACGTGTAATAAAATATGTTTATAGTATCTCTAGATCGATTTCAATTATAATTTTTTACAGATACTAATTAACATATAATAAAGATATATTATTGATTACAAATAATTATTTTATTTTGTTGATTCTGTAAGGGCTTTATGACAAATATATGGTGTATAACAAGGGATTATATTAATTAAATTCAAGATAAAGTTGTTTGTATTGATATAAATCTATTCATAAATATTGAAAATTAAGTCACTATGCAGAATGTTATATACCATATGGGTATAATCATATGTCTAAAATGTCTATTTTTATATAAAACATTACCTGGTATGATTATGCTAAACCACGCGTGGTTGTGCGGCTTAAATATATATCTAATTATCGATGTGTGTATCTTCTGCTTTCCTAAAATTCTTTTTTTTATTATCGTGAATATTGATTAACTTGTGTATATCATTTTTTGTTGTTATTGTTGATTTCGCTATTTTCAATTATTTTTATTTCTACGTATTTGTCATTAATAGAAATACAAGTCAATTTTCTTTTAGGCATTATATTATTATCCTATTTATAAAATGAACGATTATACTATGTACTATTATTAAGTGTAGATATATAAAATAACTTATATTTCATTGGTTTAATATTTCGTTTGAAACTGCATTACAATGTAACTCAATGAAGCCAGTATACCGTAACTATATGCATCTTATAGCATATAGATTACTATATTCATTTCATATATATATATATATATATATATGTTAATTAGACATATTTCAGATCACTGTGCACTTATCATTTTGTAGCCTATTATATTAAATATTTCTATTAATAGAAATTTAAATTAGACGTATTACAATTTAATACTACTTATATCAAGATTATAATGATATTCATAACTGTAACATACTTTATTCAAAGTAAACATTCATGATAATTTATAAAAAAAAGTCCGACTAATTCAGTATACAAATCATAAAAATGACTATAATGTATATCTGACTTATCTAACAAAAATTATTCGATTAATTTAACATGTAAATATAGTTATATGGATCTATAGATAGAAATCCAAATAAACCAATAAAATGTGTCCGACTTAACAATAAGTCAGATCTATACGTAATCAGACCTACCGAGAGTTTAGTATATATATATTCCATATTGCATAATCATATCGTTTGCATGTAATATCTTATATCTACACTTACAAATAAATCAGTATTACATAATGGATTAGAACTATATACTATTTATACTTAGAGTATATCTGATATCTGATATATATATACTTAAGTATATATATAATAATAATATAATAATAATAATAATAATAATAATAATAATAATAATAATAATAATAATAATAATAATAATAATAATAATAATAATAATAATAATAATAATAATAATAATAATAATAATAATAATAATAATAATAATAATAATAATAATAATAATAATAATAATAATAATAATAATAATAATAATAATAATAATAATAATAATAATAATAATAATAATAATAATAATAATAATAATAATAATAATAATAATAATAATAATAATAATAATAATAATAATAATAATAATAATAATAATAATAATAATAATAATAAAAATAACTTAAAGTATAAATAACTTTAACTAATTTCCTGAAAATGAACTGATTAACCCCAAAGAATCATACACTTTACCTATTGATAATATTCCAGCAATAATCTTCAAAATGTGTTCTTATGAACAACAAATTCAACTAATATTACTATTCAATAAATCGTTATCATTAAGCGTATTTCCTAATAAATGGAAATTAAGTTTCAGATGCATATTTTCAAAAAATAGGATCCTACCGATACAAAAAATACAGACATAAGGGAAATCAACCGAATAAGGATTGTGCCAGCATTTTTAAATTATTCGAAATAGTACTGATATCCAATAAACTGATTTTTTTTATTACGTTTTTAAAAACTCAACTAAAAACCTTCTCAAGAATATACAAATGTATCGATATAAAACATAGCAATATATTATTAAAAACTAAAGAATTCTAAACATTATATATATATATTTCATATAAGTCCCTAATAAGTCCCTATACCGATCAGCGCGAAGCATGTGCACTATTATGATTTTCATAAAAATCGCGTACGTTATAATATGAATACCACCATTAAAGCTAAATCTAAAAATGTTATTATTTAGATAATTTATTATTAATTAAAAAATAATAAAAATAAATAAATTATTAACTAATTAAATTATATTAAATTATTAATAACATTAATTAAAAATAATGTAATTGTAATTTATCTGATTGTTTCATCAATAATATATAGTTTATCTTGTTGTTTATATGGTTTCCGTATTATAACACAGGGTGTCCGTATTCGGACATGGGTACCGAATACGGACTCCCCCGTTATCTATTGAATAAAAAGATTAAATAAAATTATAAAATCACAATAATATCAATAATCATATACTATTAATATATTGTAATTTTTGAAAACACATATTTAGTCATAAAATGTTATAACAATTTATTGTTAAAGTGTCCGTATTTTCCCAATTTCAAAAACTTATATTATGTCTAGAGTTTTTTAACGAATAATTGTTAAGCATATTAAATTGTACTTAACTAATAATTATATTATATCTGAATTACAATCCTGTTTTAGACGTGACAAATTTGTAGAATCACAATTACATAAGTGTTATATACATTGGATTACAGAATTAAATAATAATATATTCGTTGATATCATTTACTTAGATTACGCTAAGGCATTTGATAAGGTATATATATATACATATGTCATAACAAGTTAATAGAAAAGTTATCAAATATAGGTATTGGAGGTGCCATTTATATTGGATACAAATCTTGTTATCGAATATATCACAAAGAGTTAGGATCAATAATACTGCAATTAATACATTTTATAATTGGTCAGTATTATGTCAATTAGAAAATTCTGCGAAAAAATTATTTTATTTGACTTTAGGTAAAGTTACCATTCCAACATACTATGTTAATGATGATATCATTAATTATTGCTCTTCCTTTATATATTTAGGTATAACTAATGATGATAATCTACATTTTAAGACATATTGGTGTGTGTTTTACTAAAGCCTATAATGTGATTAATTGATTATTTTATATTTTTAACGTTGCAATTTGAACATCTATATGTTCAATAGTTACTACATGACAATTTATTATCTAATTTAGGATATTTTAGTAATGTTATTATATTTTTATTAAACTAATTCGCAATAACATTCACATATTCTATAAGTATATTCTATAGTATAATTATCTACCTTTATCAATAACTATATATTTATTATTATTCAACATTATTATTCGTGGTTTTAGATATTACTCATGATTTGTTTCGTATTTATATAGTGAATTAAGATGAACGATGACATTATTGATAAACGATTTACATAAATATTTCCTATATTATACTTTTATTTTTTTATTAATAAATGAAAATTACGAAGGTTAATTTCCCCTTAAATATTCGTAATTACAATTCTCATCAATAATTCTCATCAAGAGTGGATGTGTGTGTACACTGTTACAAATAATTAATATAAATACAACTATTTTCTTTAAATACGAGTAAAGGGTTTTGAATATAAAAAACCTTTAGTTCATTAAAGAAAAACTAAAGGTGGTAGGAAAACCTTTATTATAATGTATAGTAAATTATAACTAAAGGGTTTTTAAAAAAGATTAACTTTTTATTAAATAATAACTAGTTATACCCTCTAGTTTTAGAAGCAAATTGTTGTGTAATACATTAAATTAAATATAATAATTAAAACCAAATATGTTTTTGAAATTTTTAAATAGTTTTTGTAATTATTTAAATCATATTTTATATGTAAAAATTAATCAATATATAATTTATAAGTTACAAATATTGTTCTAAATTAATATATTATTAATGTTATTCATTTTTTTTTAAATTGTATTTTTGTATAACTATACTTTTTAATTAAATATTTTACTAAAGGTTTGAGAACCTTTTACTAAGTGGACCACTTACTAAAAGTTTATTCATCAAAAACTAAATGATTATTTTTAACGGTGTATTATGTACGTTATTGATAATATATGTACAATATTATTGTATCATGTGCATTATTATATTGACAAACAATACCATCATAATTAAATTGACAATTAATATGATACAATTGGAAATTATGTTTAGTTAATTGCTCAAGATTGGACATATGTCCAATATATATATAACCATTTAAAATGTATTTAATATTATATATAACATAATATTTAAAATATTACAATTTTATTCAGATATGATTTATTAATTCTAATAATTTATATTATAATTACGACTAATAAATAATTCTATAATATTTTATGAAATTCTATCATTTATTGAAAACTCTTTAGTGGATGAAACCTTTAATATAATAAGTTCGTGACTAAATGGTTTGTAATTTATTTTACCAAATCCTTTAGTTCGAAGTGTTGCATAACTAAAGGGTTTCAAACCCTTTGGTAAAATGGTTCATGACCCAAACTTGGGTCATTGGATTTCTTTAGCCCATGACCCAAAAAAAACCATGACTTAATTATGGGACAATTTCTAAACAAAAAATATAAATAAATTTATTTAAAAAAAATTGTTCGCGTGTTATATACAGTTTAATACAAATATATCATTAAATGTCAACTAAATTATAGATTTAAAGTTTATTAGAAAAAATGTAATAATAAAAAAATGTTTTTCATTGAGATATGATATATTTTTAAATTAAGAGTTATAAAATAATGGTCATGATGAAAATAGGTTGGGAACCTCTGCTTTAGTTCGATAAAAGGCTCAACCAAAGGTTCACAAACCCTCTATTTATTTATGCTGGGGTGTAAAACGTACATCGATTAAAACGTTTAATTCACGCAAACTAAAGGGTTTTTTAACAGTATGCACTGTATAATATACAGTAAGAATTTATTTATATATTTTTTTATTATAACTCAGTACATAAATAGTTAATAATTCTATCTGTATAAATTATATATGAATATATATATGTGTGAACCATGTTAAAATAATGTAATTATGTTGATATACGTAATGCAAAATTCTAAATATCGTAGTAAAATATTACAGTATGTCGTTTAATATACTTTAGCACGTATTCCAATTAAATGCAAATTCCAATAAATATAATATAATTACACTATACAACTTTAAAGTTGTCGTTAGAACAGATATTTCGATACATTTTATTATTGGTACAACCATATTATAGTATATATATATATATATATATATATATATATATATATATATATATATATATATATATATATATATATATGTATCTATATATTTAAAACTATCATATGTAGAATTATTTTGAATTATATTAGATAACTTCGATCCAATATTACTTCAATTCTACATATGATAGTTTTAAATATATAGATACACAAGTTAATTCAATATTGTTTTACAAGTACATGTATTGATGAAGTTAATCATTTAATTTCACATACTAAACATAAATACAGCACCGATTCAACGGATATGCGAATAATTAAATTAATTAAAATTGAAGCCTCGCCTCTATTAACCATTATTTTTAACAGATGTTTAAATAATAGAATATTTCCTGATGCTTTTAAAATAGCAAAATAATACCTCTTTATAAAGGAGGGGAATAAATTGAGTGCAGAAAATTATAGACCAATTTCACATTGTCTCAATTATCTAAATTCTATATAAATTGATTAAACTAAAATTTACTAGCTATCTAAATAAATATACTATTATAAGTGATTCACAATTTGGTTTTAGGGATAATATGTCAACGTCTGATGCTTTAATTGATATAATTGAATTTGTTACTGACGCCTTAGAAAAGTGTGATAAATGTTCTATTGATTCATTGACCTCAAAAAGGCATTTAATATAATAGATAATACGATACTTATTAATAAATTACACTTATATGGAATTAGGGATACTGCACAAAATGTAATAATCAGATACCTAATTGATCTCAAACAAAATGTAAATTTCCATGATTTAAATTCTACATTGCTATATATTAATTGTGGTGTTCCATATGGATCTGTTTTGGAACCACTATTATTTTTAATTTATATTAATGACATTACAAATATTTCTAGTAAGGTTAAGATAATAGTGTTTGCTGACGATACAAATCTTATTTTTAAAAGTGACAATACTATAGATCTTGAACATATTATTCATAAATATCTAGATATATTATATGAATGGATATGTATACATAAATTGTCTATAAATATACAAAAATCTACAGCAATTCTATTTAATATTAGAAATTCACTTTCATTTAATAGATTAAATATTACTATTAATAATATTTCTATAGAATTTAATAGTAATATAACATGTTTGGGTTTATTTATCAATGCTATTATCGAGTAAATTATAATTTACTTATAATTAAAATTAAATTGGAAAATAAACATTTCCCATATATTAAGAAAATTATCAAAATCTATTGCCATATTAAATAAAATCAAGTATAAATTAAACGAAGAAAGTTTAATTTTAGTTTATTACACAATTTTTAAATGTCATCTTGATTATATAATCTATATGAAAATTATAATTTATATGAACTCACTTATATTATGATTTCTCATCATACCTTATTACACTATATAAATAATTAAATATCTTATAAACATACAGATGATTGCAATTTTATTACTGGGGCAAGAGGCCTGTTTCATCACAAATTGTCCAAATGGAGGAAAGAAAAGACATTTCTCTAACGATTTAATCGTTAGTTTTCATTTAAGTTATTTCTATTATTTATGACATTTGTTAAACATTTAATACATTATATAATGCATAGGTTAACACGTATACATATATTATTATGATTATGATTATGATTAACTATAATATAAATAATAATGTTCTTAGGTTAATTACAAATAGGTACTTACACCCAAGCGTTGCGATGCATAGTATTCATTATTATTAATTAGTAGTCTATTTAATAATATAATTATATATATTATAATTACATTGTGCTATTTCTTTACTTTCATGGTAACCACTTCCATATAAGGAGTGGTTGCTATAGAGGTAATGCGATCAGTTAAACTAATTATATATACGTGAATGGGTATGTATATATTTCCTATAGGATTACAATATATATGAATATTAAACAATGATTATTATCATTAATAATATAATATAATAATAATATCAGATTCAGTTGATGACCGAGATCAAAAACCCAGGTATGGTATAGAAGTTCTATTGAACTTATCGAGATACCAACCTGCTCTTGGTAATGAGAGAATTAATACAAAATGAATAAATACAAAATGAATAAATATAAATAAATATTTTACAATTCTATATTGTTCATTCGTGTTCTGTCTCATAAAAAAGCAATACAATAAAATTAAATATATCTCTCAATACCAAGAAATCATCATGTATATAACAATAAAATAATAATAAAATATAATAAAAATATATAATAAAATATTAAAAAATGTAAAAAGATACTAAAATAATAAATAAGTTAAACTATAAAAATCAAAGAAAACTAAAGACCAAAGGCTAGAGATAAAAATATGTACAATACGAACAATTTAAAAGAGCTAAAAAGAAGAAAAGATGATCATGTAAATAAGATAACAAACAATACAGATAAGGTGTAAGTGATTACATATAACTATTTAAAAGCATGTTTTTAATATGTATTGTAAAAGTATTCAAATTCGTCAAAGATGATGTGGTTGTATTTAAAGAATTCCATAAATATGCGCCTTTGTAACGAATACTAAATTTATCATGATCAAATCTTATTTTTGGTATTAAGAATGTTCTATTTAACCTAAAAATATATAAAGAGCAATTATAGGTAAATAACTTACAAATTGAACTATGCAAATAATGATTGTTATATATTCTAAACATATATTTATAAATGGATATATTTATTATATCTTTAAATTTAAGAATGTTATGTCTTAAAAAAATGTAATCAATATTGGTTTTGTTATCAAGTTTATATAGTGCTCTCATACATTTATTTTGTAAAATTTGAATACATTTTATATTGCTATGGTAAGTACTTCCCCATATAATAGAACAATAATTAATATGACTATGAAAAAAAGAAAAATATAGCATAACTAAAGTATTAATATTAAATTTATATTTATATCTATGTAGTAAACTAAGTCCATAGTAAAGTTTATTTTTAATATTATTTATTTGCATTTTCCAATTTCGATTTTCGTCAATTAAAATGCCTAAGAATTTAAAATTAGTTGATTGTTTTATGGCTATATTATTTATTTTGATGTTCAATTTATGTTTAACTCTTGTGCGATGGAATAAAATTAATTTTGTTTTATCAATATTAAGAACTAGCTTATTACCACAAAGCCAGTCACATATTAAAACTAAAGTAGAATTTATTTCTTTTTCTAGATCATTTAACTTATGAGACTTAAATGTTAAAGTTGTGTCGTCAGCAAAAAGAGTAAAATTGCATTTATTAGTTATATTAGGTAAATCATTTATGTACATTAAAAATAATACTGGTCCCAAAACTGAACCTTGTGGTACACCACATTTAATCGGAAGTATTTTAGAATTGGTATTATTATAGCTTACGTATTGATACCTGTTTGTCAAATAACTTTTTAATAATGACAAAGTGATACCTCTCAAACCATATATATATAATTTATTTAATAAAATGTCATGATTAATAGTATCGAAAGCCTTTTTTAAATCAATCGATATTGTGGATATGAATAATTTGTAATTTATATTTAAGTAATCGATATAATTTATCAAAGCATCACATGTTGATATAGATTTTTGAAATCCAAATTGAGAATTGTTTATTAGAGAATTTTTATCTAAAAATGAAAACATTCTTACTTTTAAAATTTTTTCAAAAATTTTTGAGAATTGTGATGTCAATGATATTGGCCTATAATTCGAGCAATCATTTTTATTTCCTTTTTTATATAAAATTATAACTTTAGATGTTTTAAGTATATCAGGGTAAACACCATTTTCAATGCATTTATTAAATAAAATTGATAAAATATTACTAATGGATAAAATAATGTTACGTATTAAAAAAAAGTTAAAATCATGGGAATCCGTACTATATTTTGAATCACAATTATATACAATATTTTCAATTTCTATTGATGAAACAGGCTTTATAAAAATTGAACTCTTATTACTAGTAATATTTTCATATATATTTTGATTAGAGTATGGTATATTTTTATTTAATTCAACACCTATATTTGAAAAATATGAATTGAACATATTAGCATTTTGTAAATCTGTTAATTTATTATCAATAATAGTTCCTGATTTTTTATTATTTCCTATAACTTTATTTAATGTACGCCAAGTATTTTTAATATTATTATTTTTTATTTTATTTTCATAATATTTTTTCTCTGTATATTTTAATATTTTCATTAAGCAATTTTTATAATTTTTATATACATTTATTAGTGAATGATTATTTAAAGATTTTTTATACATTTTATTCTTTTTACCTATGCATTTAAGGATGGAAGGGGTTAGC
This sequence comes from Osedax fenrisi, assembly GCA_964019155.1. Lineage (NCBI taxonomy): Eukaryota > Metazoa > Annelida > Polychaeta > Sabellida > Siboglinidae > Osedax > Osedax fenrisi. The sequence continues at coordinate 49,519,427 of OZ025240.1, read as the reverse complement.
CATGGTTTATCAAAAACTCCAGATTTAATTTTAACTTTTTTAATGGACAATATATATTATATGAATTAGTTAATGTAGAGATACAATTTTTAAAAGATATATGAATATCAGATTGAGTTAAAATGAAAGACCAATTTATATTAGTAAGATTATTATTAAAATTTAAAATATTTAAATACATAATAATCAGGATTAAAATAATGAAAATATTTATTTTCTAATGTATAAGTTTCAACAAAATATCTATTAATAGCCAAGATATTTTAATTGCAATAATATAGGCTAATTATATTTTAACTAGCACTAATACTACGAATTATATATATATATAAATACTAATATAGATGTATTTATGTAAACTTTTTATTATAATAAATAATCACTATTTGTCATTTATTTTACAAAATAGTCTTATATATTTAATATACATATATATATATATATATATATATATATATATATATAATAATAATTTTACACCAATCATTATCAAAAATATGTTCTCTATTAATCAATGTATATATAGTCAGAGAAAAATTTTTTAATTTGTTATTCCTTCTTTCCGTCTTAATATAAAAAAATTTTGCATAACTCACAATGGTCCATTTTTATGGAATCTTCTTGAAAACAGATTTAAATTATTATATAATATAAATACGTTTACTCTAAGTTTAAAATATAATTATATTTCGATGTATTAAATGCTTTAACTGATTTTATTCTTTATCTTATATTATATCTTACATATCTTACATATCTTATATATCTTACATATCTTTTATACATATTTTCCAACTATTTATTTTTTTTAAACTATTTTTTAGTTAATTTTATATACTTAATTTTATTTATTATATTTTATTTAATTTAATTTATATTCAAACATGATGAAGTAATTACTCGGGAATGGAATTTTTTAATTTTTTATTAATTTTTTAATTTTTGTTTTTAATGTACATATTTGATATATATGAGCTTTTATTATATAATATAAATATCCAAATTGCAATTTTTTTCTGTAGATTTTTTCTGTAATTTATTATATTTTTACATTTAATTATTTTTGTTAATATGTATTCATCAGTATCTTCATTTAAATTATATAGTGATAATAGAGACTTCTTTCATTTTCTATATTTATATTTGTATATGTATATTTTGTTTATGTAGGTATGTTTGTATGGGTGAACCTATATGTATGTATATGTATTTGTGTGTGTGCATTTGTATATGCGTGTATTAATGTACGTTAAGGGTAGTAATTTTTTCTGACCACCAATAAAACAACTGGGATAGGCACACACATGGGTATACTATATCACATATTTTTTTTTAGAATTTAATTAGGTCAATTAGATAGTGCGAAAGACAAAAATGTATTTTTTTATAAATTATTTACTAATTTCTCCTATCACGTGATAATTTAAAAAAAACAGGTGTAAACAAAGCGATTTTAAATATTTTATTTATTCGTGATATTTGGTATCGTGCATAAACACCCACTTTTAATCATGCCTATATACGAACTAAGGTCAACAGATACTTGGTTATCATTAATAAAATAAAATAAAGTTTCAACAGTGTTAATGTTGAAGAATATTACCTAAAAACGTGAAGGAATACGATATATTGTTTGATATTTTCCCATGTAAATGCACGAAAAATTGCCATTTCTCTGGCGATAAGCGTATTAAATAAACAATTGTGTCTCATGAAGAACGAGATGCAAGAATAAATGTTACACTAATGCATAGAAAACTATTTCTTAAGCTTTCTACAAACGATTTTGTTTATTTTGTATAATTGTATATATTAATTATTTAAAAAATGTTATATTATAATATTATTGTATAAATAAAAACACATATCTTTGTTAATATAAACTGATATTTTTTATGTTATTGATAATTATATAACAATATACATATAATAAATATATATTAAATATAATAAATAAATAATATAGTAAATAATACAACTATAATGAAAAATATAATAAGTATCTGAAATTCTACATAAATTTGAAATTTGAAAAAAAAAATTTACTAAATATATCATTAAAATTCAAATTTAAAAGAAAAACAATTCTGACCCCAATTTTAATATTTACTCAGATCTTTTGCTAACAAGTAAAAAAAAAAAAAAAAAAATGTATTATATTCTGATGTTTCGGCAGATTTGAAATGTTGTCAAAATTGTATTGATAATTTTTAATTATATCTTGTAATTAATTAATTTAATAAGTTATATATATAATAATAATGTATATAAGTCTATTATATATATATAAATTAATAATTGTGGTTAAAAAAAAAAAAATTAAATATTTTGCACAAAAAAAATAAATTATCAAAAAAAATTATAGAAAAAATATTTCATAGCAAAATTCTAGGATTTTTATTTTTTTTATAAAATTTGGTAATCAATATTAATAAGTAATATATGATGATACTATGTGTTAAGTATTAATACATTATAATAAATACAAGTGGTTTAAATGGTGAATCTTTAATTTTTAAATTGTTCTATGGTGAATTTCCTATCTTCAACATGTTAAATTTCAGGGGGTCTTCGCACATACTATATGTCATCCAAATGACCTAAATTTTTTTGTCATATATAAAAACATAGTACTCTCCTTACAAACGGAGTTTTACCAAAATCGGTAAATTTACCTTCAGTATGACTACGCTTAATGTACGTATGTGTGTATATGTGTATATATATGTATATGTATATTCATATATATTTTATGGAAATAATATATTAATATGACAATATCGTTGTTTTATTGAATAACTCATTATTTATTTATATAATTTTATCAAATAAGATTGCATCCTTTTAGTTATTTTTTTTTAGTTTTGTAAAAATTTATCAAATTGCCTATTATTTTTTATCATATATATTTGTATAATTATTTTCCATTCTCGAATAATTAACAGGGTAGAACTAGATAAGACTTGCTTTTTTTAGAGTTATATATATATATATTGATATACGAAATTAATTAATATTATATTAATATTATAATTATATTATCATAATAATAGTTATCATTATTTAATATATTTTATAAACTAATATATATTATATGATAATATAATAGGGGTAAGTCCCCGATTACCGACCACCTCCTAATACCGACCCCCTCTCGTATCTCAGTAAATATAAGAGTTATCAACAAATTATATATACATAAACTGTTAGTAATTTAATGATAAATATGAATAAGTATTTTGTTTGAAAAAAATATGTAATCATACAATTGTTATTTGATAAAATGTAATATTCTGTTTTTACTTTTTAAATATTTGAATAATAACTTTTTTTAAATCATTGTAAATACTTTATTAATTAAAAGAAAACTTGATTTTGTTCATAATATCGTAGAACAATAAAATGTTTATAACTATTATAAAAATAATTGAATTTGAATAACTATTAACAAATATATCTTAATTATAGCAACCCATATTATTTTCCTATTACCGACCCCCTAAATTACCATAATACCGACCCCATGGTATTTATAATATCCAATCAAAATAGATTCGTATTTTACTTTAAAATATGTCGTAAGTTGTTTATGTATCATTGATATAGATTTAGGATTCATAATTCCAGTTGATTATATATATACTGATTAACAAAAAAAATATTAAATAATAATATACACTATTTTAATATAATTATTATAAAGTTTAAATTTAAATTTAATATTAATATTAAAACATAAATTCAATAAAAAATAAATTACGTCATGTTATAATTAATTATAGTTATGTATATCTACTCTTGATATTGGATATTATAATACTACAATTATTTATACCACGATTATTTTAGGGGGTCGGTAATAGGGGAAGGGGGTCGGTATTAGACATATGTATCCTATCACCTACCCTGTTTATTCGTGTAAATATATTTATATCAAAAATTTAAAATAGCAATATTATTCATTGCCATAATATTACTCAAATTACAAAATTTCAAATAAATATATTTAATATTGAATAAGTTATTACAACTAATTATTTAGGGGTCGGTAATCGGAGACTTTCCCCTATATATTATTGCTATAGTATTGTCGCTATTTATTTTATAATTATCTCCTAATTATACTATAACATGTTAATCCATTATATTTTATCGTTTTTTGACTACATTACATTTTTAATTTCCATATTATTTTCTTTGTTACACATATATGTAAACAAGAAATCATACTTTATAATGCATATTTTATTTATGTATAGTTTTATTTTTTTTGTATTGAAAATCATCTAAAATAATTAAGGATGATCAATAGAATCATTGAATCATCTACCATTATCATACATCTACTATTATAATACAATTAAATCACCATTCTATAACCAAGATATAATAATATATATAATAATTTATTAAAATATTAAAATACTAATGCTATAATAATAGGTAATTTTCTATCCCATAATATTTTATTAGCAATCATATTTATAAATATTGATAAATACTCATACATATTATAAGGATAATATATATTATATATAATATTAAATATATATACTATATCATACATATGTTTATATTAATTGTTTCTCATCAGTATTAATTATTATAAATAATATGTATATTTTTATTATCCATATATTTTCTCGTTTGATTTTCCTATTATATATATATGTATATATTTATTTGTGTATTTATATTATGTGTATGTATATTATGTGTATGCGTTTGTACGTGAAGGTATGTATGATATAGTACACTATTTAACATTATCTTACCGTGCCCGATGTCAACAACAGAAGCCCCAGTGTACACGGTGTGGAGAAGACGCGTTCTGTATCAATAGGAAGTACTGCTGTACCAGGAATCTCTGCCAGGCTTCAGTGATATGTTCACGCATAGTTTGTCAAATTATACAACTTATATATATATATATATATATATATACTAGCTGGCTGGGGCCCGGCCTCGCCCGTGTTCGCTCGTAAGGCTCACTTTGTGATGTAGGCTCACTTGGGATATATATACATATATATATATATATATATATATATATATATTAAATGTAGTATATCTTTTAGATACGGTATTATTAAATATCAAAGAGTATAGTGTCGTGAATGATAACATATTAAAGTTCACCTACTCAGCTTTACCATATAGGTTGTTGTATATTTTAACAACTTATGAACAACTGTAATTGAAAGTAAACTTAAATAGCATTTTTTGAGTGATACTTATATTATATTTCAATTAATATCGTTAAATTATAATTTGTTTAATGTATACGTATTATGTGAGGACAGTGAACTATACCATATGGGTGATAAGGGAAATCGGCTATAAGCTCCTACTTATTAAAACATTAATACAAAACTATTAAAGTATTTTATTATATTAATAACATTTTAAAATAATATTAATACGATATAGTTTTAACATTTTAATATTTTAGATTTTTGTGATAAATTTTATCTTTGTATAATTTTTGATATAAATTAAAACACTACTTTCCTAGTAAATAGCTATCGATTAGGGGGTTTTGGCCGATAGTTCTCAAATATTCGATAGGTAGGTTACCGACATATGTTCGTAGAATAACATACCATTTAGTAACATTTATTAATATTATTTTATATATGGTGTGACCATTTATAAATAATAATATAATAAATAAATATATAATTAAATGATAAATTTGTAAACTAAAATTTGTATAAATATAGTTAACAACAAAATTTAAATATGAATACAAATATCTCAATGCTGGCGGTTCTTCGGTCAACATTGAGGAGGTTGGGTACAGATATTCCATCACTTAGATAAGCCTAACTTCCTTGATGATGTACACTATTTAAACTAAATAAGATATATTATAATTATATATTAAAATATGTAGGAAATATTTAATAGTTTATTGAAATGTAAACAATATATAATCCACTGTGATTCTATTTAAATACTTTACAATTAAAAATTCCTAGTTAATGCAATATTGCAATAATTATATTTTAACTTATATATAGAAGTAATTTAATTCAATATATTTTGACGTAAAACACGATACTAATAATGGATATATGTCCTGTATGCAGGATATCATTACTATTTCAAAATGTTTACGTTTATATTGTTAACTTTATAGATAGCAGATTTCTAATATATTACTTTATTGTAAATATTGTAATTTAATTTGACTATTTAATTAATATCATTAATTATTCGAGATATATATTTAAAATAATGATATACCACTATAAAATATTGTTCTAGTATACGCGAAATCTGTTCCATTACAAAAAATTATAAAGAATATCTATAGCTTCACTTTAAAAATGTTATACACGTATTCATAGCATTAACACTGCAGTGTTCACACGGTGACTAGCTACAATAGTGGTTTCCAACCTTTTTTCATCGTGACCCTTTTTTATTGATAATTCTTAATTACAAAATATAACATGACCCAATAACAAATTTAAATATTTTGATTTGTTTAACTAGATTTGTATTAAATTATAATATAGAAGCATTTTTTTAAATTAAAATATGTTGATTACACATTTTTAAATTAATAATTGGCTAATGACCAAAATAAAAAACCAAATAACCCAAGTTTGGGTCATGAGCTATATGTTGGGAATCACTGATCTACAATGATAAAACGTCGTATATTTCATCGTACTTCTATGATACAGTGGTAAGGCCTTATACCACCGGTGGTGCAAGCTTCTCATGTGCGATGATTTTATCGTCAGAGATTCTCGTATGCGCCGATTTCGTGTAAACCAGTTATACATTCGTACATCGCGACGCACACCATTACACACCTCCTATGCTGCCAACAATACACGCTATTACGTAACGCTAAGACGTCATACAGTCGCTGCACTCTCGTCACTGCCGGATAGGACCGAGATGTCTGAACCTCGGAATGTGCGTAACTGATAACACTTGTTGCTATAACGGTTAGTAGACTATAGTACACATATAACTAACAACTGCAGTATACGTCCGTATAGACTAGAATAATTATGATGGAACAGTGAGACAACTGTAGTTAATGGTCGATAAATATTAACTTAATATTAATTTATATATATATATATATATATATATATATATATTAATATATATATATATATCATTATATATAACTATTTTTTTTAGTCCGAAGAGTTAATATATTCATTAGTTTATTTTACTTTATTAGTTATAAAACTTCACTTATTTCATAGAGAAATACTATTCCTAAATTAACACATTTATAGAACCCACCATAGAGATACAAAAATATTACTATATTGGATTGTAATTTTTAATTTACATTATTGAATTTCGATAATTGTTCAATAAATATTTTATTTTTATTATACTTAATATGCCACAAATTATCATAAGATATATATATATATATATATATATATACACGTATGTTTTAATCATTAGCAATATATAATTAATACAAACAAAATAAAAATCATATTTTAGTAGTAATAGTATTAATATGAGTAATAGTGTTATTAGTATTTTTATTTAAACACAAATAGGTCACCTATTATAGGTGAGACATCTTACATATTGTATACAGAATATAGTGCACCGCGGTTCATGATGAAAATAATAACATAAATAATATATGTAATACATATATATATATATATATATATATATATATAATAAATATAAATGAAAATAATAATACAATAATTTCAGTTTATATAATTTATTTTACGAAGCAAAACTATGCTAAGTGTATACGTAATCACACGGCATGTATTATACCTAATAGGTAGTATATCCGAGTGTATGATAGTGTCACGTATTAGTATGTGTCGGTGATTAGTATACGATGGTAAAACAGATTTTTACGGATATCGGAGTGATTGATATAGCGACAGTATATTATGTACGTCATAATTAAGAACTCACGTAACGTTTTATGACGTCATAGAATATTACGCGATGCTCATTAGTCAGATATTGTGAGATTTAATAGAGTACATAGCGCTGTATGAATTATAATATCGAATGAAGGTACCTTCTCTATGTTTATACTGATACAAACATGTGATCAGTTGTATTTCCTCGGTTGTATCATACAACTTGTAATACTATAGTAAGATATAGCATAGTTATAATAAGTTGAGTGATATGTATATGGAGCATTAATTTCTAATAGCATACATGTAAATTGGAAGATTTGAGATATAATTAATTACAATATTACACCATAGGGTAATACTAGAATTAATCCTTGCAAGGATATGAACTTAATTAGAAGTGTGTATAATATATATACCTTACTTACCCTTACCAGGTCGAGCTTGCTCGGCAGTTAACAACATCTTTTCTTCCATCCACTTCTGTCCTCCATCGCTGCGGGCAGTTCATTTAATACGCATTCTGTATCTTTTACTAGTTGATCGATAAACGTTTTCCTAGGTCTACCCGGTTTCGTTTTTCCATGTTTCGGGGTCCATAGTAACAATTCTGATGCTAGCTCCGTACGGGCTCTCCAACAGTGTCCACTGAAGCGTAGACGTTGACTCTTTATGGATTTCGACAATTTAGGGGTGTCACCGTAGAGTTCTTTATTTGTCGGGTGTGATTCCCATGATTTATTTAGAGCAGCTCTCAGCATCCTCGTATAGTTTCCATCTAGACGTTTCTCCATGGCTTTAGTCATAGTCCAGGTAGTAGATCCGTACACCAATACTGATTCCACAGTGGCTCTGAAAAAATTTCTTTTTAATTTATCTTTCAAATTTGATTTCCAAATTTTATTCATCGCGTTTAGTGCTGACCAACTCTTTGCCAATCTTATATCTAGATCTTTCTCGGTTGATGATATATAGCTCCCTAGATACTTGAAATCATTTACTTTATTTATTTCATTTCCATTTAAGCTTTTTATTTTATTCGTATTGTCTGTATTGTCTATATTTAGAGTCATATATTCTGTCTTTGCAGTGTTAATGTTTAAACCTATTTCTTTTGATACTTCTTCTAATTTATTTAGAAGTGTATTTGCATCTTTTATGTTGTCAGTTACAACTGTCAGATCATCCGCATAGTCAATATCAGTAATCTTTATAGCTGGGTGGCGTCTACTCTTTTTGACTTCTAATGTAAAACCTAAATTTATATTCATGGATTTTCTTAGGACATAGTCCAGACATACAATAAAAAGGAAAGGGGCTAATGTGTCTCCTTGTAGAACTCCGGCCGTTATATCAAAATAGTCTGTATCTCCATCTGGGGACCTAACCTTGCATTTGGTATTTATATACGATATCATAATAGCTTTAACAATTTCTTCTGGAAGTCCATACGCAGTGAGTATTTCTCTCATCTTTCCTCTGTGTATGCTATCAAAAGCTTTCGAGAAATCTATAAATAATAGAGTTGCAGGTAGTTGTTTAGATTTTGCTCCTTCAATTATTCTACGAATAGTTAAAATTTGTCCGGTAGTCGACCTATTTTGTCTGAAACCATTTTGGTTTTTACGTAATAAAGGATCTAATACTGGCCGTATTCTGTTTAGCAACATAAGATTATATATTTGTGCTGATATGCAGGTCAGTGTAATCCCACGGTAGTTTTTTGTGGAACTAAGATTTCCCTTTTTTGGAAAAGGTATTATGCATCCCATTCTCCATTTATCGATTTTGTCTTGGGCTATATACACTATTGCAGAAATTTAGCAATAATTCCTGAAAAGACTCTATTTTCCATATTTCAACTGGTATTTCGTCGAGTCCACAAGATTTCCCATTTTTCATGTTTTTCAATGCTTTAATTAGTTCAGTCATCGAAAACAAGCCGGTTTGTATGTCTTGTAACTCTGTGAATATAGGTGTAATATCGTGATCAGAGATATCTGGTTGATTTCCAAGAAGTTCCTTAAAGTGGTCTTGCCATTTTTGTATTCTATCTTGGTTGTCTGTTGCTTTGATCTTTGCCTTGTTTGTACTTTTTCTTCCACTTATTTCGTTTATTGTTTTCCATGCTGTCGCTGATTTCTTGTTTGTTACGGTTGATGTGATTTCATCTATACGATTTTGTAAGTACTTTGATTGTTCACAGTCATATGCGTCGAAAAGTATCTTTTGTGTGAGTTTGTAATAATTTATGTTTTCTTGAGTCGGATTTCCATCTTTGATCGCAGCTGCTTGTTTTAATAACTTTCTTTTTTCATAAATATCTTCATTTTCCCATGGTTTATACTGGCTTTTCTTTGGTTTTTCCGGAATTAATTCTTTCGCTGTTTCACGACAAGCTGTTTCAAAATGGTTGTAAGCTATATTTGCCAAAAACTGTGTATCGTTTTTTGTTGAGTTTTTGAAATTTTCAGTGACTTTATTTGTGAAACTCTTTCTCAAATTTGTGTTAGAATTTAGTAATGACCAATCGTAATGTATAGATTTCTCTTTTTTCTTCTTTTGACTTGAACGAAGAGTTAATTGTATATTTGCTGTTACAATTCTATGATCAGAAGCAATGCTAACAAAAGAATTATACGCTCTACAATTTTTCACACTGTTTTTCCATTTCTTGTTTATCAGTATGTAATCAAGTTGTGCTTTAAAGTCATTGGGTGAGTTATGTGTCCACAATTGTCCCTTCCTCTTTTGGAATTTCGTGTTTAAGCAAATCTGTCTATTTTCTTTTAGGTAGTCATTCAACAATTCTCCATTTCTATTTTTATATATATATATATATATATATATATATATTCTCAGAAATATAAGTTATCATCTTATAATACATCACAAATAATAAATAACCTAAATAATAATTAGCTAACTATATAAAGATGAGTGTGCAATTATAGATTATTAGAATATATTTAAATAATTTAAGAGTTAGAATATATATATATATATATATATAATTGATATTATTTGTCAACCCATTGCACGAATACATACACGATGACTAACATGACTTATGATTAACACAGATGTATGCAAACCTCATCACCGATGTTTAATGCTAAGGCGACAGTGGCATATCAATGTCTTCAAGATCAAATGAATCGCATGACGTCATGGTGTAATATATCAACATGTGTTTAATACATTTTAGTTAATTACTTTTATTATCTTTTACATGTTATATTTTGAAATGGTTAATTGTAATATATATATATTATTATATCATACATACTTATAATATATACGACATTTTTCAAATATATGTATATATATAAATATATAAGTAAATTATACACATTATATATCTAATATAATTGAATATAATAGTACACATTTTATTTAATATATATTTGATTCTTTAGATACAAGAATAATAACATTATATTTCTGAATATAATAATGTAACACACATATATATTATATAATATATATATATATATATTGTAAAGTGCATTATCTATATAATTACGTATATTCATGATATATACATATATAATTATTTACATACCCATTATCTTTGATTTATCATAATATCATAATATTATATTTCATTACTTAAAACTATATAAACGTATTGGTATACATTTATCTATATACATTTACTTTAACTTAATTAAACTATATAAATAGCTAAAAGTATGCATTACAATGAAGTGTATACTACTATACAGGCTTTGATATTCATATTACATTCCGAACCTATTTTGTTATCGGGAGTTATCTATATGTTTATCATCTTCTAGGATACTATAATATAATCTAATAAACAGAATCGGTAGTGATATGTTTCCGAGAAGATAAGAATATAATTGATTAATGATATAGTAGTACTAGTGTAATATATAGTGATATACTATCGCTTTAGTATATAGACTTACCATTAATAATACCAAACTCTATATATATATATATATATATATGTATACATGGAAGTAATAAATCTGCACAATTATAAAAGTATATATATATATATATATTTACAGAAAATATATTTTCTAAATAATACTATTCTGAGGTGAATCAATGCTACTTGATAGTTGCATAAGATGGTTCCAGACCTAGTATTGATGACGTTATCGATAGTGAATTATGGGTAAAGTTGCTGTCTGAATAATTATTCCAATAACTGCATCCACATGCTTATCAATATTTTAGGCAACATGACTCCGAATATTCAAGTTATATTGACTGCAAATATGTACCATTAAAACGGATGATTTATGAAATTTAAATACAAATATTATATATATATAAATATCTATATATATATTATTGTAAATAGTATAATATTTAACAACGAATATCTTACAACAATAAATAACTATTAAATATAAAATGTAATTTAAATTGTAATATATATATAGAAATATAGATTGTTAAATATCAAATTTTTTTGTAATGGAACAAAAAAATACACGAAACAAAAATAGAATATAAAACATAATAATAATATATAATACCACGATTTAACCAGTCAATTTACAATATAGCCAATTAACATATAATACAAGAAAATTATATATAAGATTATGTCTAATAATAGATAGAAATAACATACAATCAACCACTATAAAGGGGTAATTTGGTTGATTAGAGTCATATGGGATGGATAAATTTATATAGGACGATGACCGTATCTATCAGTGATTTAGTGATATCTATTCAAATCTAAACCACTCCTATCCACAAACCAGCTGATACCAATAACAATAACACACTTAAAGTATAAACACGTGTAATGGGCAAATGTAAACAAAATGTATATATAAATGTATACATATATACAGATGCAAAATGATAATATAAAAGAAATTTATATTTGGGGGGGGGGGTAATAGATATTTGGAATGTGTAATATTTTAGCAGCGTATATGAATTAATTTCATTTCGAAAATATCTTTAATTTGAGGAGGAAGGTAAATTTGTAGGAATTGAATTACGTCATATAGAGGCCGCTCTATTTACAAAGTAGTTAAAATATGAGGTGGATCTGAAATTGGAAGGTGGAATTTGTATACGGGCCGGTGCAAAATACGTTAATGTACCAACATATCATAACAAAACACATGTTTTAGGTGACAGTTATTGTTCCCAGTCAGTCATCTAGGTCATCTAGGTCATCCTACTTTCAAATACTATTTAAACATTCTTGAAAATAGTTATAATCGTCTGATTTAGAGCTGATAGCTGGTTTAGCATAGTATACAAATATATATATATATATATATATATATATATATATATATAATATAAAGAGATGAACAATTATAAATAATATATTTATATAAATTACGATAAGACCTATCACATATCCGCGAGGGAAACTAGAAGTAATAAGTGCAAATTACATTTATATATATACATAATTAATACTAATAAATTATGGAATATTTTATAAATAGGGAGGAAAATAATTAAGGATATTTCTTTAATTAGCTATGAATGATAAACATTATCAAAATTGTTAGCCATATCTATATATAAGTGATAATATATATCATAGATACATTTCGTGATTTGAAGATTTCACTATAAAAGTAAATAATTATAGTTCACAAGACATACTAAATAAGAATCCATATTTATGTCAATTTAGTATTTCATGGATTCCAATGCATTATTCAAATGCATTAGAGCGTCAATAATTAGTTGTGTTAAAAGATCAATAAAATGTGGGAAAAGCCCAGGGGAGGATGGTTTAATGCCAGAAGAGCTAAAGTATGTACCAATTAATGATACCGTGATTGACATTAGAAACAAGTCCTATATGAAGTGTGAACAGCCTGACCTATGGAATATTTCTATTATAGTGAAACTAGTACCTAAATAGGGAGATCTGAACAAAGCTGATAATTACCGTGGTATTAGCCTCACTTCCGTAATGACCAACACTTATAACCGTATGTTACTCAATCGCATACGAACGGTTATAGATCCTTTACTAAGACCTAATCAAAATTTATTCAGGCAGAATAGAACAACAGTTAGGCAAATATTAGCGATAAGAAGGATAATAGAGGGAGTCAAGAGTAAGAATCTTACGGCTATCATAATCTTTATCGACTTCAAAAAGGCGTTTGATTCTATACATAGAGGTAAGATGGCTAAAGTATTACAATCATACGGAATATCCGATATGATTGTGAACGCAATAAACATACGCTATTCTAATACTAGATCAAATGTATGCACGCCAGATTATGTATCTGAAGAGTTTGATATATTATCAGGTGTATTACAGGGGGGTACTCTAGCACCTTACTTATTTATTGTGATACTAGATTATGAACTTCGAAAAGCAACCAATGGCCATGAAGAATAATTGGGTTTTATCATTGTTCCCCGCAGAAGACGAAGGTTGTACCTAAGAGTATTAACAGATTTGGATTTTACGGAAGACATTGCCTTAATATCAAATACTGCAACACAAGCTAGACAGTTACTTTTGAACGTCGAATCTGAATGTAAAAAGATGGGACAATGTTTGAATTCCAAAAAGACTAAAGTTATGGCATTTAATAAGGACTGTCTATGGTTACAGTGTAAAGTATACTACTCTATGGGTCTGAGTCATGGACATTAACAGTACAACAACAGGAATCCCTAAACGGTACCTATACAAGAATACTCCGTAAAGCTCTTAATATATATTGGCAAGAATACATGGAAAACAAACAATTATATGGACATTTTCCTCGAGTTTCTACCAAAGTGATGTCCATGAGAATGCGAATGGCCGGTCACTGTGTACGACATCCTGAACTGTCTACGACCCTACTCATATTATGGGAACCTACCCATCGAAGTGCAAATCGTGGTCGTCGCCGCCTAACCTATGTTGATATGTTACGCAAAGACATCGGTCTCGCAGACAAGCAAGACATAAGAAACTGCATGATGGATATAGATGTCTGGAGGAAGTTGTGTTATACTGATTCTCGAGATGAAGATTGGCAAGATCATCCTCGAAATTAAGCAAGTAAGCAAGTAAGCAATGATGATAATAGCAAATTATCAATTAAACACAAATATTATTGATTTAAATATTTTAACAACACAAATATTAATATTTATTATTTCTATCTAAATATTTAAGTTATTTGGAGTATAGCATACATACATATATATGGAAAGCATTGTTGACTATAGTCATATTACGGTAACTTATTTTTGAATACTTTTAATATATTAAAATTATGGTATTTTCTTGTATTTATTCGTTCTTTATTATATAGGTTATAATTTTAAAGTTAAGAAATATTATCTGCAACCATATTTTATATTTATCAGCCTTAATATGATTTTGATTATTACTTACTAATTACATTATTTTAAAACTAATATGATCTTATCTTATCAAATCTAATATATTGAAAATCATATATTTATAATTTTATTTATTAAAGTAAATATTATCTGTTATATAATATACATAATATTAATATATTTAATACATATAATACATATATTAATAATAGATTTATAAAAAATAAATATAAAATAATATATTTAATTACATATTTAATAATATATTAATGTCTTTATATTTCTCTGATAATGTTCATCGTTAGTCTAAATTGAGTTTACAAATTACAATATAGTAATTTTTAATTAATATATATATATATATATAATTATATTTAGTCATTTATTTAATACACGATATAAAATACATTATTATTTAATTCTTTTATGGAATAATATAATAATATTATAAATTATATAATGTATATGTTATAACATATATTACCGTCAATAGTTTCATCAATCCAGTAAATGAATTTAGATACGCTGGTGTAAACTCCTGGATAATTTACCTCTGCGCAGCCTAACCCCCATGATGTAATACCGTATAATACCCATACCCTTTTATCATCTTCATCATCATCATCATCATCTTGGTTTACTAAGGCAATCATGGGACCACCTGAATCACCCTATTAATAATTTCAATATTAATAACAAAATTAATATATTAAAAACTATATTTTAAATGTAAATTATACTTATATTTAATAATAATTATATTATTACTTAATTAATACATTTATAAAACTACTCAGAAATATATTACAAACCTGGCACGAATCTTTTCCTCCTTTCCTATCTCCGGCACATATCATACTATCAGTAATTGTACCATCGTACATAGTAGTAGAATTGCATTCGTTTATTGGAATATGAGTAACCCTAACTTGACGTAGAACTTCATCGGTACCGGTACCTAAAGGTGTTATGTAATATATATTAAGTGTTAGGTTTATATAATAGGTGTTATATAATATTTTATAATAATATTGGTCTATTTTATTATTTTAAAATTAATATCTTATAAATTATAATTATAAAAAATAAATATATATAATTTAGAATTTAATTAAATTATTTATATTCTTATATAAAAATTTAAACCCCATATAGAAATGATATAAAAATGCATATTAATAGTTAATACTACTAACCTAATGTGTCACCCCACCCAGTTACAACGAAGTTTTTAGCTTTTTCGGTTTTAGATTCAGGCAGGCATATAGCTTGTACGTGATCATTGAATTGTATCTCAGTAGTCAATTGTATTAAAGCGATGTCATTGTGGACTGTGTATCTATTTGGAATTATTATATGTTATTTATAAATATAATATTATAATTAATTAATAATTATTTAATAGTTATAACTCAATATATACTAACTATATTTATAAACATGAACCAATTTATTTAGTATTTAAATATTATTAATTATAATTATAACATAGTATTAATTTATTATAATTTTTAAGCAAATATTTACTGAATATAAATCTATATATATATATATTATTAAAATAATTATTAATTAAAATAACCCATCATAGTTATTAAGATAAATATTCTTTACATGATATATCAATTCATTTTCCTCAGTAATTGACATGTTGTGATTTCCGACAATTATTGAATATTTTTCAGCAGATGTAAATATACTGAAAATAATACATATATATATATATATATATATAAATAATAATAATAATGTAGTAATATATTATATACTTATATCTACTAATATACATTTATATATATATATATATATATATATATATAACTTACAGCCATAAAATTACACAATAACTTTTAAGCAGCCAATTTAGAATATACACGAATATTATTAATATAATTACAAAATTGTATAATGATAAATATCAAAAAATATTTATAAAATGTAATTCAATATATTATATGATCATACTTTTTAAAATATTAATCTATTATAAAAACATCATAAATATAATATACAATAAACTTACCAA
The DNA here is from genome assembly GCA_964019155.1 of Osedax fenrisi. Lineage (NCBI taxonomy): Eukaryota > Metazoa > Annelida > Polychaeta > Sabellida > Siboglinidae > Osedax > Osedax fenrisi. The sequence goes on along the minus strand of OZ025240.1, from coordinate 49,502,198 downwards.
TGGGCAGCCGTTAAAATCCACTTTTCTCCAATTATAGAGCCTCCACACATGAAGTCTCCATTAACCAATACACTACAATTGCATATTATAACATTAATTACGATATAGTTAGGATTGCGATGAGATACACACTGATAATGTCAACAGCGCTGACTTAATACTGACCTGACCATCCAAGGATGAGAATGTGGAACAGCCTCATCTCCCCCTACAATATATCCTATGTCTTCATTTAGCGAATCCTCGTGGAATTGTATAGGTATTTTAGGAATTCCGCAGTGATCGTCTGCTACGGCATTCATAAATACACAAACAGATACAAATAATATAGAAGTTTTCATCTGTTAAAGAAATCAATGAATTTTTATTTACAATTATATGAATTTATATTAATCATTATTATTATTAAGTATATTATATATGTATTCATATGTATTAAATATTATATATTTAACTTAAATTTATAAATATAATATAAATAAAACAACTTACTTTAGGTAGGTTAAGTTCTATTAATGATATTTGAACAAATATCTCATCTTTTATACTAATCTATGAAATAAATAACGATTCAATAACATTTTTTTATCGGTAGAAGTATAATCATATGTTATTTCATAAGGTCATTTCATAATTTGCAATTAGGCGAATAATGAATTTATGTTATAGTAGTTATTATTATTTTACAATAATATTGTAAGAATAATAAATGATTCATTGTTATATATCATCATGTTATGTCATAAATAATGTTTTGTATTCAATTATTTAATTATCAATTTAATAATATATTTAAATATATTTTTGACATTTATAAAATGCTTTTACTCTAAATTTAAAATAGTTGAAAACATTTATATAATAATTATTTATGCTATATGATATATTCTTTATTTGCTATGGCATATTACATGTAATGTATATTAAAAACAATACATTTTAAATATTTAATTTAATAAATTCAACCTATAGTCAGATTTTGTGAAATATCTAACCCGTGCGACGCACGACGTGCGTCAAGAGTGATGATAATTTTAAATTCTGTATTAACATGGTTTATTTAATAGATATGATTACGTAATCATTACTTAATGTACATTAAGTTACTAATTTAGTTTTTTTATTTTTGTGTAATATTACGATTTCGGTTAATATTTTAAACAATGTATAAAATACCATAAATTATGAATTATGATAATAAATTAATCTCGAATAACCATCATTAAGAGTAATGATACATAGTGTTTCCATTATGGATATTATTGAAACTAATTATACGGGCCCCGTACTGGTACCTAATACTTTCTTGTTATGTTGTTATTTTCAGGTTTATTAGCCATCCATCTGGTGTCAAAATAAAAGGTGTCACAAATTTACATAGGAAAAGATAGTTCAATTATCATTAAATTACATAAATGTGTATTTTCCATGGAAATAATTAATATAAATACATTATATTTGATAAAAAAGGACCATTCTAAGTTATGCAGAATTTTTTTATATTTAGACGGAAAGAAGGAATAACAAATTTAAAAATGTTCCTTTGACTATTGAATATATATAGGTTAATACATTGTTTAATACATTGTTTAATAGAGAACATATTTTTAATAAGTATTGGTGTACAATTATTAATAATCCTAAACTAAATTATATATATATATAGTTATGTTAATTGTTTTATTATTAGTTTATTATTTGTTCTTTAAATAATAAATATTACTTTTGCTCACTGGATGTTGGCACAATAAGATAAATTATATAGCAATTAATTGACTATACAATATTCTAACTACATATACACATATCCTTAAACTCATATATATATATATATATATATATATATATATATATCGTGATGATGATATACATTTATTATGCACAATAACAAAGTGATAAACATAACTCGTAATACGCGAATATGAACAATACATACAATAACAAACAATACAAGAACAATAAGAGATTTATTAAATGCAATTATAGACCATTTTTAGAATATACATCCATAATTTGGTCACCTTTTTAAAAATTGGTAAATGTCTTGTTTAACAGACCACATTGACTAATTAATCATTATATATAATTGTAGTGACAATATTATTAGTAACATATTAATTACAATATGTGTAGTATATACAATTTCATCAAATATTTATTATAAATAATATACAGAGAGATTGGAATATTATAAATTATAATCACTTGAACATAGGATATTGATACTAGATCTAACCTTACTTTTTTAAATTTCAAATAATTATTCAGTTATACTTATATCTGATATTCTTAACATTTAGAATAAGTGTAGAACTAGAAATAATTATAAAATATAATGTACCACATAATTATGATAATAGGTAAATTTATAAATATAATTAAAAATTGACCCAATATATATGATATTCATTAAATAATGATAAAATAAAATGTGTATATTTTTAATCTTTTAAAAATAAAATAAACAAAATATTTTTTTAACTTTTGTTAACAGACATTTATAATTTTATATTAGTTTATGTTTGATTTTGTATTTTTATTATAGTCTTATCTCCTCCGTTTTTATTCTTTGTACACTATTTGGTTTTTTATATATATTTTTCATATTTATTATAATATAACATTATTAATTCACTATTATTATAGATTTTAAAGTGATAAGTATTATATTATTATTTATGTTGTTATATATAGCCTTTCGAATATATAGTATTTCGGATATATAGTATTTCAAATATATTATATTATTAAAATACGAAATTAATAATTAATTATGATTGGATATTATTATAACATATATATATATATATATATATATATATATATATATATATATATATATATATATATATATATATATTTCAAATTTAGTATACTATTAAAATATATAATGAATAAAATAATATTATTACACATTATAAAAGTGATTACGTAATTAATACATTATTTGTTTATTTCATTCTAGTATTGATTTATTTTATTTTTAACATTTTTAGTTTGTAATGTATTTAAATTGTATTATTTAAATAGTAAACTGCATAATTAATAATGTATTCCCGGAAATACTATTGGGTTTATAAGTTAAGAATAAATAAATGTATTAATTCAATAATTCAATGAATATTTGATATTTTAAAAAACAATATATTTATTTCTATTTGCGATTATTATTACGCTAAATTTATTTATATTTTCAATCGGTTTTCGTTTATTTTTACAATATAATTTATTTCTATTTTCGATTATTTTTCATTTATTTTTACGGTAATTATAAAACGTTTAATTTCTTTAATTTATTTAATTTAGTATTACACTTTGTTTATTACATTTACATCTGTTATTGTTGTCAAATATTTATACTTTATACTTTCGATAATATATTTCGAATATATATTTTCTTAAATAAATTATCAATCAATCAATACAAATAATATTACTTAACGATATTGTATTACAAATAAACATAATTTAAAGAAAATAAAGGAAGAATGAGATAAATAAAATATATAAAATAAGTAGACTAGTTATTATGAATTAAGTTTGATAGTAAAGGAATGGTAAGAGGGGTAGCGAGGATGAATAATAGAAGGCAATTCTACAATAATTGGATAATTTACGAGAACGTGCAGTTTAGGGAAGATGGAGATAAGATGACAAGGTTGAAGCCTGAGTCTAACCGAAATGAGTAATTATAGGTGAATATAGGACATAATTTAGGGATAACACTGATAATTATCTTATAAGTAAGACGTAATATATGAATGTATAGATGTATGGGTTAAGGAGCCAGAATAGATAGTGTTTATGAAAGTAGAACCAGTTAGGTAGTATGTATAGAGAGTCAGTAGATGAATGGTCACTAATACGTATATTAAATACTAAACCAATACAAGAACTAATTATTATATTTAGAAGATAAATGATGAAGCACGTAGTTGATAGAAAATAAAATATAAGTAATTTAATATTGAATGAACTAATGAGTTAACTAGGAAAGTTAGTTATGAAACATAAACTAATATAAAATTATAAATTTTTGTTAAAATAGTTTTAATCAGATTTTGTTTATTTTATTTTTGAAAGATTAAACGTATACACATTTTATTATACCATTATTTAATAAATATCACATATTAATTGGTCAATTTTAAATTATATTTATAAATGTACCTATTATCATAATTATGTAGTACATTCAACTTTACAATTATTTCTAGTTCTATAGTGTATAAACTTATTCTAAATGTTAAGAATATCAGATATAAGTATAACTGAATAATTATTTGAAATTTAAAAAAGTAAGGTTAGATCTAGTATCAATATCATATGTTCAAGTGATTATAATTTATAATATTCCAATTTCTCTGTATATTATGTATAATAAATATGTGATGACATTGTACTACACATATTGTAATTAATATGTTACTAATAATGTTGTCACTAAAGGGATTAATTATTCAATGTGGTCTATGAAACTAAGAAATTTACCAACTTTTTAAAAAGTTGACCAAATTATGGATGTATATTCAAAAATTGGTCTATAATTGCATTTAATAAATCTCTTAGTATTCTTGTATTGGTTGTTATTGTATGTATTGTTCATATTCGCGTATTACGAGTTATGTTTATCACTTTGTTATTGTGCATAATAAATGTATATCATCATCATGATGTATATATATATGAGTTTAAAGATATGTGTATATGTTGTTAGAATACTTTATATTCAATTAATTGTTATATAATTTACCTTATTGTACAAACATCCAGTGAGAAAAAGTAATATTTATTATTCAAAGAACAAATAATAAACTAATAATAAAACAATTATCATAATTATATATATGGGTGTAATATAGATTTATATAATTATGAATAACATATTCATAATTATATAAATAGTCTAAAAAGTATTTTTTATTTTTTAATGATTCAAAATATTGTTGATATATCCAATAAAATGATTTTTTTATTACGTTTTTAAATTCATGAAAAAAAATGTCAAGTAAAAATCTTCTCAAGATATACAAATGTATCGATATAAAATATAACACTATATTATTAAAATATAAAGCATTCTAAAATTATATATTTAATTTCTATATTTGTTATCAAATATTCATTAAGTTATAAGCATATATCTAGAGGTCATATAAGTCCCTAATACGGACACTTTAGATGTATTACTGCATACACCCTATAACCAATCAGCGCGCAGCGTATGAACTATTCTGATGTTCATAAACATCGCACGTATTATAATATTAATACCACCAATAAATCTAAATCTACAATTTGTATTATTTAGATACTTAAATTGTATTATTAATTAAAAAAATAATAAAAATAAATAAATTATTAACTAATTAAATTAGAATAAAGTTCATAACATTACTTATAAATAATGTAATAGTAATTTGTCTGATTGATTCATCAATAATATATAGTTTATCTATTAGTATTTATGGCGTCCATATTATAATACAGGGTGTCCGTATTCGGACATTGGTACCGAATACAGATACCCTCGTTATCTGTATAATTAAAAGATTAAATACAATTTTAAAATCACATTAATATCTATAATCATATAATATTAATATAGTGAAATCTTTGAATAAAAAGAATGAGTCATAACATATTAAGACCATTTATTGTTTAAGTGTCCGTATTAGGTTACCTTCCCCTAATCCCAAATGATATATATTTGGAGCATCTTTACATGCAAGTTGATGTTCTACGCACCCTGGGTATACTGGGTGGCAATGGTAGTACCCTGTGTTGTACTTAATAGCAGCCAATTTATAATATTATTTATAATTTTTTTAAATCTGTGTTTATTTTTTTAAATTGTTACGTTTATTTCATTTATATTTAATTTAGTAGTATTATATATTGATTATTTGTAATATTTTATATTATATTACAGTTTTAATAAATTATTTTTTTATATATATTTATTATTTTTATATTATCGTTTATTAATGTACTTCTGGTAATCTCGTAAATAGGTGAATTACCAGACGAGCTTTTGATTTTTCATTCACCTATGCTTTTAAGTCAACTCTGATTATTATTATTATATATATATTTTATACATCATTCTTTTATAGATTTACTGACAACACAATTATCTTCAATGAATCTTTATTAATTATATACAATCCGTTTCAATTCTCATTTCTCAAATTAAAATACAAATATAAAATAAGTATAAAATAAATTAATATTTATATATATATATATATATATATTTTATTATATATGATTTTAATAATTAATTGACAATATAATGAATGAATATTTACTTTGTTATACATATTATTTATAAAATATATTAAAATAAAGCAATCAATTACATGTTGTAAAGTTGTATCCTAAAGTTGTATCATATAATTACACCAGATAAAACCTTATATATTCATATATATATATATATATATATATATATATATTATAACTCGATAACGCACGGATTAGATATTTTAGCTAGCGGGTCATTTTAGCTTATAAGTTAAATTTATTAAATAAAATATTTAAAATATATTGTTTTTAATATACATTACATGTAATATTCCATATCAAATAAAGGATATATCATATAGCATAAATAACTATTATATAAATGTTTTCAACTATTTTAAATTTAGTGTAAAAGCATTTTATAAATGTCAAAAATATAGTTAAGTATATTATTAAATTAATAATTAAATAATTGAATTCACTTAATACAAAACATTATTTATGACATAACATGATGATATATAACAATGAATCATTTATTTTTCTTAAAATATAATTATAAAATGATAATAACAACTATAACATAAATTCATTATTCGCCTAATTGCAAATTATGAAATGACCTTATGAAATCACATATGATTATACTTCTACCGATAAAAAAATGTTATTGAATCGTTATTTATTTCATAGATTAGTATAAAAGATGAGATATTTGTTCAAATATCATTAATAGAACTTAACCTACCTAAAGTAAGTTGTTTTATTTATATTATATTTATAAATTTAAGTTAAATATATAATATTTAATACATATGAATACATATATAATATACCTAATAATAATAATGATTAATATAAATTCATATAATTGTAAATAAATATACATTGATTTCTTTTAACAGATGAAAACTTCTATATTCTTTGTATCTGTTTGCGTATTTATGTATGCCGTAGCAGACGATCACTGCGGAATTCCTAAAATACCTATACAATTCCACGAGGATTCGCTAAATGAAGACTTAGGATATATTGTAGGGGGAGATGAGGCTGTTCCACATTCTCATCCTTGGATGGTCAGGTCAGTATTAAGTCAGCATTGTTGACATTATCAGTGTGTATCTCATCGCAATCCTAACTATATCGTAATTAATGTTATAATATGCAATTGTAGTGTATTGGTTAATGGAGACTTCATGTGTGGAGGCTCTATAATTGGAGAAAAGTGGATTTTAACGGCTGCCCATTGGTAAGTTTATTGTATATTATATTTATGATGTTTTTATATTAGATTAATATTTTAAAAAGTATGATCATATAATTTATTGAATTAAATTTTATAAATATTTTTTGATATTTATCATTAGACAATTTTGTAATTATATTAATAATATTCGTGTATCATATTCTAAATTGGCTGCTTATAAGTTATTGTGTAATTGTATGGCTGTAAGTTATATATATATATATATAAATTTATATTAGTAGATATAAGTATATAATATATTACTACATTATTATTATTATTTATATATATATATGTATTATTTTCAGTATATTTACATCTGCTGAAAAATATTCAATAATTGTCGGAAATCACAACATGTCAATTACCGAGGAAAATGAATTGATATATTATGTAAAGAATATTTTTCTTAATAACTATGATGGGTTATTTTAATTAATAATTAGTTCAATAATATATATATATAGATTTATATTCAGTAAAATATTTGCTTACAAATTATAATAAATTAATACTATGTTATAATTATAATTAATAATATTATTATTTAAATACTAAATAAATTTGTTCATGTTTATAAATAAATATTAAATAATTAGTAATTAATTATAATATTATATTTATAAATAACATATAATAACTACAAATAGATACATGGTCCACAATGACATCGCTTTAATACAATTGACTACTGAGATACGATTCAATGATCATGTACAAGCTATATGCCTGCCTGAATCTAAAACCGAAAAAGCTAAAAACTTCGTTGTAACTGGGTGGGGTGACACATTAGGTTAGTAGTATTAACTATTAATATGTATTTTTATTACATTTCTATATGGGGTTTAAATTGTTATATAAGAATATAAATAATTTAATTAAATTCTAAATTATATATATTTATTTTTTGTAATTATAATTTATAAAATATTCATTTTAAAATATTAAAATAGACCAATATTATTATAAAATATTATATAACACCTATTATATAAACCTAACACTTAATATATATTACATAACACCTTTAGATACCGGTACCGATGAAGTTCTACGTCAAGTTAGGGTTACTCATATTCCAATAAATGAATGCAATTCTACTATTATGTACGATGGTACAATTACTGATAGTATGATATGTGCTGGAGATAGGAAAGGAGGAAAAGACTCGTGCCAGGTTTGTAATATATTTCTGAGTAGTTTTATAAATTTATTAATTAAGCAATAATATTATTATTATTAAATATAATTATAATTTACATTTAAAATATAGTTTTTAATATGTTAATTTTGTTATTAATAGGGTGATTCAGGTGGTCCCATGATTGCCTTAGTAAACAAAGATGATGATGATGATGAAGATGATGAAAGGGTATGGGTATTATACGGTATTACATCATGGGGGTTAGGCTGCGCAGAGGTAAATTATCCAGGAGTTTACACCAGCGTATCTAATTTCATTGACTGGATTGATGAAACTATTGACGGTAATATATTTTATAACATATACATTATATAATTCATAATATTATTATATTATTCCATAAAAGAGTTAAATAATAATATATTTTATATCGTGTATTAAATAAATTACTTAGTATAAATAATGTATTAATTTTATACACAATTTTAGATTAAAGAGAGAAATTACCTGAGAAATATATATATATAAAGAATTTAACGTACATGTTTATAACATCGACTTATTGATATCATTATTATTTTTAATTAATTTTTATTAATCTATTATTAATTATAAATATATATATATATTATACATTTGAAAATATTTACTTTAATAATAAAAAAAGGAAAAATATATTTATTATTTTCATGATATGGTATACTAATGATAACTTGACTCTTATATATTCTCTTTATATTATACAATTATATATTCTATAGTATCTACTTCTATTTATTGATAACTACAACTTCTTGAACTTTTTGACTACCATGTGTATGCTGTTGATATAACACCGTATACTGTCCTACATACTTCTCTACCAATATTTGTAACTTATTGAATGTGACAAATATATTGTAGCTTCTTTCAAATAATCTTCTTTTAAATACCTTAAGATAACCCTTATTTATATACCTACAAACTAATTATTATTTCGACCACTATTGTTAATATCTACCATCATATTATTCACTTCGCATATATTTTAAACCCCGGTTTATCCATTGACTATATTCTTTCCTCCTCCACACATATTTAGAAATTTCCTAAAGCGGCAAATTATTATCTTTTTATAATATATATTCTTAAAGAAAAACAAAAAAATGTAAATAATTATCCGTCATTCACTGTCCCAGTTAACTCATTAGTTCATTCAATATTAAATAACTTATATTTTATTTTCTATCAACTACTTGCTTTTTCATTTTATCTTCTAAATATAATAATTAGTTCTTGTATTGGTTTAGTATTTAATCTACGTATTAGTGAGCATTCCTCTACTGACTCTCTATACATACTACCTAACTGGTTCTACTTTCATAAACACTATCTATTCTGGCTCCTCTCACGTATCAGTTATAGGGGAAAGTAACTGAATACGGACTGTGCCCGAATACAGATACCGTATCCTATAAAACAAAATCCTACTAAAAAATGTTTAATGAATAAAATATTCATAATTATATAAATAGTCTAAATAAGTATTTTTTTTAAGTTTTAATTATATCCAATAAACTGGTTTATTATAACGTTTTTAAATTTATGAAAAAAGATGTCAACTTAAAACCTTATCAAGAATATACAAATGTAGTAATATAAAATATAACACTATATTATTAAAAAATAAATCATTCTACAAATTATATATATATAATTTCTATATTTGTTATCAAATATTCATAAAGTTATAAGCATATGTCTAGAGGTCATATAAGTTCCTAATACGGACACTCTAGATGTCTTAATACGGACACCCTATAACCAATCAGCACGCATCGTATGAACTATTCTGATATTTATAAAAATCGCGTGCGTTATAATATTAATACCACCAATAAAGATAAATCTAAAATTGTTATTATTTAGATACTTACATTGTATTATTAATTAAAAAATAATAAAAATAAATAAATTATTAACAAATTAAATTAGAATAAATGTTTCATAAAATTAATTATAAATAATGTAATTGTAATTTGTCTGATTGATTCATAAATAATATATAGTTTACCTAGTGGTATTTAGAGTGTCCGTATTATAACACAGGGTGTCCGTATTCGGTAAACATGTACAAACCCCGTTATCTATGGAATTAAAAGATTAAATAAAATGTTAAAATCACAATAATATCTATAATCATATAATATTAATATATTGTACTTTTTGAATACAAATAATGAGTCATAAAATGTTAAGACCATTTATTGTTAAAGTGTCCGTATTGGGTTACTTTCCCCTATATTTGTTGACACTTTTAAATCCAAAGTTAATTTTACTTTATTTATATTTCTTATAATAATACCATATTATAAATAAAATAATGATAGGATGAAATTATGAAACGTATTAATAATTGTACCAGTAATATTTTTAAAACTAAAGAAAATAGTAATGGCCAGAGAGGATCACATTACTGAACACCTCTGGAGTTTAGAATTAACTCATTTCCTAAGAATAATTTAAATTCCGAGAGCAATTAATTAAAGTTGAATTTAATATATATATATATTAATATATTTCATTATCATTTATTTCATAAAAAAATATATAAAATTATAGTAAAGTAAATTAAAATCCTTTAAATATTATAAAAATATATTTTATTAAAATATAGTAGTATATTACTACTAGTAATAAACAAATTAGATAAAAACGTATAAATGTAATAATTTATAAATATAAAACATATACAAGCATATATATAATATAATATAATACCAATTATGAATACTAACATGTATAATAAAGAATAATAATAATAAAATAAACCCTATTGAAAAGTAAGGTTAGTAAGTTAATAAACGTAAATTAGTGAGAAGATGAAATATCACTTTTGTTCGCGAGCCTGCTTATATGTGTGCGTGTGTATGCATGTATGTATGTATGTATGTAATTATGTATGTATGTGTGCATATATTAGTGTAGTTGCGTGTATATATATATGTGTGTGTAGGTACGTGTGTGTGTATGTGTGTAGGTACGTGTGAGTATGCAATTATATCATTAATATTCAGGCGTTTATGTACATATATGCTTATCTGTATATATATATAGAATGCCTATGTGTATATACTTGTGTTTGTGTAGGTGTTTATGATAGGTGTATGTGGATGTATGTACTATATGTAACTTGGGTGAACATAAATTGTAAATTGTACAATTGTAAGTGGGCCAAATTCCAAAATGAATGTAAAAATATATACAAATTTATGAATTATATATGAATAATATACATATCTAATAAAATACATCTACTAATTTATAATAAATAAATAGCACTATGATATAATTGATAATGAAAAAATATTATTTTTTATGGTGTACAAATTCAAACGTGGGGGGAATAATAATGTGGTTAGTTTGTCATAAAAAAAACCATTAAAAATCACTATTGTATAGTATATAAGTTTACTTTGAAATATTACGTTAAATACACGACCTAATTCATTACATAATCGTATATAATAACACGTGACGTGACCGCTTATCTTTGTTGATGTATTCTACTTTACTCCACTAAGGTTTCATTCTGAAATCATATTGTTATATCATCCCCGATCGTATATCGTTTGTAGCATCATTTATCGCACAATTCAATGTATAATGTAAATAATGTATCGCTGTTAATCTATCAAAACTGTATTAATATACGATAGTAACTATAGTAATGCATAACATCGATGTCACGTGTCATCAATAATGATTGAAAGTGAACTCCTGAAGCGAATAGAACGTGGTGTTAGCACGGCGGCCATTTTGGTATTCGTCTCTTATCCTCTGAAAGTGACGTTTCTCCATGCAAGATAATGCCAGAATCTCCTCCTTATCGCCCAGTATAAACTTATTCGCGAATAATTCCACTCTATCTTCGCCTGCCACGAATTAGAAATTGTAATGCGTTGATTTAAATTGAATAATTAAATCCTATAATACTCATTAATTATATATACACATACACACATACACATATATAAATAAAATAAATATTAGCAACATCAATATCTTTAATGCATTGCTTTATTGATGAATGTATAATAAACTATAAATAATCATTATAATTTAAATTTCTAAATGATTTCACTAATTATTTCTTAAATAGATACTAAAATGATGATTATCATCGTAAGTAATTACTTGCTATCGTCATACACGCTTAGCTGAGGCTATAGCCACACACGTGATGAGTCATACCTGTCAGGTAGGGCAGGTCCCTAACTCCATACACGCAGACCCCGTGTCGTATACGTCCTCCGCATACGTGTATACTGGTCTCCCAGGCCCATACGGTCAGACGAGATATCATGCGGTGAGGTTCCACATCTATGTCGCCTAGCAACGCAATGATGGGGTGGTGAGTAGGGGCGCGTCATAAAAGGGGGGATATCATAACTAATATCCTCCCTACTTTTAAGATCTACAAATTATTGTATTCTTTATAAATATTATATTTCTGATTTGTTGGCACTCTATTCTTACTTACTTTTATTTTTCAATTATAATTATTTAACTATAATATATATTATATATATATATATATATATATATTGTTGTATTATTATTAATTGTCATTGATTATGACCTACGACCCTTGACATACTCAACTTAACTTCCTCTTCTAAATAAATAAATATTTAGCATGTTGTAACTTAATTAATATATCCGATATGGAGTATAAACTCTCAGAAATCAGCCATCCTCACGTATCAAGATCGATACCCTAGATAGTTAGGTTAATGAACAAACATAATATATATAATATACATTATATTATATATATATAAATATATAAATAGAGAAGAAGTTATATTATAGAGTTATCTTCTTAGCAAGGTATATGGTAATAATGAGTCTGAGTTATCCCCCCACGTTTAATCACCCTGCAACGCCCCTATAGGGTTGAGTTAGTACAACACTATAGTATTGAGTTAGTACAACAATATGCGTATACGTATACACTGTTAAGAATACAACGTCAACTAATTAGAACGTTGCATGTATATATTGTATATCATTTACCCATTTACATGTATAAAAGGTTAAATAAATAATTAACTCTCCATTTAAAATTTTTGAAAAAAGATTGAATGAACGTAAGACTTAATAAAATGTTGAACATACTATCACGTCAACCCTTTATTTTAAAGTAACCTACACTAATATAAAAATGTATATTATACATGTATACATATGTACATAATAGAAATTTGAATGCAACAATAAACTGATATACATTTCTTCATCCAACAGAAGGTTGAATATGCGTATAATATACGCCTAGCCAACCCGTGTACGCTGTATATCAAGTCAATTGTTTATAGGCTTCATTCACACGTTTTTCTAAAATGTATCGAGTGTTTATAATGTGTAACCTTTGAACCCGCCGGGAGCTTGTAGGTGTTTATTATAGTTCAAACTGGCGAAGAAAGTCTCATCCGGATGACCGGTGTCTTTGATCCATTCTCTAAACAGCAGCGCCACCTGTTCGTCATAAATATGTGTATATTATACATACTACTTTATCGGGTCATACACATATACTCATAATATTTACACACATATATAGATATATATATATATATATATATATATATAATAAATAACTTAGTTATCAATATTTTTGTAAATAAAACCTTATTATTAATTTAATGTAAACTTATAATGTGATAATCTTCATATAATGACATCGTATTGACTATTCGATGTACAGTTGCGAGTATTCCTTAATAATAGATATTGCAAGTATATGAAATTTACTGATATTGTTAAATTAAAAACTTTAATTGTTATGTTTAAGAGGATCCCGCACATTTAAAGTGATGTCAATTTATTTATTTTCATATTTTTTTTTATTCCATAATAAGAATTATTTTGTGTTTATTATTATCTGTAAAAAAATTAGACATGAATTCAGTCTAGAAATTGCATAAAAATGTGTTTTTTGACGATAAGATAATGCTATTATATACTATATAGTATAATTGATATCAATTTAATATATAAAAGTATACTTTATAATTGAAATACCTGAATGATATTCAAAATAAATAAATTGTTTAAACATATTTATTAATTTCTTCTAAATGAACTATAGTAACAAAATTAATAATAAATTACTATATATATTTACTATAATATATTATAGTAAATATTCTAACATGATATTGTTAATATAATATATATATATTACATTAGAAATATTATATTAGTTTATGTTATAACATAGTTTATATAGAACCTTATCATATAATATGAATTCCACGAATTGCCTTGACAGGGTAGACTGAATACCTCCCTTTACTATAGAGATGTTATACGGTGAAGGTTCTTTCTCAACTGTAGACCTTCCCCTTCTTATATCCGGTAAATCTTCAAAAGAAGGTCGAATGTGTACGTATTTCGTCCTACCGATGTCTCCTTTATTCTGACTATAGATATATGTATTCATTATATTAGTAATGTACATAATTTATCATATTTATATATCTTATAACTTTCTTATTAAATATAATATAATTAAGTAGTATATATATTTAATATATACTTATTAATAGTATTATTAGATCCAATTATCATTATTATATTGTTATATTTTAGAAATATATTATTCTCAAATACTAAATAACTGAATACAATAAGTAAAGTTAGTTTAACTAATATATATATATATTAAAAAATATATACATAAGTGATAGCCCACTATTGTAGTAAACTTATAAACCTATATGGTATACCACATACCATATGCTATAGTTAAAATACTACAGTGTCATTATATTTAAATATATTAAAATACAATAATGAATATACCACTATGAATGTTATCCTGTTGACTAACAATTTAACCGATTTTCCTTCCATTTCATTTGCACCGTCGTAGATTTTCAAGATCCTGACTAGGTCTCCGTTAGTAACCAACGGGAACTCCATTCCGCTCAGGTTTATGAAATATTTCCATGTATCATCCCATTCGTATAACTCTTTCATGCATTCTAATTCCGGTTCTAGAATACTATAGAATATATATATATATATAGGCTACAGAAATAATACATATTATAGTCGTATCTAAATCCCTTTATAAGTAATACTATTATTATTAAGATTATTGGTAAAGTTTAATATATTATAAACACAACAACTACTAATACATAATAAGTATTATATATAATTTAAGTAAGTTGACTTACTACTACTACTACTACTACTACTAATACTACTACTACTATTACTACCACTACTACTACTACTACTACAATAATAATATTCACTCACACCATAGCCTTACTTTAACATAACAACTATAGCTGAATATCAATGACCTCTATGACTTAGTTGACCTTTAGTTAATAGTCACCTGTAGAATCCCCAATCGACTTGAACTCTTCTCATGGTTACGAATACGTTCTGGAAACAATAAGTCAGACTGACCACAGCATCGTAAACAGAGTCGGGTGACTATAGTAATAAGGGAATCCGTTATTATCGATTATGATTGGTCAGAAAATATAAATAGACGTCGTTCGTGTAACCTTACTGTCGACGTGAATGCAGTACGTGTTTTGAGGTCTATAAATAGCTCTTAGAAGTCTCTCCACCTGTCCCACTCCCATGTACATCACGATGCTGTGTCCAGTATATTTTACTATTTATATGTCATATATAATTGTGTATATGTGTTGTACTGATATTTACGAAAGAGCGTGTAGACACCCTAGATTTAACTATCTAAAATAATATTTATCTAAAATGTATGTTACTATTTAAAATATAAAATTAGAATATATAGGCAACTTCGTTTAAATATTGTATTAAATATGTGTATGCATATATATATAATACTATTATAATATTAGCTAACTATATTTAGTTATCTAATAACTATTTAAAATATTGATCATTACCTAAATGCAATAGGGAAATCTCTCTCTGTCTTTGTTATGTATGACATAATGTAATTTCTCTCTTTAATAAACTTTTTACAACTTATATCCGTATAAGTTTTATTTAATATTTCTTCATCCGTTAACATATATGTTTTATCTAATATAATTAATTTATTAATATTTATTATTAATTATTAATAAATTACAATAATATTGTATTGTTAATTGTTCATATATAGTTATATACATATTAACATACATAATTATTATAACATATATAACATACTTTTTAATAGATGAAAATTATCTGCTTTTACAATTTCATTTTTATCCGCCAGAAATAATTTATCGCAATCTATCCCAGAATCTTCAATATCTTCAAACAAAGGAATCTGTATATCTTTCATTGTAAGCTGTTGATGTATTAGTAAGCTAAATGCGTAGATAAATATAATATACTATATATATATATATATATATATATATATATATATATATATATATATAGTGTATTATATTTATAGTATATATATATATATATATATATATATATAAATATTTATAAATATATATATTATTGAATATTAATGCATATTATAGATTATTAAATTAACCGATTTACTAATCATACCATACATATAAACAATAACATGTATATATAAACATATAATACGTATCATTTTATTTTTATATTTTAAAGATTTATAATAATAACTTAATTTACAATTAGTAACTTATAAAAATCTGTGTTGCCATTTTTTCAATAAATATGACATTTTAGTTTATTTAATAATTATATATATATATAGCTGGCAACAACCCGAATAGACCAATATCTTATTTAGAAGCCATATATATATATATATATATATATATATATATATAGTTTATTTGAATGGTTTAATGTCATTCTTTTTCATTCATTTTATTTCTTCGTTATTCGAATGGCTTCTAAATAAGATATTGGTCTATTCGGGTTGTTGCCAGCTATATAATAATTTATTCTACGAATATTCTACGTTCTATATATAATATACTTATCTTGAGCTCGAATATTAATGAGATCGAATTTGACTGTAAACCATTTCAAAGTATTAGTTTGCGAGTCATGCCTAGAATATATATATATATATATATATATATATATATATATATATATATATATTACTAAGAGATACAGCAATATTGTAGATGAAGTAGAATCAGATAATGGAAGTATTTGGGAACTGAAGTAAAGGCATTTTTATTTGAGGATTTATTACTAGATGTGGGATGGAAATAGAGAAATTTGTATTTGAGGATTTATCTGGTAAATTACTAATCGGAATATATGTTCTAGACTCTAGAACATATATTATTAAATTATAGAATCTAGACTCTAGATTCTAGAGGGATCTTAATTATATTTCTTGAGTGTAATATATGATTTTTAGTATGACAACTATGACGAAAAGTCATCATTAAACGCCAATCAGATACTCGTAATTCATAGTTATACTTCAAACCTTGATTTGTTCCGGTTGAAAATACATTTAAAGTTATTTCTAACTAAATTACCATTGTATGCATAGGCATAAATTCAAATCTATTATATGGTGATATCATCTAGATAGGGGCGCAAGAATAAATAGTTTCATAAAAATATATATATATATATATATATATATTGTTATATTTTTTTTATTTGGTGGAGTCCTTCCATCCCATCCATACATATATATATATATATATATATATATATATATATATATATATATATATATATATATGTGTATATATATATTATATGTATTTAATGCTGAGTAAGTTAGACCTTTTAAACTATATTTATTATCAATTGGGAGGTGATAAATTATATTAACAAAATGAGAAAGTTAGTATATTAATATCAAATATCCCTAAACTGTAACGGAAATCATCAAAGGAATAAGAAAGTGAACTGGTACAAGAAAAGGAACGGTAACGGTAACGAGAACGGTAACCTAAACTGGAATAAAGAGTACTCTAATATAACTTTTCAAAATACAGAAATACATTCATATATCTCGTATAATAGTTGTATTTCTATTGATTAATCCATGTTATTGATTTTGTATACATTATTGTGTGTTTTATGAAAATCTAAATTTTGATAAGTATTATTTTTTCTTGATATATTATACATTATATTAGACCAAGTGAATATCCTATGATATACCCTATAGGTTAGTGGTTCCCAATATGTGGGTCATGACCTAAAATTGGGTCATTGGGTTTTTTGTTTGGGTAATGGGCCAATTTCTTAAAAAAATATTGCATTTTAGATACAGTTTAAATACAAATTTATCATTTAAATTAAATATAATAATACAAAATAAAAAATAAAAAGTTTCATTAGGTCATGGAATATTTTTAAATTAAGATTTATCAAAAAAAAGGTTCAAGGTGAACAAAGTTTGGGAACCACTTCTATAGGACATATCTACATCAGTGTATTTTATTTTTATTTTTTCATTCGTATTATATATTATGTATCAACAAGTATTATAAAGTATAATCAATCAATCGTAATAATAATGATTATTATTAAAATTTTATTAAATATTTATATTGAATACAATTTTATAATATAATTAATTATTAAAGTATACGTAATTGTTTAAAACTCTATATTTTCTATTTTTAATATAAATACTATTTAAATAGTATACAAGATAATGACATTATGACTTTAAAATGTATACATATATAAATATATATATACATATATGTATTCGTATTTTAAATATAATGTATTGTTATTAATTCGAAAAATTAATTTTATTATTTTCAACTGATTTATATATTTTTATGTGTGTTTATTTAGTTATTTATTTAAATCAGACATGAAATAAAGAGGTCCATAGTATATAAACGAAAATTATAAAAGAATAAACTAAAAAAAAAAATTAAAAAATTCTCTAAGAAACCAAATTTAAAATACTATACAAATAATGAGTTATATCACATGGTATAAGTGACGATGGGAAAATAATATTATATTCATATGATTAAACAATTAAAGAATAGTAATAGAAAGTATATATATATATATATATCAAATATATAAAATATAAAATAATGTATTCAAGTTAATTAATTATTTGTATTGTTCATACTAATTAGGTTTATTGATATTATACAAATTATTGGACTATTATTCGAACGGGAATAGGATTGATACAATAGTATAATTTAGATATATAACAGAATGCAGTATATGTACTGATGACATTGCTACACACATGATCAGGGTACATAGGGTCCACACTGTGGGCCTCGTTTGTATAGGCCTTTAAATATAATTATCAATAATTATATATAATTTATACATAAATATATTTATAAATACATTAAACGTCACCAGTAATTACTAATATATTATATATATTAGATAATTATATATATATATATATATCAGGTATCCTTATTAAAAATGGCATTACTAATGAAGCCTTACAGCAAGTAATTACTTATGAGTATGTACAAATATTATTTCAATTAATAATAATTATTTTAATAAATAATTAAAATAACGATATTCTATTTTAATTCGGTTGATATATAAATTAGGAACACGTGAATGCATACATTACTAATGTCTAACCTTGCTGTATTCGTAGTAAGTATACAAAGTGACCAGCGCGGTTATAGTGACCACTAGTAAGTACCTGGATAGACAAGTATGTCGCTTCCGGTAAAAACCCGTTACTATCGCCATGGTAACGGGGTGGGTGGGGTAGAGGTTAGGGGTTACGCGTGTCCGTATTACGGAAGGCTAGACGCTATATCGGGCTTACTATGTGTAACGTAATACTCCGTATATCGACATCGACTACATAAGTAAAGATTAACCAATATACGTGTTATATATAGGTGGTGGGTAGTGACAGCTTGCTCGTATAGTAAAATCAATTTCTTAATAAACCATTATATTATATGATATATATATATATATATATATCATTTATCGTTTAATTATACTATACATATATGATATATATATACATATATATATATACATATATATATTGTGTCATTAATAATATTTTAATTATCAACACACGGATTATAAGTTGCAACATATATGTAATATAATATATATATTTAGTTAATTAGCACATTCGTTTTATACATTCTGTTTACTATAGTAATTATAAGTTACATTACATGATATAATTGTCTATATGTCATATAATATACTATATATATAGCATATACTACTATAGTATATATATATATATATATATATATATATATATATATATACTAAATGTACAATAGTATGTAAAGTATATCTCAATGTTCATTACAGTAGTTAACTAACTAGTAGTGTATACTCTATATTATATTTAAATGTACCTATAAATTATAAAAATAAATACATACTTATTAATACATATTTATTAAATGTCATGTATTAGGAAGGTACGTAGATTA
The DNA here is from genome assembly GCA_964019155.1 of Osedax fenrisi. Lineage (NCBI taxonomy): Eukaryota > Metazoa > Annelida > Polychaeta > Sabellida > Siboglinidae > Osedax > Osedax fenrisi. The sequence continues at coordinate 49,481,179 of OZ025240.1, read as the reverse complement.
TGTAATAGCGGTAGTAGTGGATGGGAATTCAATATAAGTTCCATAATAATATTTATATTTAATTATATTAAAACTATAGTTATATATATCAGGAGGTTTAGTAGCCAGGGGATATTTGCTATAGCTATAGTATACTATAGTATACTGGTAGCTAAAATATACGTGTATACTAGTATATACTAGCTATAGCTATAATATACTTGTATGCTATAGTATACCATAAGCGTTACACCACCTTTAAGTGGTTCAGATTTAAACCATACAGCTTGTAGTGAACTCGTGTTAAACTATAGAGTTGAACTACTATATATATAGTATAGTAGTGTATAGTTATTTATGAAGGAGGTTCAAACCCTTACATTATTTTACAAATGAACTTTGATCTATCATGATAGTGCCAAAAAATGAATGTTGTTGTTGAGTGAAGCCTCGAAGCACCAGTAGGTGGGTTCATTTCGAACACTATAGTGTATACTATACTAGAGTAGTGATAGGGATGTGGTTCTCCCTGTAGAATGTATGCAGCACGTACAGTACCGTGTTGTCATCAATACGCATTGATTAAGCATAGAGCGTCACACCCTATGACTCATACGTTATATATTGGTCGTGTTCGGTATTAGAATTGATTATTTTACTTTTCATGAAACCTAATATTAGGTATATTAGGTATATATTAGGTATATATTAGGTATATTAGGTATATATTAGGTATATTGGGTATATATTAGGTATATACCCGATCGTTACCCGCTATAGTAGTATTGTACCATGACGCAGGGTTATTTACAGGTTATTTTAATATAATGTTATAAAACAAATTATGTTATAACACGTCACTTATATAATACACGAGTTTCATAACATATGACACTTGAAACTGACACTGACACTGACACTAATAAATGAATAACATAGTACATGCGAGCACACTAGTAAATATTCTTATAGGTGCTTTTCATATTCTGCGTACAATATCTACATAATATATTAACATATAATAGGGAACGAATAGGAAATATATACGGAATATATTGTATATAGTAATGGGTTACAAAAAGTATTTAAATTGATTCCATTAAACAATTTACCATTGAATGTGTTTAAAGGTATCAATAATATCAGTAAATCTTAATTCAATAAATTTATTTTCTTAACATATCTCCCAGTAGTGGTTCTATTCAAAATGGTAGCTACTTCTCATATTAGTTTTCTTTCTATAACATATTTACACGCGATCTTTATAACAGATCCACATATATATATATATATATATATATATATATAATATAAATTTTAATTATATATTCATTATTTGATAACATTACATTATAATCATTTAATAACATTATTTCGAAGTTGAACTAGCTCATAATATAACTTATATCTATGATTCATCGTTACCCATATTGAGGGGGGGCCTCCACTGGGGGGTCCAACTATCCCAAGGTCATTATAAAGTGCACATACTTAATTGTATATGATTCAATTCTTATAATTTTAATAATGTAATTGTTTAATTTTAATTAATAAAATAAACTTACTGCAATAAATTACTTTTGCAATATTAATAATCTTAATAACCTATAGCATTTAATAATATTTTTAAAATATGGAATAATTTTTAATCAATTATTTTTTTAACAATTGTTACTATGATTATATCGAAAAGTTTACAATTATCGTATTAGATGAATTAGAGCAAATGTAATGTGCTTAAATGATATTCGTGGATCGACGTCCCCTCTTACTCCCATATATGTATATATATATATATATATATATATATATATATATATATATGTATATATGTATACAAGCAATAAAGCGCAATCGTATCGCACTATGCATGCAATGTAAACTAGCACCGTCAAACACGACAATGGCATATCGGACACGTCTTACATAATCACCCGTCACGAACAATAGAACGGGGTAGGGTACCTGGGCCACACACCACGCGGGCAGGCACCGTGTATCGTAACTAGATCACAAGCTACCTATCACGCGTGTTCTAGCGACCGATCACCGTACTACCACGGCCCTGGCGAGAGAACTGCGAACTAGCGAACAATAACAACCGACGACGCGTTTAATCGCCTGAGAACAAACCGCATTACCGCTGCGTAAAGGCGAGCGTCTCTTTTTTAAAGTAACAACACTTGTAGCGTAGTACCGTACAACGAACGCAACGCCTGTACGTCGTTAGCTCGTAGTGTACCTCGTTAGCGATGTCCTCCGGTTAATGTCCTTCCATAGGTATATAGCTATAGTATATAGTATATAGGTATAGTATATGGTATATATCTATAGTATATGGTATATAGCTATAGTATAGAGCTATAGGTATAAGCCGGACATGGTGTGTACAACGAGTAGTGTTAGGTGACCTGGTTCTCGGATTACAGGTAGCTAATCGTTCCGTATGAACTGTACACCCGCCGAACTGTACACGACATACAGCACCAGTAGTAACGCCTGTTAGATACTCGCTACCGGAAGTTAAGGACCACGTGAATAGACCTCGTGGGGGATACCGCGATGCATTCGGACGAGTTTCGCGACAAGAAGGCCTACAGACTAGCGGAGAAACTTCGCAGGAGAAACATGGCCAGAATGAACATAGACGTCATGGATAGCTTAATGCTTCAGGTGAGACTGTTAGGATCGGCTTATCCACGCACGTATGGGTATTCGTGAAGGTATCACGACGTAGTTACAAACATAACAATAGTAATCCCTAATATACGATATGTTCGGATATGATAACTTATTATTATGGGTTATTCTATAGATGTATACACGAATATGATTTATTACACATAGTTATAAGTTATACTTTATATAGTTAATATCTATACACTTTCAATTTACAGTTATTCATATCGATTTAACTTACACTATTATATTGTATATTTTATTTATTATATAATGAAACGATTATTAGATTCTATATTTTATTATACTTATTGTATATGTTACTTGTTTGTATTGTATATATATATATATATATATATATATATATATATATATATATATAATATATGTGTATATGTGCGTGTGTATGTATGCATAGTAATTCAATAGTTTATTAATCTTACAGTGTGTAGGTTTATATAGGTTCATAACGAATAATACAATAGCACACAATACGCGTATACCTACAATGTTAATGGCAGCCTTACGTAACACATAGCTGCGATATACAGTCATTATGTAACAAGTTGAATAAGACTAATTTACAATTATACATTATATATAAATGAAATTAAGTAATGTAAAAGTAATTTAATAGTAATGTAATAGTAATTTAATTTAATGATAATTGGCTTGATCTTCTACAATTACCCTGGTGTTTAAATAGCAACATATATGTTATAAATATATTATAAAAATAATAATTTATGATAAATTACAAATATTATATATATATGTTTACTATTCTATAATTTACTAACCATTGTCCTATGGTATGCTACCGAAGAGTATAGCATTACATACCTGATTATTATATTAGGATTACATCTATTGATGACAAGGTGACTTATTGTATTAATTATATTATATTTAACACTACTGAAGGATTATTATGTTATATAAGCTCAATAGGTTATAGATTATCTATTCTATAGTAGGTATTATTAATTATAGTTATAATATACAAATAACATATTGAGATTTAAGTACACATACCAGTAACAAGTATTTAAATATAATAACGTATATATAATATTTTAAATGACTTATAATTAGTATTAAATTACATTATTTCATAAATACTTACTAATAATATTATATATGTTATATATATACAATATTTTAATTATATATATATTAAAGTATAGAGTATAGAGTAACACAAAATATAAGTTAATTTGGAGTACGGTTTTATAATAATTGAATAACAATATTTTAAATGCCTTTTATATTGTAAGTAAAGTAACGTAAGTGAGATATATTGTACACATGTCACATGACATATCCGAAAGTGTATCGCAGGTAACCACATGCAGTTTCCATTCGATTCAGATACCATTCGCGCGTATACGTTCGCTCGAAAACTCGTTTTGCGAATAATCGCAAACTCGCGATATCTATAAAAACGGCGATTACCTATAAAAACCGCGATTATTATTAGCAAATAGTAGCTAATATTCGTAAATGTATGTGCAGTTTTAATCTATACAAGTATACGTATATCTGGTTGTTAAATTCGAGTGTTGTGAATGATTCACCGGTTACGTTCTATTTCGCTGTTACATGCGTGTTCGTTAATTACACGGGCTGTCGACACACACACACACTTAATTAGAATTGATCAAACTATAATGTCGAGTAGGGCTTAGCTGTAATCCCTTTAATGCGCCCGTTGGTAATGCGAGTCGTTCTGCTAGGGTACATACTACTGTGTATACATTGTATACAAGAGTGTATACTATAGTGTATACAGTGTTTCTAAGTTATTATAACATGCGTATAATGAAACATCTAAATTGGGTTTATATAATTAAAGTATCCATTACATATGAATCCTTAAATATAATATTACGGATCATGTGAAAAAACGTCCATTCGCGTCCCTTCAATAAATATGCAAGGTACGCGATTTTAGTATCGCGTACCTTACTTATTTATTGAAGGTACGCGATTTAAAATCGCGAATTATAAAACAATAAATGTATGGGACCAAGAATATAACAAAGATGTTATTTAGAATCGCGTTCCTTACCGATTTTAAAACATTTATAACTACACCTCGGATAAGTAAATTATAATGCGAATTATAAGTGTGTCTATTCATTTATTTTATTATTCAGACAATAACATGATTATAATTATTATCAAAGATATCGATTATCTACAGAGTTTTGTATTTTGTACCCATTTTTTATTTATTTTATTATATATATTTATATAAGAACAACAAGAAATCAAAGAACAAGAACATGAATTTATCAATGATATCAATTATCTCCATTGTATGTAATTTACAAGTTTATCAATAATAAATTTACTGGTCCAAGAATATAACAAATATGGTGATATTATACTATGAATTTTGTATTTTTCACAATAGATATTTGTGTATGTTTTATTATATATTTATAAGTAAGACACTTAATTAATTAAATAATATTTATTTTAATATATATAGTATAAATATTTAAAATGGAACACAAATAAAAATAAAATAATACCGTATAAAATATATATATATATATATATATATATATATATATATATATATATATTGAAACGTGTTAATAATAATACTAGTAATATATAGTGTAAATATTTAAAAATGAACAACAAAATAATACCGTATAAAATATATATATATATTGAAACGTGTTAATAATAATACTAGTAATATATAGTGTAAATATTTAAAAATGTACAAACAAATATTTATAATTTATAATTCGCGATTTTAAATCGCGTACCTTCATTAAATAAGTAAGGTACGCGATTTTTAAATCGCGTACCTTACAAGGTACGCGAACGGAAGTTTGTTCACATGATCTAATAATACTTGTTAGGTGTTATTATTATATTAATAACATTATATAAGTAATTATATAATTATTTTTAATTATTACCACATATAATAATATATATATATATATATATATATATATATATATATATATATATATATATATATATATATATATATATATATATATATATATATATATAATATACAATTCTATTCTCGAATATGTATAGTTGATACTGGATAGTATAGTTATTTAGTCAAATATAAGGATAACTAAATTACAATATGATAGTATACGAGGGCATAACTAGGTATATATACAATTAAATGTATTATATACACATAAGTTATAAACAAATAATTTGAAATATATATCGTAATATAGCAGGGTATATATACTTAATTCAATTCATTTAAATTCAATTTAACGACAGAGCAATCGAGTTTCGAAAGTAAAAAAAACGTAGAATACATACGTACAATAAAACGGAACACAAGAACAAATAAAATAACTAATAATAACGAAAAGTAAGGAATAAGGGAGTACTCAAAATATATATATGATTATTCATATTGATAAAAGTAGTGATCCTGGATATTCACTGCATACTGTAGTGATAAATAGATGTGTGTTTAATATATATTGAAATGAGTGGATTTAGTAGAACGTAGATTATCTGGATCCATAAATAATGGCCCGATATATGCCATGCACGTATATTGCCATAATGAAGATTACCTTTATATGGTAGGTGTAGAAAGTAAGAAGTAGTAGAACGGAGAGAGAGATATTAATATCATAATTATGATTATGATTAAGAATTGTAATTAAAGAGAAATATATCCAGGTCGATCGTGGTGAAGAGAGTTATGAGTTATAAGAATAATTTTTAATATTACTGGACATTTAATTTGTAGCCAATTTAATCATTTAAATATATATATAAATGTGTATTTGAGAGAAATTATATGTTTAGAAAATTTGTCATTCTAGCGCATTCTGTAGTATTTGCATTTTTTATAATTTTATTGTTAAGTTAAGAGAAAATAATAATATTACAGGAATCAAAAAAAGTTAATATGACAGTTGAATTGGGAGGTATATTTACACTCAAAAATATAAAGTTGCGGATTAGAAGGAAAGAGTGAATATGAAATGATTTGACGCGAAGCTGATTTGAGATGATGCGATGTAAAGATATATAGTTATCTAAATATATAATAAGATATTATAAATTATCAGAATATAATATACTATATTCTATATATACCATGATAGTTGACTATGATGAAATATTTGATTATTAACGGGCGTTTAAACGATCGAAGGTAACAAATATGTTTTATTTGTTATTGGAATTCAGTGATTGAAAGTTATTTTAAAGCAAATTATGGGTATATTTAAGAGTATACATAGATAAGAGATATATACATAAGAGTAAGAGCAAAATTTAGTTCAATTATGTATCTTCTGCATACGAGTGAACTGAGATAAGTGTAAATTGAAAATTAAATTAAAAATGGAATTAGATATATATTTAAAATAATCAGTCCTAATATATAGATTGTAAATATGTCTATAGTTATTAAAGGATGATGGACTGAGAAAAGGTTTTTCAATAATAGTATTTCAAATAAAATGTTTGAAAATAAGGCAGTACCAGAAGTAAGTTATTTATGGATCATTTAATCTATATTTGAGATGATATAGATATATATATATATATATATATATATATATATATATCATTTATGATATATTATTGAGTAATTTTAAAGGAATGAGATCAATAGAAGAATATCAGTGAGAGTTTTTAAGTAGAGTATATCTTAAACAGTTAATTGACCATTGTAAGGAAGTAGGTGTATTATAATACTATAGTATAAGATTATAATAGATATATAGAGAGATGGTTGGTTAATGATGATATAATATTGTTTATTTTTTTCATTGAAAAAGGAATCAAGAACATTATGCATATTATCAGTAAAGTCAGGATATGGTAATTGTTGTCTTCTACCAAGTATGTTATTTACTAATTTAAAAAATAACTTACTATTATCGTTCATAGAATTGAACTTGTCATGGGTAAACATAGTTTTAAAGATGATAATATCAATACGATGTTTATTTTGTTTATTTATGTATGATAATTATAAATCAAGTTTTAATTAATATATCGTATAACAATAAAACACATTAGTAAAAAACGTCATCATTGTTATGTTTCCTTTTGTTACATAATATTCTAGTTATGTACAATAAGTTAGTGTAGTTTTTATTTAGTCGGATTATTAGTCAGGATTGAACTACATCTATATCTAAACATTAAAGAATGTTCAAGTAGGAAGATGGTTTTTGTTGCTATTAATTCATTTGATATTATAAAATATAAGTACATTTATACTATAGTAGCTATTTTAGAAGTTTATTAATATATGCAGTCGTATATAAATTATAATTAATTTGTATTCCAATATATTTAGTTGAGTGTTGTGGAGTCAATTCAGTTTCGTATAAGTATATTGTATATAAATATAATTATTTATTTTTATATTTAATAATTTTAATTTTATTTTTACTTACGAATAAGTATGAAATTTACATTCTATTTATCCAATTAAATAATATATACATTAGTTTATAGTTATTAGCATACGGTATAATTATAATATACGTATATAAAGTAATAATAATATCTGGATTATTTAGAGATATTTACGTATATTTATTTTAATAATTTAGTAAATTCACCTACATGAACATATTATTACTATTCCTCAAATCTCTTCCCTTATCTCCTATATCTTCCCTAAATCAGGTTATTCGCTCAAATATCTGTATACCATATAAAATAAATATTCGATACCATTCCTCATAGCAAACCTATATGTTTATAGACCTCTCTGGTATCCATTTAACATTGGTTAATCTTATCGCATATGCGTATAGTATATACTATCTATTTGTATTCTTCAATATACTTTTAGAATTGTAACCTATATTTCTGCTAGTACAACGATATACCCTTCCATGGATTATAAAACAATCTTTTCGTATTTTATCTACCCGTATTCTTTGTCTCTGGAAAATGAATACTCGTATACTACTTATAGTATACCTGAGCTATGTAATTCACTCATAATCTCTTTTAAATTCCCATGGTCCCAAAAAAAAACATTTATTAAATCTATCCACTTATTAATATCATTATCGTAATATTTAATACTTATATTGTGAAGCATAATAACTTTATTTTGTTTTTCGTTCGGGTTTATTTTATAATTTTTAATGGTATGTATTAGTGTTGTAAATGTTCTCGAGTAGAGTCGGGTAGTTTCGGATAATTAACTACCCGAATGGTTTCTGGTATAAAAATATGATTTCGGGTCGGGATTTTAAAATGTGGGGTCATACGGGTTTTATTTTGGGTTATTCTGGTGTGTTCGGAGTTTAAATACTACTATCTTATTATCATTATCATTATGATATTAAATACCGTTATTTAAAAAAAAAGTATAGTAACATTAATTTTAAATATTTTAACTTTCTCTATAACCACATTTTCAATATGTTAACTTCTCAATAACTACAATTTTCAATATTTTAAATTCTTGATAACCAAATTTGTCAATATTTTTATTTCTCGGGGCCTAATTTTTTCGAGAACATATATATTAAACTTTTGTTTATTGTAATATAATGTATCATAAAATAAACATTAAATCAATATTTAGAATTTCGTATATTACCATTCATATTTTATTGTTCAAATTATTTTCGAATTATTTCGAACTATTCAATATTTTTATACTTTTAATCGAATCGAATTTTTCTTTTTCAAATTGAATATGAAACGAATTATTTTACGAATTTTCAAACGAATCAAATTGAATTTTAATTTGACTATTAATTTACATAATCAATTAATATATACAAGTTTAGAGTTACTTGTAAGAGTATATAAAATCTAATTGATTTAGAAATTGTTTCGTAATATTTCATATTAAGTGATCAAGTGATTCGAAACATTGAATTGTGATTTTGTAAACATTGATTTTTGGTTTTAGGATGGTATTGAAACTTCAAAATCTTGACCCGTTTACAAACCACATACATACTATGAACTATCTATATTTATTATCTTTATTATTTGTATTTCTATATATAATCTTTTGAGAAATTATTTATGATTTATTTAAATAACCTATTTAAATAAATATTCAATTAATAAAATATGTTTAATATGAAATATAACAAGGGAGTCGTTTGAAGGGAACCAATATAATTAATTATGATACTTCTAATAGTTTTGCAAGGACTTAGATCCTATTTTACTGTTATATGTGCGGTAAGATAGAGTGAATTCTTCAAAATGGTGTATTTAAATTACTCATTAACATATCGATGACATATACTTTTTGATACTTACTTTTAGGAAGCACAGTTTTCCTTTGCCATCAGTTTGAACAATTACATTTATTTCCATTATTTTTAAATATGTTATTTTTACATTACGTTTTCAATGTATACTTTACATAATAAATAGATTTTTAATAATACAATAAATCGTACAATTCCGTTAACGTAAATATATTCCGTAAATGTATTCAAAAAATACAAATTTTCTAGTTACAAAATTTACTTCCATGAAAATCATGAAATTATCATAAGCTAAGAAATTTAAAAAATATAAATTATTATAATTAAATATTTAAATATAATATGTATTTAATAAGAATTGGGATTATTTGTGTAATGTAAATATTATTAATATACAAAATCATAGTTATATGTATACTTATTCCATTAATAATATCTCCCATGTGTACAATTTATAGGGGCTGGTGGAATTCTTCATGTTTACCAATTTTTGTAATCTTCGGAATATAAAATAATGATATATATATATTGTATTTTGTCTGGGGTCTATGACTCGGACAACCAAAAGCTAGTAAGCCAGAAGTCACGGGTTAGACTCAAGGCAGTTCTTGTTTTTCTCTTGTGTTTATTAAGAACTTAAAAACGATGAATCAAAACACAAGAAAAACAATGTTACTATTTGTATTGTATTGTTCGGGGCCCCTCACAGTTATTTATAATAAGTATGTGACTTCTTGAGAGGTATATTTGTATTGTATTCAATATATATATATATATATATATATATATATATATATATATATATATATATATATTATAATTACAAACAAATAAGTCGTGGTAGATAATAAAAATAACCTACATTCAGTATTAATTATGTAATTTAATATTTCAGTAAATATTAATATTTAATATTAATAATATTATTATAGTGTATTTTGTAAGTGATATCGCTGTATGAGTGTATATTATTGTAATGTTATAGTTGATCAAGTGTTTATCATAAGCCAAGAAAACATATTTTAATTTTTGAATTATTGTCAATATTTTTAAAGATTCATACACATAGTATAGTTACTATAATAGAGTATATAGTATAGTATAGTATAGTTCTAATTAATTACATTAATTTAATTAATTACTTACTTGTCATTTTCTGTATACAGAATATCACTAATTTATTATAGGGGTGATTAATTAACTTTGACCTAATTATTATTTCTGGTATTTTTTCTAGAGATGTAATTCGCATGTCAATAATTATATAATACTTTAAAATCGAGATTCAACATTTAATGCTAATGGTTATATTAGCTTGTTTTTAATATGAAATAATATTACTAAATTGTATTTAATAAGTGATTAATTAGGGAACAGGCATAATGAGCTGATTAATACGTGTGTAAATAGTGCTGCAATGATCGGGTCAAGTATTCAAGCACGTATATAATACAATTGTTTAATGATAGTATAAATATCATTATCGTTTGAGGTGTATAATTAGACAGCACAGTATGCTCAGTGAATAGGTAATCATATATAAATTGGTTTATTTTCTACATTCATAATATTGTCCTACTTAAGTCCTACATAACAATTGTTATAACGTATACTAGTTGGAGATATGAAGTAGTAAATATATTTAGAAAGTCTGGCCTGTATCATATTGATTACATTATGAATGGCCTACAAGTAGAAGGATATGTTTAAGTTTAATTATCATTATCCACAATAATAACGAGCTGATAGATCAGTAGATGTATAACTAAAAAACTCATATTTATAGTTAGTAAAGTATTTCATGGTAAATATTATTATTATTATTATCAGTGGTATCAGTTATAGGTAGCGTAACGTAGTAGTATTATTTTGTCAAAAACGTCCATATTTAAATAAATCATGCAGTCTTGGGATTAATAATGTTAATATAGTTATGGCGCCATCTATAATACAAAATTACAAATAATAATAATTATAAAAATAAATAATTTTTAAATGTGTTCTAGAATGTTCAGTTCATAAACTATATTAGTACAGTTCAACTAAGTTTCTATGTACCTTGTGATTATAAGTATTTGATTTTTTAAGTTTTGTATAGTTCTTTTGATTGTAACCCAATGAAAGGGTGGTTAGTCGATTACTTATATTTGTAAAATGATATTATTTAATAATCTCAAGTTGTTTCTATCTTTAAATTCGATTACTTTTTTGATTTATGTTGGAAGTTTAGTATATATATATATACTATTTATAGTTTGTTACATGGATATGTGTTTAAAGGTAAGTCAGTGTAGTATATGTCGGTAGTATGTGGTATATGGTATATGGTATGTGGTATGTGGTATATGGTATGTGGTATGTGGTATGTATTCGATATGAACACAGGGTTAATAAATTATTCCGCAGAAATAATAATGGATGCTAAAAAAGCAGGTATAACAATACATATGTAGCATGTCAATAATGTATGCATTCAATACTTTATATAATTAAATAAGTTGCTACATGTAGTTGTGTGTAGTGTAGGGGAAAGTAACCGAATACAGACAGTGCCCGAATACGGAAACTATCTGTATCTCAGAAACCATAAATCATACAATAACAAATTGTAATTAATAAAGAATTCATAATTATATAAATAGTCTAAATAAGTAATTTTTATAGTGCTGATATAACATATCAGATATATCCAATAGACATGTTTTTTTATTACGTAAAAACGAAATAAATGTATAAAAAAATGTCAACTTAAAACCTTCTCAAGAATATACAAATGTATCGATAAAAATATATTAATATAATTATTAATAATATTTATTAATAATTATTAAAAACTAAAGCATTATAAACATTATATATATATATATATATATATATAATTGCTATATTTGTTATCAAATATTAATTAAATGATAAGCATATATCTAGAAGTCATATAAATCCCTGATACGGACACTTGTTATGTCTTATTACAGATACCCTATAACCAATAAGCGCGCAGAGTGGGAACTATTCTGATTTTCATAAAAATCGCATGAGTTATAATATTAATACTACTAATTAAGCTACATCTAAAATGTTATTAATTAGATACTTAACTTGTACTATTAATTAATAAAATAAACAAAATTATTAAATTATTTACCAATTAAATTATATTAAATTATTCATAAAATTAATTATAAATAATGTAATTGTAATTAATCTGATTAGTACATCAATAGTATATAGTTTATCTAGTGGTATTTAGGGTGTCCGTATTATAACACAGGGTGTCCGTATTCGGATATGGGTACCGAATACGGACACCACCGTTATATATTGAATAAAAAGATTAAATCACATTTTAAAATAACAATAATATCTATTTATCATATAATATTAATATATTCTAATTTTTGAATAACAATATTTAGTCGCAAAATATTAAGACCATTTATTATTAAAGTGTCCGTATTAGGTTACTTTCCCCTATACATACGGTATGCTAAATAAGTTCCATATTTTTAATATAAACTTATATATTATGTATATCTTATTTTAAACATATGAGTATGTGTTTCGTAGCGAATAAGTATATTTAAGAAGTTTATTCAATAGATAATGGGCAATGTATTCAAATGATGATATAGTAACTATATTATAGTACCGGGGCATAGTATGATATTAGAATTATTTTATTTATATGTATGCAGAGAAATATTTGATAAATATAATTGTGTATTATTGAAAAACGCGGTATGAGAATTGTAAGTTAATGTGTGGATTTAAATGGAAGCCATCCATGTGTAAAGGGATGTAGATATAATATTTAGAAAATCTATATTTTATTCTACGGAAGTGTTTATTATTTTATTTATTATTATAAGGTGATGTTTCATTAGTGAATAAAGTAAGCTATTACAATAGTCAAATTAGTAAGTACTGAATATGGTAATAATATTTTAATTTATATGTATTTAGTATGTATTTTATTAGTTTTATTCGTTAGATTTTAGTATTACATTATTTAATTATCATTTATATTTGATAGTCCATAGTGTTAGTAGAATCGAATGTAAACCTAAGTTTCCTATTATAACGCTGGTTTAATTTGTGAGTTATAAATACATATATTTTTTATAATATAATGTATTATGATTTATTATGAAATATTATACATTCGGTGTTGTTATTATTATATTTCAGGAAGTTGTTATAAATTATTCATTAAGGTCAGCAATTATATTATTAATAGTAGTAAGAGTTGGATTAAAATTATATGGTATAGTGTAATTATATAGTGCTATTATATATGTTCGTCTAGAGTGAATAGTGCTCTACTAAAATATCCGAAACTACTTTATTCTTTAACTAAAATTGATGACATTTTAATTATAATTAGATAACACATATATTCGTAGATATATAGATTTATAATAATATACTTTAATCATATGGTATCATTATATTCAATTTTAAAAATGCATATTTTTTAATTATTCGTATATTAAAAATAACATATATATTATAGATGAAAATGTACTCGTATATTTGTGAAAAAGGTTATATACAACTATTTAAAATATTTAAAGTTTGAGATTTTTTAAAGTGTTGAGTTTTAATATCTATTTACACGAACTATCGCTAAGGATGACCACTTAAACTATTATAAATGTCATTCAATATTATCTTATATCTCTTATAGCGATCTTCTAATAATTCACCCACTACTATTCTATTTGATCTTCTATATGTCTTGAATTTATTAATTTATTTATATAGTTCATAATGTATGATATTATAGTAGTAGTATTAGTACTATGTGCGAAAAATAAATTTAAATATGTAACTGATGTTTTAAAGACATATATATATATATATGATTTATAATAAGATAATAATATAATTTAGATAATAACAGTAGAAAAATATGTCAACAATAATTGTACTTCTTTTACATAAATTATCGTATGATGATGATGATGATATTCGGTTTATTAAGCACTAAAATAGGGTCATGTAGACCCCTTCGCGATTTAATAATAAATTACATTGAATATAAAACGGACAAAAATAATAAGTTATATATAGGAGTGTTATATACTACAGATGGCATTGATATAGTGGAGTATTAGATAATACAGACGTCATTAATATAGTGGAGTATTATATACTACAGACTGCTTTGATATATAGACAGATTACTTCATGAGACCCCTTCTATCGTGCGGGAATAAAATAATAATAAGATAATAATACAATAATGATAACAATTCAATAATAATATAGTTGAATATTGCATGGACAAAAATAATAAGTTTGATGAATTAATGATTAGAGGTAGAAAGAAAAGAAGAAGTATGATTTATAAATATGTTATGGGATATAATAGAATGAATGGTAGGAAGGAGGGAATTCCATAAGGTGGGACCGGAAGATTTAAAAGCTCTAGAATTTAGGGAAGTTTTACTAGATTGCTGGGAGATAAGGAGAAGAGCATATTGGTAACGAAGAGAAGGTAATAGTGTACATTTTTTAATTAGACCAGAGGTATAACTACGGAGTGAAAAAATATATTGATTTATGGATTATAGATAGTATACGTATACCTGAAATTTAGAGGATTTTGTAATGGATGATATGTGATTCTTAAATGATAATTTGTCATCATATATTAATCCTAGGTTTTTAGAGTAATGGGAAAGAAAAATAATCATGATATTTAGATTAAAATTTTGAAAAGAAGTATGTTAATAGTATATGTTAAGTAGTGTAGTCTTAGAGGAATTAATTAGTAGTTTATAGAAGAGGAGCCATCATATTATGTAGTTAGCACACTCGATTAGTTCAGAGTTTATAGTATTATGAGAAATTATAGGGACAAAGTTAAACATTGAATATCATCAGCAAATATATGGTAGTGTATGTTTGGAAAGTTCTTAATTAGATCAGAAATAGCGCGGATATAAATATAAAAGAGGGATGTATCTAGATCGGATCCTTGGGGAATACCGTAGTTAAGAGGAGAAAGAGGCGAGTAAGATTTGTCAATCATAATAGAGATATTTCTGTTAGTCAGATATGAAGTAAACCATTTTAATGCTAAGCCAGATATACCCATTAAAGTAAGTCGCGAGATTAATATGTTATGGTCCAGGGTATCAAAAGCAGATGAGAGATCAAGTAGGATTAGCTGGCAACACGTGTTGCTATTTAAGGTAGATAATAGTATTGTGTCAGTAATACGGAGGAGAGCTGTTTCGGTTGAATGACCCTTACGAAAAGCGCTTTGAAACGGGTCGAAAAGATTATTTTTATTTATATGGGCGATAAGTTGTTTGGAAATAATTATTTCTAATATTTGTCTTAATAAGGTGGGAGATCGGGTGACAATTGTTAAGGGAGTTTGAGTCGAGGATTTGTTTTTTTTAATAGGATATATTATGGCAGTTTTGAGACAGAGTGAAACCTGGCCAGAGTTTAGTGAATTCGCAATAATATCAAATAAAATAGTGGAAAATAAGGGTGAAAGTCTGTGATATAATGAGATAGGTAGGGGATCAGTAGGGGAGGTAGAGTGAGATTTTATACGTAGGTAATTTACTTCGTAAAGTGAAGGGATAGTGAATATAATACATAAGTCAATAAGATGGATAATAGAGATGGTAGGATTGAGTATGGGTGGAGTAGTTGTGCAAATAATATTATTAATGACTGCAATTTTATTTTCAAATAAGTGTTCATAAAGAGAGCATAGTTGAAAATTTGACGTGTTCGATAAAATGGGGAGGAATTTTTCAGTAGAGATAATTTGATTTTCCATTTTACATAATTTGCGAGGATCAGAGGAGATCAATTCTATCTTTTTGTTATAATAGATGGATTTTGAACGATATATAATAGATTTGTAATTTTTTTCTAGCTAGTGATGGAGCTAATTTTGTTTCAGTAGAAGAATTTTTAAGAATTGTCTTCTCAAATATGCGAACACTATTCTTGAAGATGAAAAATTTCATGAGAGAACCAAGGAGAAAAAAGGCGGTTGGTAATTAATGTAGTTTTTGTAGGTGTATGTATATTGATAATATTTAGGGAAATATAGTTTAGGAGTACCGGACAGAGGGAATTAGGAGAAGAGATCTCAGTTTTGATATTGCTTACAAATAGTTCAAAGTAGGTCAATAGACTTAAAATCTCTATATGTAATACGTTTTCGTTTAATCTTTGTAAATTTTAGATTTATAGAGAATTCAACAGTAAAATGATCCATTATTAGTTCAATTTGGTAAAAGAAGTTAGGGTTTATACATTCAATTAGAGGACTGGATAGGGTATAAATATCATATCAAGTGTATTACGACTGGAATGGGTGGAAAATTATATATGTTAGCACAAGGAAAGAGACTCAGTTATGAGTTTAAAGTCATCATGGGGATAGATGGGAGAATTAAAGTTATAGTTTAAACCAAGAACTATTGATAGATAGGATGAAGTTTAAGGAAGATTATGGATAAAATCATGAATTTCATCAATTAATAAAATGGTTTCAGATTTTGGGGGACGATATATTACGGTGAGGTGTAGAGTTAAGCTAGGAAGCTTAAGCTAGGAAGCTTAAGCTCAATTGAGTGTCACCGAAATACAATCGCTATATAAATACGGAGGGAATAAAATGGATGGACAGAGGTAAAAATCATTACTTATAAATCCTACCCCACCATCATGGTTCGTTTGTCGTGGAGCGATATAGAAGGTATATCCAAAGTCCAAGATGGAGGCAAATATATCAGAGTCATCATTAGAAATCCAGGTCTCAGTATATGTGATTATAATATTTGTTGTATATATATATATTTGCTTATATATATATATATAAATAATACAATATATAATATAAATAGGATATATGTATCAAACAATACATTCACTGTCCTCTTCATCATATCTACTTCATGATCTACATATAGAATATTCGTCACTCGATATTAATGATGACCTATTACACCACACGTAGAAAAGAACCCATCAGGCTATTTACATCATAGAAAGGGAGCAGAGAAAACTCATGAAGGAGCTGTCGAACATTAAGAAATGTACTGGGGGTATCAATAACATTCTCCCTCGTCAGTATCGGTGTAAATTATCGTTTAGATAAGTACAATATATACCTTATAAGGTATATATTGTATATATATATATATATATATATATATATATATATATATAAATATAAGTATTCATATATGTATAGGTATTTATTTAGGAGTATGTTTATTCAAAGTAATTTAATATCTAGTAGGTCCTACACCCGTAATCTATATATCGATATGTGTATCTATTTTCTAATTACTATTTTCTAATTATTATTAGTGTAAATCTACTTTACGGATACGCCTACCTAGACGCGCCTAATCGTAATCAATAACGTATCGACACGCCCACATCGATATAACTTAATGCATGTACGTATCGCTAGTCTGATGTGCGTGATCATAACCTAACCAGAACGATTCGCAAACAACTCATCATATCATTACGAACACTACTTTTAGCGAGATGCAAAACAACGCTTCCACCGATCAAATCGCTCTCTCGAACTTCCAACAACGAAAGTAGAAATACGATAACCGGAGCCGAGCGCGTCTTTAATCAGGGTAGAACTCCCGACCCCGCACTGGTTACGGACGATAAAGAAGGGGGCGGAGGGGTATCGACCGTTACTAAAGAACAAAGCGTTACGCAACCCGCATCTCCAGCGGACATAGGCGACACCTCCGGCTCACAGAACGATAGACTTCAGGATACTCGTACCAAAGATGTCAAAACTTCACTAGTTTACACATGATACATTATATATATATATATAAATATGTGTGTGTGTATGTGTGTGTTTGTTTAAATTTACCTTGTTAAATTATATAATAAAAGTATTATTTAATTAATTATTAATGGATATTAATCACATATGTGAAATAATTAGATAACAATATGCATAACTAATGTTGTAAATATTAAATTTATTTCAAAAAGAGTACTTATGTATTATTAATAATGAAAGTTAATTAATTGATTAAATATATATATAATATTAATACTAATATACATTACATACGTCATACTAAATAACAGGATACATTATACGAAAACAAACAAGAAATGGTAAACGTAGGCGTAGAACAATCTGGAACAAAAGTCGGTCAGAATTCAACTTCATCGAAAGATACGAAAAAACCAAATAACCTTATCAAAAGGCCGACGAATATTCAGTTATCTAACCAAGCCCAATCACCGGTTTCTAAAGAAGGCATACACCACAAGCCACGCCTACTGCGACAAAACTCTAAGCTTCCATCGCTGGCATTGCTTAGTCCGGATAAAAAGGTACTACCAGAAATACCTATACCTCGATACGCAGGTGATGGAACCATCAGAACTCGATACAACTTACCTGATTCTGATGTAAGTAGTAATATAAAATATTTAATATATATATATATATATAGAATTTATATATTTTCGATATCAAAATAATAAAATACACATAGTCTATAGATCACTTTTTATAATTCTAATTTGTTGCGAACGTTTAATTTAACAATATTTTTCTCATTAAAATATAGAGATTTCTATATCGATAATATACAATAACATTCTCATAAATCTTCAAAATAAAAAATGCAATATCCCCGCACTATTTATTCTCTCAGCCACAAACGATATCACTAACTGATAGTTAATAACTACTCCACACTTAAACACAGCCTTACACTATATGGTATTGCATACAACTGGATATCCTATACGTCATCCCATCTTGTTCAACATTCTATATAAGTAGTAGTAAACGTTCCAGTAATACTTTCCTATATAGGAATGTTTCCTAAACATAACTTACATTTACTTAATTCTCGAGTATGCAGGCTAAATAGTCATAAAACATAATCATAACTATATCCACATTCCATGTATGTCATCTATCAGCATACGACATTTTACACTAATCCAATATATTTTACATATGATAAATTGTAATTTATATACTCGTTCATTTAATAAATTACTACACTACCTACAGGAATAATATATCTAATTCAATTAATGAAACCATACTAACTCTAGTATATAAGTGGATATTCCAATGCGATTTATTAATAATTGAAATTCCTAATATTATACTTGTCATAGTATTCGCAGTTGTAAATAAAGTTATTGTTATATAGTGTGTTATGAAAATGTCCTCATATTCCGACGTATCAAGTCTACAAATAAAAAAAATTACGTAATATATGTTCAACTTTTCTAAAATGTCTACTTATCAGATTTGTTACATAACACAATACGTATATGGATATGGCCTCCAAATACAAATAAGTCAATTATTACAACTCATTTATATGTAATAATCTTACAAACAATAATACACATTTACTAATAATAAATAGTATATATGTGTGTGTGTGGGTGTATAAAAATCACCCCATCCCCTATAGGAGAGTTTCTATGGTGCGAGTAAAAGTCGTTACATCCGAACCAAAGATAAGCGATGGTTCGAGAAGGAACTCTCCCTGTCCGATATATTCGGCAAGAAACCGGCCACAAAGAGACTGACCACCATCATTCTGGCCAAGGGGCTGGTGTCCAGAAGAACCACGCCCAGAACCCCGGCTATACAAGGCGTGTAGTATACTATAGTACTATAGCAATATACTACTATACTATAGAGCATACATAGATATGCATACTTAGCGATGCCCCATTAGGTGTCACCGACTACGTTTTGTATTATCATCATTATTATTGATTTTGTATTTATTACTTACGATTAGATTTATTATACATCTGGAAGAATCACTTTTGTTATACACAAATACCGATTAATTTATAAGTCATAATTCTAGACTCGAATAATAGTATACATAATTAGACTGACTTGCATACGTACACCATCACATATCTTTATATATATATATATATATATATATATATATATAGGTATATATATATATATTAAATTTACATATATATTACACATGCATATATATTACAATATATGTCATCATTATACCATGTATTATTTAATTATATTTTTTATTACGATTTATTATATTATATATAGTTCAATCACAATTGCATATTATTTATCCTAGTTGCATAATAAATATAATATAGTTATATTTAAAGTTAATTATCATGTTATAAAATAATAAATACATATATATATATATATATATAATTTAATGTTTAACAATTATCAATACAAATACATATATTGTAATTATCTACATGAAAATTTAGATTTATGATTTTTGACAATAAAATTTAATTACCAAAATAATTGAATTAATATATTATAGTACATTGACATATTTCACGCTACATTTTATTACATAATCCTCAATACACAATGTTATCATACTTTTTCAGATTAGTATGTTTTCTTTCAACTTAATTTCAATAATATATGTGCACGGATGAATTTATTCGTATAAGAAATATAATCTCTCTGGTATTATTTATTTATTATAAGTAACATGGATATGATGTATATACGAATGTTTATATAATAATAACAATCATACGTTAACAATCATAAAATAGTAACACATAAATACTTGTTACAATAATATATGATTTCGTTATATATATAATATAAAGTATTTAAATCTATTGTATCGAGTAAGGTAAAGAAAATTCTGTACATTTTAATTAAAGAATCTTTTTAGGTATAATAAATTACATACTTCAGAAAATTGTAAGATTCGCGGTACTGGGGTATGGATATAAAGAGAATAATATATAATACAGTATATAATATACACATGTATCACACATATTCTATATCATATAATTAGAATAAATATGGTGCCCAATTCAGTACAACAAAACTTTACAGTTATATAAAACAAACTGTAAGTCATAATATGTATCACCAGTGATGATTCATCAGTGGCTGAATTATCACGACATTATTACGATGAATACATGTAGAGGATGGTCACATTATCGCCCATTTTGCTGGCATCGGTTTAGGAGACATTCTATAATAATAATACAAAAATTTAAAGAAAGCATTTATAATGCAATGCGAAAGGTTCAGTTATTTTGATTATTACGAATAACATGGAGATTTAATTGTATGTATTTTTAAATAAACTTAAGGTCAATAAATCTATAGAATTATTTGTTCATTGATTTAATGATAATATCAATAACTATATAAGGAATGTATCAATAATCACAGAAGAAGATACTGATATAGATTTATATATATTGATAATATCCTTTTTATGAGTATTAAACGATTATTTCTGCATATATCATTCTATAAGTGTCTTATATATTTAATTGAGATTTACATTTATTCTTATAAACGTATAATGCCATATCTAAATACAATATGCGTATACATTATAATTTTCAATAAGTAAATTAGTAATAATAGACTAATCGTATAATATAATATATACATGTTTATAATAAAATAGAAATATATTATATATTTGAAATTTGCTAATTATGAAACCCAAAGAATGATTGATTTTGTAAATACTACGAATAATTCAAAATATAATATATATATTTATATATATATATATATATTATCAAATAATGATGTTATTAATTTTCTATATATATGAAATAAATAATGTAATTTAATTAATTTAGTTCCAAGATTTATTATTATTGAATTCAACTGCCGATGCATATATATCATCTGCCGCATTCGGAAATGGATATGCTTCTAATGATTCGAAGTTTACTTTGCCTGGTGATTGTTTTAGTTGCATTGATTATATAATATATTATATATACATAACACATAATGTGAGCTTTTATCATCAATCTACAATTAATTCTAATATAATACATTATTTTTATAAATAATTATCTTTTACCTTATCGAAAATTATATGATACACTAATGATACATATTAATTATTTATTATTTAATTAATTATTAAACTTATTAATAAGTTAAATATTTAAAAAGTATTGTTATATGTATATATATATATATATATATATATATATAATTAAAAAAATCTTAATAAATGTAAAAAATAATGTCAATATATAATAATATATATACATATATATTTTAATAAATATGAGAAATTATGACCATTACATAAGTTAAAATAAGATAATCTGTACATACCTTCGCGGTTGTATCTTGTGACTACAATAGCAAACACCGCCATTACTATAGTAACCGTAACTCCAGCTAATAAATAGGTATAAGTAGTCGTGTACTGTAACTTCAACTGTTGTACTTCAACTGTATAATATATATTTAATGTAAAATCCACCAAATAAATAAATTATAAATAATAATAACCATAATAGTTTATGATAATTTTCAAGGATTTATAATATATATTATACATAATAAATATATATATATATATATATATATATATATAATAAGATAATGCTTATTACAAACTCTTAGCCAATGTAACATTAGAAAAGCCTTCGTTAAATGCACATAGTTCGCTAGAATTAAAGTGAAACATTTGTGAAAGAGTAGCCGAGCACTTCTTTACGCAGTTGTTTTGCGAATTCTTACACACACATTTATCCGGATCCATTTCGTAAAGAGAAACGGGTTTTACCTGTATAAGATAATAGTTTTGTAAATTTTAACATCGATATGAAGAGATCGATAAGTTACTATTAAAGTATTTACCTAAAAACAACATTACATTACGATGAGTGAAATCTACATAACTATTTACTTAATAACCGATAGGTAATAAAATCCAGTGCATATGTCTGTGAAGTTCAAATGTGCATAATCATGTTCGAAATATCTTACCTGTAATATGGCTTCATTTTATTCAGAAATAAATAAAAGGATAAATGTTAAATTTATTAAAATTACAAAACTTTATAATTATTAAAATGTAATGAATAACTATAAGCATTATTACAAAATATATATAGCTAATGCATAAATATATAATACACAATTAATATAAATAATATAATATAATATAATATAATATAATATAATATAATATACTTATCTTACCACTGGTAAGTTACCAGGTCGAGCATGCTCGTCAGAAAAAATAAAAAAATATAATATAATAAAATATAATATAATATAGTATAATATAATATAATATAATATAATATAATATAATATAATATAATATAATATAATATAATATAATATAATATAATATAATATAATATAATATAATATAATATAATAATACAAATAATATTAACACGATTTAAGTAATTAAGTACATACATTATCGCTATATCGCTATATAATGTAGTCAACTAAATTATATACATATTATAAATTATTTTAAATATTATGGCATATGTACTTTCTGTATAACCGTATATATTTGTTGTTTTAGAGTTTGAAAGTTCTGGTTAAGTAGTTTTATCGTGTATTCTTTAAATCTACAATAAAGAATATATTGAAATTATACGTTATATATATATATATATATATATATTATATTTATAATTTGATAATAATATGTTAACACTAAATACAATATAATACTGCACACAATACCTACTGACATATACTATGCGTTTGTTATATAATATACATGTAAACTAAACGTAAACAACTCGCCTGTATATAGTAGGAGCCAATCTAAAGCGAACATTCAATACGATGTCCTTGCCAGGTCGTGTCCTAACGGTTATATTGTTCGATACCCAATTAGATGAAGGTAGATATATCACAATATCTATATAATAGTTTCAAATGTAATTGAAATCCTTCTTTTATAATAAATATTTAAAAATGAAAATTTAATTAAATTTAATAGTATTATATATATATATTAGTATATTGTAATTAACATATCATATCATTAATATAATTTGTAATACACAAATAAATTTCATTCAATGATGTATGAATAATTATATAATATATACATTTAAATTATATTATTATAATAATATATAAACATATGTCTAATTATATATTGATATGTTATGTTATAGTTAGTTATGTAAAATAACGTAGGTTACACGTACCAGGCGTGTGGAACTTTACGGAATTATTTTCTGTTGACGATAACAAGTCACGTGGAAATATGTCTATGTTCGTGATGTATGTCCTTGAGGGCATTGCATTGAACCGATATTCAAACTTAAACTGCAGGGGTTAAGATATATTATTTGTATTATTATTACCTCACTCATAAACGCATTATATATATATATGAGTATATATATATATATATATATATATATGTGCTATAGTATAACCATTATATTTGGTGGTAACTGACTGGTATAGTTAAGTTTGAAGGTCACACAACGAGACTTGCCCGGACTTTTAGTTAGAGAAGTGAATCGCAATCTAAACTCTTCTATTCCTTGTAAATCTTTAAATAAGGTTATTTTAATAATTAATTTGATAAAGGGTATAATAATAATAATATCATTGTATAACATGATAATAACAATTAATATTATTAAAATTTCTTCTCATTTTTATTAATATATAATTATAACACAAATTGTAATTTAATATCATACATATATTAACGTATACTTTATATATAATGATGGCGACATTAATTTATTATATATATATTTATAGCTTTTGCGAAGCGAAAAAATCATTAAGATACCTTAGAAAACTCGTTGATACAACTATAGTTCCCTATGGGGGAATGTAACCTGCCACGGACACTTTAACAATAAATGGTCTTAACATTTTTGTCTTTATGACTCATTATTTTTATTCAAAAATTACAATATATTAATATGATTATATGATTATATACATTATTGTTATTTTAAAATTGTATTTAATCTTTTAATTTCATAGATAAAGGGGGTGTCCGTATTCGGTACCCATGTCCGAATACGGACACCCTGTGTTATAATACGGATACCCTATATAAGACTAGATAAACTACATATTATTGATGAATCAATCATACAAATTACAATTATATTATTTATAATTAATGTTATCAATAATTTATTCTAATTTAATTAGTTAATAATTTATTTATTTTTATAATTTTTTAATTAATAATACAATTTAAGTATCTAAATAATACACATTTTAGATCTAGCTTAATTGGTGATATCAATATTATAACGCACGCGATTTTTATGAAAATCAGAATAGTTCATACGCTTCGCGCTGATTGGTTATAGGGTGTCCGTATTAAGACATCTAGAATATCCGTATTATGGAATGATATGGTCTCTAGATATATGTTTATAACTTAATGAATATTTGAAAACAAATATAGAAATTATATATATAATTTTTAGAATGCTTTATTTTTTAATTATATTGTGTTATATTTTATATAGATACATTTGTATATTCTTGAGAAGGTTTTTAGTTGAAATTTATTTCATAAATTTAAAAACGTATTAAAAGTTAAAAGTGTTAAAAATCAGTTTATTGGATATATCAGCAATATTTAGAATAATTGAAAGATAAAAATACTTTTTTAGACTATATATATATTTATGAATATTTTATTCATTAAACATTTTTTGTATGATTTATGGTTTCTGAGATACTGAGAATGTCCGTATTCGGTTACTTTCCCCTATATATAGAGTATAAAATAATAACAACAAAAAACAAATAACTAATAACACACATATATATATATTGATTGATTTATGGATTGATTGATTGAATGAATGTTTATTTAGATATTTACATATCTCATTAATAATAAGTTATAAATATCTATAAATAAAATAATAAAACAATAATACAATTCATATAATATAAATTCATACCATTTAAAATAATAAAATAAACCGAAGGAAATAAATGAAGTAATAATGACAAACGATATAAGTATTACAAGTTACCCCTAAGCTTAATGTTTGTGTAGATATATTGAATATATCATGAGAACGGTATATATATATATATATAATATATATAGAGTAGGAGTTAATTCTATAGGTTAAGTTCAATATAACTTAGGTACCAAGTTTTATTTTATTGTCGGAGAATAGGGATAGAGCGATGAGGAGAAGCGTCATTTAAGATATAGATGAAACATATGTATACTATAGGAACATAAATATAAGAGGGACATTGTTTAAAATTAGGAGTGGTTTTATTTTCAGATCATACTCTAACAGTGAAGATTCTTTAGATATGATATTCATGACACTTTTTAGTAATACAGATATATTTTTATAAAATATTGTTGATGCGTTTAAGTTTTTAAACAAATATTATTTTTAATAATAAAATCTCGAAATTTCGCTACTCCTAAGTAATTGTAATGTTTATGTTTATAAACAAGGACATTTATTTGAATTTTGTACATTTTATTTGTATTTTATCGTAATGGATCAATATAATAGTCTATGTTTTTCATAAATACTATATCTATTATAATAGATAATATTAATATATAATAAATATTATCTATAGTATCCCTAATTACAATATTAGTTATTGGATAACCATTTTTTTAAATAAAATAAAATTTATATATAAATACAAAATTTCTAAAAATTGTGTTACTTTGACTATTTATTAAAATTATAAAGAGCTATTAATTTATAATAATTGAACGCTAAATATAACATATTAATGATAGGTGCGACATCTGAAATTGAGAACATAAATGGAGTTTCAAATTTTGTTTTATATAATATTATTAAAATATTAAATATTAACTTTAAAATGATTTATAAATTATGTTTTTAGGTAAAATATAAAATAAACACTCTTAAAAGTATATCATTTAAATAACCAATATTCATATATGACTATTTATTTATAATAAAATAATGTGATAAGTTATAGTCTGTATATATTTCATACATTTTTCATAATTATATTGTAAATATTTAGAATGAATTTATTCAGTATAATTATTTTGATTAATTTCACTCATTCAAAACTATCAGGTCCTTCAATAAATCTTTGAAATTGTCAGAATATATATAACTATATAATATTTACATTTTTTTAAATTTAATAAATATTAAATTGTAAAATATCCATACTACTTTATTTTCAAAATAATAATAAAATTATTATTGTAATGAATTTAATATTATTCATATGAACTATACACATTGCACTTATTCTGAAATTTTCATGATTGTAGCTTAATTATACATGTGAAAAATATACATATTTACATTGATTCCTATTTTTCCCATATTAAATTTTACCAGGAAGAATCTGTCCCAATATAGACCCAAATTAACAAAAATTATAGGGTATTCTCAATACACATTTTTAAATGTACACCATTTGAAGGTCGAATCCATATTCAACAAAATGTTGTTTAAAATCACTCTCACCGGGCATAACAGGGCCGTAGCCTTCTAGGTGTTATATATATTGTTATTCTTATTGTTATTTTTATTTGGTGGATTCCTTTCATCCCATCCAGGAACGCAGATGAAGTTTTCACTTATAACCATATATGGCTCTAATGTCCCTTCGAAGCCGCTCAAACTATATATATATATATAGGTATATAGATAACTAACCTCGATGCAATGGCCGTGAAGTGGTATCTCCTTCATCACTGCTATCATTGCCATATCCGCCATTGTACATTTGCCATGTGACTAAAGCCACCGGTTTCAGATCTCCGTACCGGTCTCTTTGACGGGTCATCATGACCTTGAGAGCTTCCGGTAATGGCGGATACACGTCAGCCAGTACAACGAGTGTCCTCGCATGGCAATCTGCAATGAGGTAACTTAAATAGTCAATACGATTTGTATTATGTTAATATATTTGTTAATATACATATATGTTAATATATATATATATATATATATATATATATATATATATATATATATATATATATATATATATATATATATATATGTGTGCGTGTGTGTATATGTGTGTATGTATGTATGTACATATATGTATGTAATACATACTATGTATCCCATTATTTTATTTCATAAAATATAATTCGTACTTAGTTCTTAATCAAAAAATTATCAATATATTTTATTTAAAACTAATGTAATAACTAAAAAAAATAGAATATATTGTATATATAATGTAATATAATTTATAATTATATTTCTAAATATGAATTGTATAAATTAATAGTGACGTTATATTTGTATAAGTATATTTGTTTAAACATTAACGCTTAAACGCTTTAAAGCGGGACTCTAACTATAATGTATATCAAAATGAACGTTAAATATAATAAATACCTTTAAAATTGTAAAAAATCTGTATTTTATATAAAAATAATGTCATGCCATGATTATAACTATAATATTTTAAATATAAAAAACATAGTTTATTTATAATACATACTATATTGTCAAAATAAAATAAAAATTGATATAATAACATATATTTTAAATATATATATATATTGTATACTAACTTTCAATTACTTTACATGTAATATATCTCTGTAAAATATAGATGAAATATGTATTTTATATATATATATATATATATATATGTAATATATGATAAAATAAATAATATTTTAATAATATATCTTATATGCATATATTATTAAAATATTATTTATTTATAGAACCGTGGTTCTTTTTACAGTGTAATGCCCTAATGGTATATACTTTGAACAATCATAATGTAATACTATTTAAATATTAACAATTATATTATTCTGGTAGTATTATTAATATTATTTTTTATAATTATAACATAATAATATTTCTATTATTGATTAATTGATAATTTATCAAAAAATATATAGTCGAAATATATAATCGAAAATATAAAGTATACTTATATATATATATAAATATTTCTATCAATAACATATGTTATATAAATAAATAAAGCCTATAGGTATATAGCCAAAGCCTATTATAATACGAAATTAAAACGTTTTACAGTTACCGTAAAAATAAAAATATAATTGAAAATATCTTCCCTAAAACTGCACATTCTCGTAAATTATTTTTAAACACAGCAATTGAATTATATTTAAGACAAATGTATTACTATTAACATTATTACACAACGACTTCATTTAATTTAATTTTTCCTAAATGGAAGAATCCATGAAAATAGTTATGAATGCTGTAAAACAATATATAAGAACCAAGATACATCCATATTTAAAGTGCCAATATATACACTAATTAAACATATGCAAAGGTAAGTATACCTATAGGTATTAATACATATTTTATATAGTTAATTAATATATTTGTATTAATATTATTATATACACACAACCATACATATATAACAGTTATGCTAATTATATAATTATATAATATGTATCATACGATCACTTAATAATAATATAATTATGTAAAAATAACATTATTTTGTTATATAAATATATCTATATATAACTCTATATATATATATATATATATATATATACATTATTATGGTGTATATATTATACTATTACAGTATAGTAGTATATATTAATGATATTATATAATATGGTATGCTACGCAATGAACTTAAGTTACTTACTAATTAGTAAGTTTAAAATTGATTAGGAATAACAAAATAATAGTATATAATGGTCCACTATGACGCATTAAAAATGACTAATTTCATAAATTATAATTTATATATATACTTTATGATTTATGAAATTAGATTAGTAATTTTTTCATAAAAAAAATATATGTGTAAACAGATTATGGTATTGGCAAAGAGTAATTATTAATATTATTAATTTATAAGTGATTGCTGTTAGTGTATTTAATTATAATCGAAACATCGTTGAAATCTTTTTTACAGATTAGTTTCGAATATATATTAGAGAATAAAATATTAAAAATATTTCAGAAGCCCGAGAAAACAATACAATAAAATAAAAATACATTAAATACATATTATTAATATTACGTACGTAACTT
>OZ025240.1:49285472-49445472 GCA_964019155.1 Osedax fenrisi | reverse complement strand
AATAGTATACTCCTACATTATACATGCTAATAGTATACTCCTATATTATACATGCTAATAGTATACTCCTATATTATACATGCTAATAGTATACTCCTATATTATACATGCTAATAGTATACTCCTATATTATACATGCTAATAGTATACTCCTATATTATACATGCTAATAGTATACTCCTATATTATACATGCTAATAGTATACTCCTATATTATACATGCTAATAGTATACTCCTACATTATACATGCTAATAGTATACTCCTATCCATATACAACGACGGTAACATCTATTCCGTATAGACCTTATAAAGATATGAATGTATTGCGAAAGTTGAGAATACATGTAATTCATAATATTGTAACTGAATATGTGATTAATGATATCTTATACACGTATGATGTTAACTTGTCTGGTTAGATCAAAGGTATACAGAGCGATTCAGTACCAGCCCCTATAGGGGAACTTTATAAAGGACATTTCCGTGTGTCCGAATATTTAAACTGTGCCCATAGTAACGGTAAACAACTGCGTGTGACGTTATACTGTGTACACTGTACACTGTATACTGTACACTGTACACTGTACACTGTACACTGTACACTGTACAGCTATAACAATCATAACTGCCATATTAATTCCTATACATAACTGAATAAGAATGGGTATCGATAATGTATTTATCTTAATAATTAATAGTTTAAACTTATAATTATAATATAATTTGTACATAACAAACCTATTATTAATGATTATAACTTAACGTTTAAGTATTGCATTTAATACATTTTCGGAATCTAGTATAATTGCATATTATAAATAGAATTGTATATTTGTATTAGTTACTATATGTAAATATATCACGTTTTGAATAATGTATATTATTGATGAGATTCTGGAAGTATATTATCGTGGCTATCTCTCAAAATAATTTAATAATTAATCGATAAACAAATATAAATAATCAGTACATCCCCTTTTTGTTAACCTGCCAACAGGTGTCACCTTATTCACTCTATTGTTAATAATCATGAATATATATATATATATATATATATATATATATATATATATATATATTATTTAGCGAATAACCTATTATTCAATATAAACCGATAGGTAAACTAAAATACACCCCCAGTAACACAAATTTAATAAATGTATTTCTGATCACCACGCGTATATAGATATAATTTCTCTAATTTTATATCAGTGATTTAAATATTCTAGCGATATTTATTTTGTTGTGTAATAAAAATGCATTAAGTTTTTTGTAATTGTTATTCATTTATAAATAAGATATTCAAATGTAGATTTATAAATTATATTTTCCAAATGGTGTTATAGTATATGGTAGTAAATATAAATTAAAAATAGTATTTAAAATATAAAATATGTGTAATTTGTAATCTATTTAAATATGTTAAATTATTTTAAGATTTAATTTAATAGGATTTAATTAAATACCTGCTATCAATTGTTGTTTGTAAATTACAAAATCGGTGTAACTCTTTATACAATTTCATACATATATAAATATTTAATTAATTTTTATTATTTATCATATTAATCTCTCTCTTGAAATGTAAATATAAAAAATATAGTATTACATATTTACATGAACTTAGTGTAGAATATTATTGCTGATTGATGACCAATCCGTTCAAGTATTAATTCGGCATGCAATTATTAAGGATGTCTTGATCAATACATACTTCTATTTTAAAGTCATTTATCTAACAAATTAAATGTGTATAACAAAATCATGTAACATTTGGTTTTACTTGAGTAATATGTGCAAGATATGTTAAGGACATATGTGTATAATTAAAATCAATGGTAATTAAAATACAGATTTAAACTATAGATATTTATAAATAGTGGATTAAAAATCATATTACGTAATGGTGTGCGACACATCGAATATTATATATATATATATATATATATATATACTTCAATATATGAATTATATTATTACTTCTGTGAGTCCTGTGCAAAGTTACATCTGTTGAATAAATACTTACGAACTCTCCCAACAGTGTTCTTTTCAACTTCTTAATGCTATAGCATCTATAGATAATATGGTATCTATAGATAAGTAATAAATACAATTTATTTGATAAAAAATTATTATTTATTATAATTATTCTATATCTGATATTACTAAGACTTAGCTAACTAAAGATAATTATTTTACAGAATCCCAAAATCAGGTGATAATTTCGAATTGTTATTTTCTAATCGGTATTCGTGAACTCGTAGTGGAAGCCTTGCCCTGTCTATAGACACAAAGAGTATACTGTAATCTGAACTTAGACTTAATTCGAACTCCAACCATTCGTTCTTAAAATGCTGATCTGACATATTAAATTATTTCATTATCTAGGGGACTGAACGGGGTAGTGGCCGAGAACGGAGTAGTGGTCGTTTTAATTAACGCTTAAATGGTGCTAAATAGGATAAAAAGTTCTATATATAATATTTAGATAATCAAAATGTCTATAATATAAAGTACATTTTTTTTAAATAATTAACTAATTACTCTAATTTATTACATAATCATTTGTTGTCAAATGTTGACAAAAAACATGATTATATATATTTATGCTTATTTTTGTGTAAGAATATGTGTATATAAGCCGTAATTCGAACTTCTGCTGGCTTAAGTTTACATATATATGTACGCATATATGCGACTATAGTCTATTGTACATTACGCATAAGGTCTATTATATTGAATTGCCTTAATAGCTATCCGACACGCAGGTGTTAAATGTATCTAGTCGGAAGTGCCAGGAATTGAAAACTGTGCAATGTTCATCATGTTCGGTCTACTCCGAATCATCTTTCTGTCGATTATCGCAGCAACAGACTACATAATTCTCTACCGTACGAGATTAGATTTAGTAATTACTTTTTATAATGCAAATTATTCACGAATTTTAAATGATTGTAATTCATTCTCTTTTGTATTACTTCTTTCTTTTTTTTTTCATTGATGATTATAATCAATAGAACGGCGTCTATAAACGGCATATGTTTCGTATTCAATAAACAATATCATAGTAATATAAGTAAACCAAAATATAAATATTTAGATATAAGTATATAATGTATATCTAAATATATATATATATACATATATATATATATATATATATATATATATATATATATAGGTTAATCCTAATGATAAAATTGTTTACTTATATAGTGGAGTGTTATATACTAAAGACTGCATTTATATAGTGGGGTATTATATACAATAATATATTATAATATGGTAAAATAACATTTTTCTAATAATTACTTACATTACTTAACACATTACTTATAAATATATAATAAATTTGTTATGTATACATGATACACAATGCTTATAAGTGTATTTATACATTTAATAAATTAACTCATTATTGTCAATTATTTTGTATTGAATATTAAAATTACCATAAACATTTTAAAATATTGTCAAAATAAATGACAAATTAATTAACGAATTTATTTTCTAAATCGTATATCAGAGAATGCATATATGCACGTATACGTATACTGTTCAAAATGTCATTGTAAATAGTCAACATTTGTTAGGAAAGATATGACAATAACGCTAAATCGTGTAATTCAAGTATATACTCCAAACATGAACAGCGCCACCTACATAGGATCATTTTTCGGAAAATTGTGTTGTTTATAATGTAAATTCGTATCATGATAGTTTGCAAACTTACACTTTTTATAAAATAATGTGTTATCAATTATTATTTATATGATGAAAACTAAGTGTTCATTAATAACATATAACACATAAATAGGATATGTTGGTTCAAAATACATATCTATGTGACGAATTAAATCTAACTTACATTGAATGTAATTTAATAGAACAATGAAAACATTTTGTATGAAAATCGAGGCAAACCTAAATATATTTCAGTGGTTTTGATACTACTGCTAGTAGCGGCAGACTTACGTTATTTATATATGGAGTGTTGTATATTTGCTTCGCAAAATCTTAGACACTGTAAGTACACAAAAGTATAATATAAATAAATGAAATTAAATGTTATATTAAATGTTATAAAAACTATTTATTAATATATAATTAATAATTAATAATAATTAAATAAATTTTATTATGATATTATTTAATAAATATCGTACGTAACATATCGATACACATAGCAGACATGAAGGCAACGTGGTGGGAAGTTCTTATTGCCATAGCAACTGGCCTTTTATACGGCTTAATAATAGGTTACGGGTTTAAATATTACATGATACACAGACATAGCACTGAAATGAGTAATGGTTCATCTAACACCGACTCGATACGACGTGATCCCAACATCCGATTCGACCGATCCTACTTCGATCGACTACAGTCCGCGAGATCGTCTTCGAGCGGTTCTCAAGCCGACGAAGCCCCGCCCATTTATCGATCTAACGACCGCATCGACGCCGGATCGCCGTCAGGAAGCGCTCGATCCGACGAAGCCCCGCCCCCTTATCGACGGAGTGACGCCTCTATCGTGTACAGAGTTAACGATGAATCTATACAGATTAATCGCATACCGCCCCGAGATTAGACCGGCAGAATGCGCTAGGAACCCCCGTATCGTGCGCTTACTCTATACTAAGTACCTTAGTTACATCGGTACCGTGTAGTGCCGGTATGCAGGTATCGAGTATGTGTTCGAATGCAAAGTCCCGAATTTATTTATTAGTAATTCAGAAATCCTGACAAATATGGATGAACTAAACTATTAAATAAATATATATATATGGGAAAATGTTAACTTTTATAAATATATATTTATTAAATAAATATATATATATATATATGGGTACATTTTAACTTTGTTTTTATAAATATATAATTATATAATTTATATGCAATATATATATATATATATATATATGTACAAAAAGTTACTCTATACCTCTAAAATGTATCAAGTTATCGACCTATATCGCAGTTATCCTCCATATCTAAGACATTAAAGCGAGTTATGTTACCCAACCTATTAAATTCACTACATACAATTCTATTTTTGGTTAGTATCAAAAAGCGCATCTTACTCATCGCAATATTGAAACTGACCTTACTTTGATCATTAATGATATTCTTGATAATAAATCCCCATGCTATATTATGCTACTGGACTTAATCTAGATCTTTTCAATCAAAATATTATTTCCCATATATTTTATTGAGTCTATAGACTCAATAAAATTGGTATCGGTGAAGTTCACAGTTGGCTTTTATTTCGTCTATAACTTTTTCTATTTTAACTCCTCTTCGTCTCTTCCTTATGTTAATATGCATGGTGTAACACGAGGCTCTGTTCTTAGTCCTATATTTTGATTATTTATATTCTTTCTATAGAAGTAATATTTCCTAATATTAACTATCACATTTATGCTGAATTTCACTATAACCTCTCACCTATAGGTCTATATATATAGACTACCTTGCACACATTAATAACATGATACACACTTCCAACTATTTTATACATAATATTAGATAATCTCGTTATAACTTACCTATGTCGACATGATCATGACTACATTCTTAATTCACTCGCTATTATTCAGTAGAGTTATCCATTGATATTCATTATTATGCATATAGTACATGTACTTTACTGCGTTATATTACTGTATACAGTATATATATATATACTTATTTATCTTTGGAATCATATATGTATACTTTATATATAGACGTATTAAATTATTAAAACTTAACATTTCACAAGCATTTGATAGTATATATCATGCTATAATTAGGTATACTTTACTATAAATAGAATATCGCTAATGGGAATGATTCTTTAAATAATGTATTCGACTTAACAAATATATTCTCTTATTCGGTTAAGATTTACGATTGTATTTCATCGGATCATATTTCATTACTCGGGGTTTCATATGGATCCACGTTTGGTCCTATACTTTCATTGTTTATATCTCTCCTTTTAAATATATAATAAAACAAGCACCTAATGTGAAATATCATATATATATATATATATATATATATATATAAATATATGATGTTATTCAAATTTATGCCGAATCTTATCATAATTTTCAATATTATAGTATTTAATCTGATACTTGTAGTAGACATGTTTTTTTTAATTTTATATATGGTATGCATATAATTTTAGACGACCACAAAAATATCAACAAAAATAGAAAAAAATGACTAATATGTTATTTTCAATTAATGATGCGCGCGAATAATATTATTGGCTATTGTTGGAAAGTAACCTAATACGAACACTTTAACAATACACAATCTTAATATTTATTTATTACAATTTGTATTCAAATATTACAATATATTTATATTATATGATTATAGATATTATTGTGATTTTAAAATTTTATTTAATATTTTTTATTTAATATATAACGGGATGTCCGTATTCGCTACCCATGTCCGAATACGGACACCGTGTAGGGTTTTATACACATGTATTATAGTACATACATCCTATATACCACAAGGATATATCAGATAATAGTGATGAAACAATCTGATGAATTAAAATTACATTATATATAATTAATATTATGAATAATTTAATATAATAGAATTAGTAATTAATTTATTGATTGATTGATAATTTATTTAAGCAAATACATAGCCGAAAATATTATCGAAAGTATAAAGTATAAATATTTGTAATGATA
The DNA here is from genome assembly GCA_964019155.1 of Osedax fenrisi. Classification (NCBI taxonomy): domain Eukaryota; kingdom Metazoa; phylum Annelida; class Polychaeta; order Sabellida; family Siboglinidae; genus Osedax; species Osedax fenrisi. The sequence continues at coordinate 49,438,760 of OZ025240.1, read as the reverse complement.
ACATAGAAATAAACAAAGAATAATACGAAATTAACAAATTAAAGAAATTAAAACGTTTTACAGTTACCGTAAAAATAAACGAAAAATGATCAAAATAGAAATATAAGATAGCGTCAAAATAATCTAAAATATAAATAAAAACATGATTTTGTAAGTGGCATCGAAATATTCAATTTCTACTTTAAATTTATAGAATTCTTCTTATCTATGTACCCTGTTTTAGTAATAAATTATTAGTTATATAGTTTAATATTTAAATGATACATTTTAAATATATTATAAACAGAACATGTTAAAAATCAATTAAACCAATACTAGAATGAAACATACAAATAATGTAATACTTATTAAAATCTGTAATAATAGTAGGTAGTACTTTATTAATTTTATATTTTAATTGTATAATAAATTTGAAACATATATATATATATACAAACAGAACATGTTAACAATAAAACAAACCAATAATATTACGAAATAAACAATATAATACTTATCACTATAATCTTAAATAATAGTAAATTATTAATATTGTATTTTAGTAATATAATACATTTGAAACATATATACAAAATAAATATAAAACAAAAATATAATACAGAACAAACAACAATAAAATAATACTTCCCACTTTATCTATAATAATAATTAATTATTAATTTTATATTATAGTATATTTGAAATATAGATATAAAAACCCAAATTTTCTATAACAAAAACAAATTTTAAAAAAAAAACCCCGAAGAGATAATGCAATAATTATAATACAACATGAAACATAAATCAATATAAAATTATAAATTTCTGTTAAAAAAAGTTGTTTGTAAAAACAGATTTTGTTTATTTTATTTTTAAAAGATGAAACAGATACAGATTGTATTATATCATTATTTAATGAATTAAATATATTAACTGATCTATTATTAATTATATTTTTAATTGTATTATCATAATTATGTATTACATTTATTTTTTTACAATTACCTCTAGTTCTACAATTATTCGAAATGTTAAGAATATCAGATATATATCTGTATAATTATTTGAAATTTTAAACATTGTAGTTAGATCTATTTTTAATCTTCTATGTTCAAGTGATTCTAATTTAAAATATTCCAACCTCTCAATATATGATTTATAATTAATATGTAATGAATTTGTATATCCTACGCATCTTGTAATTAATCTTCTAGTAAATAATCTTTGCACTCTTTCAATTTGGTCTATGATACTTCGAAATTTACTAACCTTTGAAAAAGGTGACCAAATGATGGATGCATATTCTAAAATTGGTCTGCAATAAATGTTATATGCATTTAATAATACTCTTGGGGATTTTGTAGTAATGCATCTAAAAATTGAATTCAAAGAAAAATAAGCTTTTTTTACAAATATAATCAATATGTTTATTAAATAAAAGGTTATTTTCAAATGTTATTCCTAAATCTTTATAAAAAGTAATGTTTTCTAAATGAATATTATTTATAAAATATGTTGATGGAGTTACCTTCCTTAAAGTCATAACTGCACATTTTGATAATGAAATATTTAATTGCCATTTATTTTCTCATTGTTAAAATAAATTTAAATTATTTTGTAATAAAAAATATTTCACTCTCAGATGCGTAAGAAAAATATATTTTTGTATCATCGGCAAATAAATCAATATGAATTTTTGAAGAGAATATACTAGGAAGATAATTAATATATAATAAAAATAAAATTGGACCCAAAACCGATCTTTGTGGTACTCCAGATTTTACAATAGAACTATTTGAAAAAGAATTTTCAACACGTGTAATTTGAGATCTATTCGATACAAAATTATAAAACCATTTTATTATTTTATTAGATATACCGTATGATTTTAATTTATATAATAGTTTTTCATGAGAAACAACATCAAAATATTTTGCAAAATCAATATATATTATATCTACACATTTTTATTATTCAATTCATTATACCAACATTTTAAACATTTTGTTAATTGTAATTCTGTTGATTTTCCACTTATAAAACCATATTGATTTTTTGTTAATAAATTATTAGATTTTAAATAAAAATTAATTGTTTAGAAATAATACGTTTTAAAACACTATAGTGTATACACATTATACATGTTATTGAAATAGGCCTATAGTTATTTGAATTTGATGGTTTACCCTTTTTTAAATTGGTGTGCACACCAATCATGATTATAGATTTTTTCCAAATTTTTGGTATATTACCCGATAATAAAGATGAATTAAAAATAATATATAAAGGCCTAAATAATTCATTAGATAATAATTGTAACATAGAAGATGTTCCGAAAGTATGTGTACTTTTTAGTCTATTTAAAAATATTTTAATTATTTCAGGATTTAAATCAAAATTATCAAATTTTTGTTTAGTTAAATTATAAAATTCGGGTAAATTTCCATTATCATTTTGTTGAATTGAACTAAAATATGAATTTAATGTATTTGCTTTATCGAGATCTGAAAATAAAATATTATTATTTGATATATCAATTAGAGGAGATACTCCAAATTTTATATTTTGTCTTTTTATCATAAATTTATAAAACTTTAATTTATTTTTTTAATTAATCTCTCTTAAATTTAAAGATTCTAATTCTTTGGATAATTTTTTTGTTGCTTCTTTCCAATTATATTTATATTGTAAATTAGTTTTAGATTTTCGAAATAAATGTTTTAATTGCTTCTTCAATTTCAATATATTCTTCTGAAGTACATGTGTTATTGTATTATTTATATTAGGAATATGTGATATAAATAATTTCTTTAGAACATTATTAAAATATTCTACTTTTTGATCGATATTATAATCATTTGAATTTAGATATGCCCAATTAAATCTAGAAAACTGATATTTAATCAATTTTATATTAGCATTATTGAAATCAAAATTGTTTGATTTTAAAATCTTTTTACATGGGTATTTTTCAATATTTACTTTATTAAATGAAATAGAATGGTCACTTATATTTTTGTATAATCCGAAATAGTATCCAATATTTATATTAGATGGTAATTGTTTTTCATTAGTAAAAAGTAAATCAATTATATTATTATTACAAGTTGGTTAATTGTGTTAATTAATTTTTAATAATCGAATTGTAAAGTAATGCATTACTTTTTGGATACCTAGGAAATGTATATTCTTTCCTATTGAAATTTGGTAAATTAAAATCTCCTATATGTATAGAAGAATTCGAATGTTGTATCAAATAATTTAAATATCTGTACATGAGATATTACATTATAATTTGGAGGTCTATAAACACATATAATATTAAATGGAATTTTTAAATGTATATATTGAACATATATGTGTGAAATAAAACTTCTTACAGGATATAAACTAGATTTACAAAATATCGCAACACCTCCTCTATGAATTAATTTATCGTATCTAAATAATATATAATTTTTTCCACCGATTAAATATACAGAATCTCTATTATCTACTGTTAAGAATGTTTCAACTAAACATATAATGTCATATTTATTAGATGAAAGTAAAAATTCCAAAACATTCATTTATTTCTAATACTACGAGCATTAATGATAATTGTCATAATATATATTTAAATTGTTATTTTTAATATTTGCATCTTTATCGCCGGTTAGTCATCTAGAACCTGTAGTTTTATTTTTATTTTTATTAATAATGGAATTTGTATAAGTAATATATAACAATTTCCACACACTAAAATGATCTTCACCATATTCCAGTCAATTTTATTATTTATAATATATCTGTATAGTATAATATCTGATGTCGTTCTAGTGATATTTCATCTAGAGATGTTCTAATGAATGCATTTTGTAGATCTCGTAATCTACATAATCGGTTAACATTTTATAACATAATTTTTGTTGAGACCACATTATCTAAAATTAATTTTAATTTATAAAATGATAATTGAACTATTGATAATACATACTATTTATTAATATCTACTGTTTTACAAATAATATTTACTAAGTATTTAAGGAAATTAATTTTATCATTATTAGGAATATTTATATTGTGAATAATTATTTCATTATTGCTATCTAGGTATATTATATACCTATATTATTTTCAATAATATTTACTGATTTTACCAAATTGTCAGTATAGGTATCAGAAGTGGTTACAGTAGAGGTTACATTAGCGGTTACGTTAGCGTATGTTTTTTTAACAACAATCATATCACTTATTTCAGTGATTTTTGATAATAACATATTTAATTTTGTTTCTGTGATATTTATTAAATTATTAATATTACTATTATCAATAATAGTAGCCCAGTATTCAATACTCGTGTTTAACTTGGATGTATCTCGAGTTTAAAGTTAAAGTTCTAGACGATGGTAATAAGTTATTTAAACTGTGTAGATGTATTGGTGTATTATCATTATTATTATGTATACATGTATTAGGTTTACATTTAAATATAGGTACACCTACATATATAAACCTACAATTGTGTGATCTAAATAACTGAATAGCATATATTGGTGGTGATTTATTAGACCAATTTGTTTTCATAATTTGTGCTTTATAGGCATTTGCCTATAAGCATTTATAATGGTATTTATTACCACATGAAAATATATAATATTCGTTATTAATTTCTAAATTATTCCTACATGTACTACAATCCATTGTTAATGTAATAAATATATTACAATTATATAGTTTTAAAAATTATATATATTTTTAATAAACTGTTTCCCTATGATTTTAAATTGAACAATTGCCAAATTCTATTTTTCTTGTTTAATAAATAAATTATGGTTGCGATGTTTCAATTTTGTTATTTTCGAAATCGATTTTAAAACCTTATCCTTTACTGTAATGACTACGTAAATATTGAAAGTAATTCCGTATAATATAGATAACTAGTTATCAGAATGTATGTCGAAATTAATTAGATTTAAAGAAATTTAATTTTTTTTAATTTGTAGAAATAACGCTTTAATTTTATGTGACTTTACATTTTTATTAATTTTTATTATTTTATTAATTGATAATAAAAATGAAGTATCTAAATAATATACACGAAACATATTAATAAACTAGTATTCTGAATATAAATTATATTAATATTAATATTATGAAATATTAATAGGAATATATATATAGGATTTATATACGTTTTATTACTATTTTAATATATTAATTATTAATAATTTAATATATAAATTAATAATATTTTAATATATTAATTATAAATATATTGATATATTAATTACACTGGTCGATATTTGAAAACAAATTCTCTGAAGTATGGGTTCTGTTAACTATTATAGACAAGTTTTTCTCACTGATTTCAAATATGTTAGTATTTTTTTTCAGATAAGATCAAGTTTTTTATTTATTTAAGTTAGAAAATTTATGAAAAAATAGGAAAAATATAGAAAATTAACGGAAATGTAACGAATTATTTCAATAGTATTTGATATATTTTAATAAATAATGATACAAAATAATAATATACATAGTTAATAATATAATAATCATTGATTAAACGATTCTTTTAATGATTTTCTTCTATTTGAAGTCTTTTATAACCTTTTATAACCCTTTTTGACTCCAACAATAATTATCTAGGATGTTAATAGTTACGTTTCCTTCGTATATATCTTCTATAGTAAAAATATCCTGATTAAAGCACCCTACTTGTTCTTCACTATAATCAACAAAGTTATCAGAAAAATAGTCTAGATGTGTACTGAGAAAATTAATGTTTATGGACATACGGGCTCAGATATTTATAAAACATAAAACAAGTCTTCCACAATATTTACATATTCTGTATCTACCTATTTGTCGAAAACAATTATAATAATTGACTCTAATTCTAGTCAGCTCTTAATTCAATATGTCTCATACATACATCAACATTAGTATTACTCATAAAATCCCTATGGAAGAAATAGCTATTTGTTGGTCCATTATAATTTCTCTCCTTATCTTAGTTTCAATAATATTGGGAAATATTTGTTGTAAAATCGTGCGCCATCCTATCCAATACTTTTACAAAATTATTCATTAATATAAGTTTAATATGTAATGGAGGTAATAGTATATCATTAATGTATATAACATGCCTGTATTAATAAGCGATTGTAACTTAGCCTTGTATGAACCATGCTAAAATAAATTAATAAATGCTCTGTAGATCTGTAGGTCCTAACTAACAAATCACGATATGTAGGATACAATGAATAGCATATAGGCTCGACAATCTCATAAATAGAGAAAGCATCGATATTTTATATATCCTGCTTTTCATCCCAAAAGTACCGATATAACATTTAAGTCTCCACATATATTTCAAGTATGATCATTGTATATTTATAAATCAAGTAGAATAGACATTTTTCTATATATGTCAGTCAATAATAGCGAATATCCCATGTGAAGAAATACAACAGTATTACCATTATAGAGCAATACAGCTTTTCAACTTGTATTTGATGAGACTATGAATAGCCTCTATTATAACCTATAGGTATAGGTATAATATATATATTATTATGGTTCATAGGATATTCTCATTAATGTAACTACTCCATTTACATTATGGCAATATATCGATGAACTGTCTTGAAAAACTATCTTAGTAAAGTATTTATGAAAGTCACTTTCACAATGACGGTACAAGACAGATGAAGATAATAAAGTTGAGATATTAAATGAAATAGGTATTGTATTGAAATATCAGTACTATGTGGTACTCGTTATAATGAAGATGGAATATTTGAATATGTTTAATGTATGCTTATTATTATACATAAATGGATATACTTATTATATATATATACCTATATAATATATATAATATTATAATATATATATATACCTATATATAATAATATATATAATATAATATATAATTTAATATATACCTATACATAAATGGATATACTTATTATATATATATACCTATATATATATATATATATATATATATATATATATATATATATACTATATAGTATATACAATGCATTATACAGTGTATACAGTATATTAAATATAATATATACTATATACAATATATATAGTAAATAATAATGTGTATATATCTATATTAAATAATAATATGTATGTATATATGTCAAAATGTCTGAAAATTTGACAAATTTGACAATTTTTTCAATTTTTCAAATTGAAAAGTGAAATAATAAAAAAACTTGATCTGCTACGAAAAAACTAATTACATATTTGTAAGCAGTGCAAAAAAAACTAGTCTAGAATAATTTCTGAAACCCAAACCTCACAAATCTTGTATACTAAATACTATTTTAATATATCAATTATTAATAATGTATCATATTATTAATTTAGAATTCTGATACAAATACTTATATATATATATATATATATATATACAACTTAGGCAACTTTTAGATATTGCAAAAGATCTTTAGAAATTGATAAAGTTATTTTCATCACTGTCATGTGCACCCCTCCCCCCATGATGGCAACGTCACGATAATATAATTATTTTATTTTTATTTTACAATAAAATTATTGAATTATTGTACACAATTCTATAATAATATATGATACTTACGAATTATTTAATAAAATATACTAGTTTTTCGAAATTTACTAATTTTCTATTTTGGTTTTATAATATAGAAATTAATCATAAAATAATTATGAAACCAACATTTGTTCAATTATTAATCAATTAATTGATGATGGAAAACTAACCTAATAAATTTTAAATTAGCCTTGTCAAAAATACTTTTTAAATAATTATTTTTTAAAATATAAAATATCAGAAGGATAAGTTTTATTTGTTATGATATATTAATAATCATATAATTATATTTCCTTCATAATTGGGTCTTGATTTATTTTCCGATGATACTAAAATATTAATCTTACACATCTGATAATTAAAGATCTATTTATAATTTAATTGATATTTATTTTTAAAATTGGATTTAATATAGAATTTAAAAAGATATCATTATAAAAATTGGCAGTTATAAATCACAATTATGACTTCATAATTTGTTTACACGATATATATATTTATTAATAATATTCAAATAAAAAACGTTAATTTTTATAAAGATTTTGGTAAAATGTTTGAGAATGGAATCTAGTTTAATAAACATATTGAACTACTATAGTATATATATATATCTCCTATATGTAATATCCACGATTTGGAGTTGTTCTATTTTCATCGATATGCAATTTAGATATGTATCATAGATCCCATATCATATGTGTATATTTGTGTATATCATTATAATTACCTAATATCATCATCATCATCATCATCATCATCATATATATATATATATATATATATATATATATATGGTATACCCTACATTGAATAGTTCAGTTTTAGAGATATTTACTAGTAGATCATTTCAAAGAACCAATTAATAATTTCAGATGCACATTCCAGAAGTTCTAAGTTAGAGTTAAATGAGTTAAAGGAATTTTAATAATTAAATGTATATCATCAGCATATATAGTAGGTAATATTAGAAATTACTAATAATATTAGATAGAGGACGCAAGTAAATGGAAAATAATAAAAGTCCGAGTACTGAACAATGGGGAACTCCACATAGTATTTCAATGGTAGGTGAAATATAATCATTAACTTTAATGAGGAAGTTCGATCATTAAGAAATTAAATTAACCAGCTGAGAGAAGAACCTTCAATTCAACGTTCCTTAATACGTTCAATAAGAATGTTGTAGTTTAGAGTATCAAAACCACTCGAAAGTTCGAGTATCAATAGTTGCTCACAACCAGAAGAGTCGAGCGATTTATAGAGCGTATCAATAATAATATTAAAGCAGTTCCAGTGGAATATTCTTTAAGTACTCTGGTAGGGTGTCATTAAATAGTAATTATCAAGATAAACTATCAATTGTCTACTGACTATAATATACACGTTCCAGGAGATTACTGATTAATGGAAGTTGTGATATAGGTATATAGTTCATACGATAATCAGGATCAATAGAGGATTTTTTCCATAATCGGTTTAATAATAGAATATTTTTATAGATTTAGACAAGATCTCATCTTTAGTGATTCAGAAATTAAATTCTTGATGGTAATTGAAAGTAAGAATACTACATTTTTAAAGACAACCAATTTAATAGAATCAATAAGAAGTTTATTCATATATATATATGAATAGACATATAACTTATTTAGTATATATATACCATTTATATGTATGATAACGCGGCACCATATTGTATTATGTTTTTTTAATAATTAGATAAATATATATTATCTTTATATTGAATTAAATATATGTTCAATATATAATATTATTCATTATATATATATATAATTCCAAAATTCTAATTTAGTTTAGTTTATTTAATTACACATACTTACTATATATTACTATAATATTAATACTTATATTCATTAAAATTATAAAATAACACCATTATAATGGTACATATACACTCCTTGCATTCCATATTAAGTACCAATATGTGAACATATGTGTATGTTATTTATCTTTATATATATATATATATCATTTTAATATATAATTTCTATTGAACATTCCCTATACTAAATAGTATACTTATATCGTCACACAGCTATCGCGGTATTGTAAATGTTATAACTATATATAGTAAACATAAATACTTGTAAATAAATGTATTAGTTCATATATTTATATATATGGTTATAAAAAAATCAAATATATAATAATATAGTTATAAATAATATTATATGTTCCTATAAAATATGGTCTATTAGGAGTAAACATTAGGACCAGGTTGGTATATTAACAGGCGCTAAGAGAAAATAATAATAATAAATAAATAAAAAGAACAATAGAATAACATATATAATTAATAATGTATTACTATTGCAGGTTACAAAGTTAAGAATAATTCAATATATTTAAAGTATACATAGAATATATCGATGCCCTCGAATGATCATTAATACAAAAATGTAGGAAAACCTATTTAATAGCTATTTTCGATTATATTTAGGCAATATTTTCTTTCTATTTTTTATCAATTTTCGTTTATATTTATTATATAATTTATTTCTATTTTCGATTATTTTCGTTGTTTTTTATGGTAACTGTAAAATATTGTAATGTGTTTAATTTTATTTATTCTTTGTTTATTTCAATAACGTATATTACATTTATCAAATATTTATACTTTATAGGGTGTTCACATCAATTCCGTTTTAAAAAACGTACGTGTAACTGCAACTTCAAATGATTCATTCACGGCAAATTTGAAGTTATGAGTCACATTCATATTTATTTGAAGTTGAACTACACGTTTTCTGAACGTTTTCTGAAATAGGATTAATCCTATTTTCTGTACGTAACAACACACAGAATTAGTATGAACAGCTAGAATGAACACACAGAATTAGTATGAACAGCTAGAATGCCACTTGATTCCAATTGATATATATATAAAGTATATTATTACATATAACTTATCGAATAACTATTTATTAAATTTATATATATATCAACTTTATATATATATATATATATATATCAATATATATATATATATATATATATATATATATATATATATATATATATATATATATATATATATATATATTGATATATATATATAAAGTATATTAACAAATGTTTATTATTACATATAACTTATCGAATAACTATTTATTAAATATATATATATATATATATATATATATGTATATATATATATATATATATATATATATATTAAATATACTATTTATTAAATATATATATATATATATATATATATATATATATATATATATATATATATATATATATATATATATATATATATATATATATATATATATATATATTGATATATATATATATATAAAGTATATTAACAAATGTTTATTATTACATATAACTTATCGAATAACTATTTATTAAATATATATATATATATATATATATATATATATTATAAAAAGTTATATAAGATGGTATACATTGTATACTATACAACTATATATATATTTTAATAATATATATCAACTATACAATAGTAATATATAATATATATTTCAATAATTTATTAAATATTTATTTAAATTATATATATTTCATAAGTTTAGATATAATTATAAGGATTTATGTATTATATAATAATATAGTATTTGTTATATTAGTTAAAAATATTAAATTAATAAATATAATGTATGTAGTATTTATGTATTTGTGTATTTAAAGAAATATATAATACTACTATTTATACATTGAATTTAGCTATATCCCACAATTATATTTGTTACAATTGATTTTATTTGTACATATTTAAATATAGGTGGCGATATATGTCTACCCTTACGACAAACTAAAAAACACGGAATTGATGTGAACACTTAAAAATCTGTTACTTCAAATTTGCTGTGAATGAATCATTTGAAGTTGCAGTTACACGTACGTTTTTTAAAACGGAATTGATGTGAACACCCTATAATAGGGTGATTTCGATTATATATTTAGACAATATATTTGCTTAAATAAAGTAGCAATCAATCAATCAATGTATTGGCGGAAAATAATTTCCAAGAAATAAGTTACATATTAATGTGAGGTGGGATGAGTGTGAAAAGTAGAATATATAGATAAAGGGAGAAGAGATAAGTATAGTTGCAAGCTTAAATAAGTTAATAGAGTATAGGGAGTATATACTCCATATAGGGTAGGTCTATGGCTATGCCTATGTCCCCTATTTGGTAGAGCAGTGAAATAATTTTTTAGAATATTAGGATCTTAACGAGATAGTAGATTTTAATTTTTCCTGGATATTAAATGAACCAATATTATTCCAGAATAGTGATTATTAAAAAATGTCTTATCAAATTTTCAAACAATCTTCAATTAGATCAAAAGTACAAAAGTGAATTAAGTATGATAACACGTAAATCGGTTAGTAATGTAGTTTAGTAGATCAATAATATGTTGGAGGACGTGATATAGAACTAACTGACAGGTTGAAGTCATATAATAAATTTTATTATTAATTTAGCTTATATTGGTAATCTTCATGAATTTCATATCTACAAATAATGATACAAGAAAGTGATCCGATAGGAAAACATTAAAAATAATGACAACTATATCGGGGTAATATTTTGAAATATATCTTTTGTTATCTCATTTACTGTAGGAGTGTGTTTATATGTGAGTGATGTACCAAGACCTCCTATAACCTCGAGGTTATAGGAGGTATTGGATGTACACTGTACATTATGCGAGTTATTAAAGTATATATATATATATAGTAGGTATACCTAATATGTAATACAACACACATATATATATAGGTAGTAGGTATATTATATAGATTATATATTATATACTATACAGATTTACTATACATTTTTTAAGATTTCAAAGTTATAATCATATGATCATCCAGGTGGTTATGTTGAAAATGAAAATATTAATCTAATGGTGATTATGGTGATGTTGCTGATGTTGATGTTATTAGGGTTTCGATAAAGTTATTGATGATGATGTTAATGTTGATGTCGTTGATGGTGATAGTGGTGATGATGATGATATTGAAGAATATGTTATTTATGGTGTTAATGATGATGATATTGAAGAGGATATTGATGATGATAATCTATTTACTCCTCATGAGAACTGTATATAGTAGTAAATGTACTATAGTAAATGAGGGGAATTGCAATTATGCAATCATGATTGTCCACTATACATTTATACTTTCCTATAACATTTATCCGTTCATCTGTGTATTTATATCAATTCTTATTATTATAAATTATCAAATAATGTATATATATACAAAAAATTTGTTTTAATTTTAATAAATGATAATAAGTAAATTAATTTTATTATGATATTATTTAATAAACATCATAGGTAACATATCGAGATATTCATTACTTGCGATTTGAATAACTACAAACTCGATACACATAGCCGAAATGAAGGCTAAAGTTGTCAACATTCTTAATCTCCTCGTATACGTATTAGTAATAGGTTATGGTTGTAAATATTATATCGTATATCGTAATATTACTACGCAGAGTGGTAGAATATTACGCATGAATGGCAACAATCAGCGACATATAATCAACCAAGAAATGGACGCGATAGGAAGGGGTTCCGAAAACGGATTCGACCGAACCTACTTCGATCGTCAACAACCCGCAATATCTTCTTCGAGCGGTTCTCGAGTTGACGAAGCCACGTATCTATCTAATAACATTATCGACGTCAGATCACCGCCAGAAGGCGCTCTATTCGACGAGGCCCCGCCCCATTATCGACCTAATGACCTTAACGACGTCAGATCGCCGCCAGAAGGCGTTCTATTCGACGATGCCCCGCCCACTTATCGACCGGTTGACGCCTCTATCTTGGCCAGAGATTACGATGAAGCCATAGAGATGAATCTGATACCGCCCCAAGAGTAGACCCTCTGATTGCGCATGCTTACCTCCCTATAGTGCGCTTACTCTACACTAAGTACACTAAGTACACTAAGTACACTAAGTCTACACTAAGTACCTTAGTTACATCGGTATCGTGTAGTGTACTAACACGGAGTACCTAATTTATTAGTCGGTAGTTCGGAGAACCTGACAAGTAAGAATTAAACGTTATTAAATAAATATATATGGATACAATTTTACTTTTATATTATAAATATATAATTATATAATATATATGCAATATTTATATTCTATATACATATATTATATTATATACTTCTATACACATTGTATATCCTTATATATATCTATATATCTGAATCTATTATTAGTATTCAGAGTTATATCAAATATAGTAGAAAGTGCCACATAGCCTACTAATATATATTATTCCAACGCTCAATATCTTCGGCCTACTCTGAATCAGATTTATCGGTTTTTGCTCCAAAAATATGGAATTATCTACCGTATGAGATTAAATTTATTACATCACTTTCATTGTTTAACCATAAACCATAAATCATTGTAATTCATTCTATTTTGTTACTCGTTTTCTATTTATTTTTGTTTTTAATTTTTAATTATTTAATGACGCGCTTAGTGATTATATAATCACTAAGTGTTTTGTAGTCAATACAATATATCATAATAATAATAGATCATAATATAGTTCCTTAGCTCCAGTATTTCCTAATATATATATATATATATATATATATATATATATATATATATATTTATTTCTCTTTAGATAAATATAGCCATATTAAATTATTAAAACTTGACCTTTCACCTACATTTGATAGCATTTATCTCATGGTATACTTAGGTATAATTTACTATAAATAGAATATCGCTAATGGGAATAACTGTAGATTCTTTAAATAACTTATTTGACTTAACAAATATATTCATCGTATTCGGTTAAGATTCACGATTGTATTTCATCGGAGCATATTTTATTACTCGAGGTTCCATATGGATCCACATTTGGTCCTATAATGTCACTGTTTATATCTCTCCTTTTAAATATATAATAAAACAAGCACCTAATGTGAAATACCATATATATATATATATATATATATATATATATATTACCTTGTTACCTTGTGACGTCGAGTCGTAACCGACCCCTGACGTCCATGACAGTTCATCTCCATAATACTCTATTTCTGGCTTCTGCTAGTATCTTCATGATGTTGTCGTTGGCTATATAATTCTGCACATTGTTCAGCCACGTTATGTGTGGCCTACCCCTTCGCCGTTGACCATCCATATTTCATAGCATCAGTGGAAGCTCCATCGAGTCCGCTTTCACCACTTGTCCGAAGTATGATAAGGCAAGTTTGACAATTTCTGCCTCTATCGTTCTTTTGGGTTTTATGCTGGCAATGATTTCTATATTTGTCTTCCTATCTATATAGGTCACTTCAAGCAGGTTTCTCCAACACCACATTTCGAAAGCATCGATTTTTGCTCTTTCCTTCTTCTTTAGAGTCCAGGTTTCTGCACCGTATAGAATAATCGGTAAAATAATTGTCTGTACAATGTTTACTTTAGTGGCGAGTCTTAAATCTCTATCTTTAAAAATGTTCCTCAGACTCCCCATTGCAATTCTTCTGCGTAATTCCATATCTATTTTTCCGTCACTTGTTATCAAGGCTCCCAGGAACACAAATCTTTCAACTACTTCTATATTTACGCCATCAACTATTATAGAATCTATTTCTCCTGTTGCCATCACCTTAGTTTTTTTGACATTTAGATATAACCCAGCTTTCTCACTCGACGATTTGACTTTTTCTATAAGTTCTATAATGTCCTCTCTATTACCGGCTATCAATGTGGTGTCATCCGCATATCTCAGGTTTGATACTTTCCTTCCACCTATGTCAATGCCGTTGTCCCACTTATCTAGAGCCTCTCGCAATATCTTTTCTGCATAGATGTTGAATAGCAATGGAGATAGAATGCAACCCTGGCGTACTCCTTTACCAATCGGTATGTTGCCTGTCTCTCCATACTCTGTCCTTATAGTCGCTTCCTGATTTGTATATAAGTTACTAAGCATGACAATCAAATGTTCAGATACTCCCATACCTTTGAGAGTGTTCCATAATCGTTGATGGTCTACACAATAAAATGCCTTCTTGTAGTCAATAAAACACATGAATAGTTCTCTTTGATTATCCCTAGCTCTTTCCATCAGCTATCTCAGGTTTGATATGTGATCTCTAGTTCCTCTACCTCTTCTGAACCCGGCTTGTTCGATCGGTAGTTCAAGGATAAGGAAGGCCTCCAGTCTTTTTTGTAGAACTCTCAGAAGTATTTTGCTAGCATGTGAGATTAAGGCAATAGTTCGATAATTCCCACATTATTTTGTATCTCCTTTCTTGTAAATAGGGACATATATGGACTTCTTCCAATCATTTGGCCATGTCTTCATTTTCCATATGCTATTACATAGATTTGTCATAACTCTAATTGCCTCATCTCCTCCTGCTTTTAGAAACTCTATCGGTATTCCATCACAACCTGGAGCTTTTCTGTTAGATGTGTGCTGTATTGCTTCATTTACTTCTATCTCTAATACATCAGGTTCATCTTCATATAAATTTACATTAAAATTATCATTCATATTAATATCTCTAAAACCTCTAAAAATTAACATTATATATGGATTTTCAGTATATTGATGCCATCTCTTTTTTATTTCCTTTTCTTTATAAACCACTTTTCCATTACTTAATTTCATAGTACAACCTCTTGAGATTCGTGAGCCAGTCATCTCTTTTATTTCTTTGAATAAGTCTCTAGTCTTAGCTATTTTATTTAACTCTTTATGTATATATATATATATATGATGGTATTCAAGTTTATGACGAATCATATCATCATAATCAATTAATGATATGATAATAATCACTATAGTGGCTATTTTAGTGGAAATTGGACGCCTAGTATGGACACTTTAACAAAAAATGGTGTTAACATTTTATGACTAACTATTGTTATTCAAAAATTACAATATATTTATAGTATATGATTATAGATATATATATAATGACAAATTACCGATAATCGATTATGTATCGAGCGAGCTTATCTAAAAAGGTGGTCCGGATACAACTGATATATTTACTAAACTATCTCAACAAATCTGGATAATAAATGAATGGCCAAAACTATTAACTATATCATTGAGTATACCTATACCAAGTAGATTGACCTAAAAAAGTGCTCAAACTATCGAACTATATCGAACTATCGTAGGTCACTCTAGAAAAATCATAATAAGAGACACTTTTAATCACTTAACCACTTGGACGGCCGATTGCTTTATAAGCACTGTTCGTCGTCCGAAAAACGAAAAAATTATTTAATCCCCCAGACAGAACAGATTTTGGCCGAGGAACAGGCAGGATTTAGGAAAACATCGAAGCACCATCGAACACATTCTAAACTGTAGACTTTTAATGAAGAAACACATTATTCAATAAAGTAAACTCAGTCAAAATTTCATCGTATTTGAAAAAAATGTTGATTGAGTATTGCATGATGGGCTATGACATGCCAATGGGTATACAGTGTAATGACGACAATGGGTATACAGTGTACAATATATATCAAACTGATCAGCATCATAAAATCACTATATAATTCTACAACAAGCTATATTCTATTGAACAACTAAATTGATATTCCTTTTCAAACGACAGTAAGTGTAAGATAGGTTTGCCTATTATCTCCAGTAATATTCAATATATTTCTAGAGATAATAATGCAGGACACTCTAGAAAACCACCAGTCAACAATATCAATAGGAGTAAGATACATTTCTAACATGCGATTCGCTGATGATATTGATCTTTAGAAAAAAGTACTTCAATTTATGGTATTGATATAAGTTTTAGGAAGAGCAAGATACTCATAAACCGTGATAGATGTTATATACCAAACACCACCTTATATGATTGCAGCTCTATACTGTTACAATTTTTAAATATCTTCGCGAGATGCTTACAGAAAACGGAACGAACAAGAAAGAAATTTTAATTAGACTAACTGCAGAAACTGAAGAAATTGTGAGATTTGAGAAGTTTGGAAATCTGATGAAATTTAATTCAATCTCAAGTAACCTACATGCTATACAAATCTTTGTACTATCCATTTTAATATATGGCTGTGAAACCTGGACTATGTTGGAATAGTCTAAAAAGAAGATTCGTGTATTCGAATCTAAAGCCCATAGAATGCTCTTAAATATCACATACAAACAAAGAAAAACTAATATCTACATATCCACCGAAATAAGAAGAAAATTAGATATTATGAGCCTCTCTAAAGAATGCTACTATTTTGTGAGATCAGATACTTGAAAGAAGAAAGTTCTTTTATAATATATTTATTATAAAGTTACGTAATATAAAAAAGTGATTCTAAGATCGAATAATACAGATAATATTGTTAACAATTAGTCGACGTTAAACAATGCTAATGACTTTGGTGGTATGTTGAACAGGGCTGATGGAGGTGCTGATATCGGTGGTGATGGAATGATGGGGCGTACCCAGCTTCTTAGCCTTCAGGATGATGTGTCTGGCAATAACATCCGGTATACGCGTGAACAGAATGTCACGTGCCTTTAGTTTAGCCTTAGCGCTGTAGCAATACCTGAGTAAGTAGGGTAGAGGTTAGTGCGCGTTTAACATATCAGGATATATACGTACGACGACAATATAGTGTATGTGTATTGACTATAAGTCTTATTTTATACTTTATTTCACTTTTATACATAATTTACTATACATACATTTACATTTTTACATTTTTACAAGACATGTCATATTTATATCGCTCATAACAATCGAAATTATGTAATTATCTCGACCTAATAATTCAATATAACTATTACTGGAAATATTATGTATTAATTACAAATTATTAACTTTACAATTATTATTTAATAATTTAATTTAATTTATGTTATTTTAAATACTCCTGGTACCATATCAAACACCATATCAATATAGTGTTTGAATAAAACGTAATATATGAAGTTAATGAAGTTAATTATTACATAAATGAAGTTAGAATGTTAAAAATATGAAATAGTAAAATGATAGATTCTAGTCTTTTTTTAAATGTTGGATCCCGCGTATATATATATGGAATGCATTGGAAGGTCATTCCATATATATATAGGTAAGAAATGACTAATAACCCGATAAAGGTTGATGAATATATAATTTATTGGGGAGAAGAATGTAAGGATAATTTTCAGAATTCTAATTATTAATGCAGAGAAATATTTAGATGAATTGTAAGATTTATTAGTTTAAGATATATTCTGGTTATTTATGGAATATATCCTATATATGATGCTGATAATAAGTTTTATTATAACTTATCATATGTGTGAGCACCGGTTGTAGGTGTATATAACAATATAGAACGAGAATAAAAAATAAACGATAAAATGGAAAAATTTATAAAAATAGTAATGTCGTACTATTAAAATAAGTGAATATATTGATGATAAGTATGCCTTGAGATGTGTAATAAAGGACGGGTGTGAATGGATTGATCTAATAGAGGCAGGGATGGAGTTCCATTAGGATGGAACAATGTAATGGAAAGCGTTTATGCGTTTAAGCGAAAGCGTTTATGGTATTTCAGGTATTAAACATGAGGGCAAATTAGGGAAATGTCGGTATTAGAACGTAAGAAAGGTAGTGGGCATCTTAGTATTAATAGTGAAGTCAGATAAGGGAAAGAAGTATACTATAGTGCTTTTTGAGTGAGTGATATAATGTGTAGGAGGGGACTTTTTTGGAACTAGTTGGAACTAGTTGGATAGGAGTTGATGGGGTCGATAATGGAATTATCAACCCGATTAATGGAGAAAATGGTGCATATCTATAGATAAGTATATTAAGTTATGAGTAATTGATTATATTATATTCTGTATTATATTGGAAGACATACATATATTTGATCAGTAAATAAGGCTATCGTGAACATAATCACATTTAGAATACAGCGATCTATAGAGTGTGGTAGAACCTGATGTTTTTCAATTGGTAGGTAAGGTAGTGATTGAAAGATAATCTTACAGTATGTAACATGAGCTATTAAATATGACTATGTAATTTGTATACCTATATTGTTAACCTATTCGTTTAAATTTCTGTAAATAGCTCTATGGGAAATAAGATGATAGTTTAAAATGATATAGGATACTTGAATCTGAAAGCATAGATTAGGTCAAAGTCATACATTAGATGTATTTACAATTGTAGAGTAAATAATAAGTACATTGTTATAGAATATCGGGCGGATTATAAGTGTTTATTAAGGTGGGTTAAATATGTGTGATAGACTATTAGAAAAAAAATGAAGTAACTTGATTGATTTTTTTAGATATATAAGATGCTAATTATCACATATATTCTATAGAAAAGTATACCATATTCAATCATGAATACAAAAATCTGGATAATAAGGTTATTTCTTTGAATACAATTTTTAATAAATTCGATCAATTATTCTATTTATTTTTATAAATATTTAATGCTAATCTCTACTGAGGTATCCACCACTACTTTTACATAAGCAATGACTAAGTATATAAGGTTATATATATATATATGGTTTTTTCTAGGCTGACCAATAGTAAACAAAGATAATATATATATATTATTATATATTATTCTATAGAATAGGTATGTGATATATATGTGTTATTATATTATATATAGAATTATATACGAAGAAATATTATAGTATGTATAATTTAAATGTATAGTGAATACTAAATATAAATAATATATAGCGTAATGAAAATTGTAAACAAATTATCACATCATAAATTCACAAACCCAATTCGAAAACTATATATAGTTTAAACTACCCTATAGGTTTCTTATATATATATAGTATGGTTATGGTACATTATACTATAGAATGTACGGCATAAAGTGTACGCTATACATTGTATACATATAGTATACATACATGTAGTATACATATAGTACGTACGAAATACAATATACGTCTACGGTATACATTATATGACATAACATTACAGACGAACCTATAGGATAATGTGGCGGACACGAATATCACAGCGAACGAACAGACCAGCGATAGCGAGATCCAGAGTATCAAATATCCTGTAAGATAATAGGGGTTTTGTTGTAGTCAGTAGGTGTAGCTATATAGACCTGTATTACACGTGTAAGTATGCGTAGCGTATTGTATGATCATATAGTTTATATACATATTCACTAAAGTTATCATTTTTATAATATTAATATTCAAAATTATATATACAAATTAAATAAATATATTTATATAAATATATATATTTATATAAATATATATATATATATATATATTAATATATTAATATATTATATATATAGTTAACAGTCGCGAAGTTCTAAAGGTGTGGACAGTGGTCAACTACCGGCCAGTGGTCACTCTTTTAATTAAGGGGCCGACTACATGTGTATGAGGTATACCAAGTTACTGAGATATCTAATTATTATTACGTATATTTACGTGGTTACAAACTAAACTATAAATAATCAAAAGTCTGAGTTGGCTGGAGTTGACAATGGTATATATATATATAATAAGGATATGTCTAGTGTAAGTATACTTACTCTATGGAGTTATATATATATATATATATATATATATATATATATATATATATATATATAGAATATATATGCATATATAGTACATGTACTATCATAAATCTCTAAATCTATTTTTAAATATAAATCATATAAATATACAAATAATACCATAGATTTGTAGTGTACTATAAATCAATGGTAAACTATAAATATATGCATACTACACATTGATTATATTTTTCTTTATCATCTTTAAAAATAATGGCCATTATTATGCAATAGGAATAGTAATTGATTATAGCATACATGTATACATGCATTTAAAATTGCACATTTATTATCCCTTTAATATTATAATTTATTATAAAATTATATTTATTCATTATAAATAATATGTATACTAATACTAAATATATTTAATAGATAATATTTTTATATTGTTTGAAAATAAATCGTTTATAAATCACATGAATTAAAAATCATATAATTAGATACATAGACATTATAGTATATATATGCGTTTATATAGGTTATATATAACCCATATAAAGATTAATACATTCTTATTTATTAAATATTAAAGATTGTTATCGTTTTTTAATATAATAATTAACCTTTAAACGTATCTTGGGTCGCCTGTTCGATTCCGACTATTAAATATATAGTTCATTAGAATATTCTAATAATGCACTATACGTCTATTACTCTATATTTAGTTTGTGATGTATCGTTAAAAAGTGTTCATATTAAGCCTAGTTAAGCATATCAGTATGTTAAATATCATACCGCAATGTAAAAAGTATATTAAAGAGCAACTTATATTAGCGGGGAGATATAATAAATTAACTATCTTGATTTATTATACAAACTTATTTATAGATACATATAGATATGTTATTGTTATATTAAAACAATAAAAATATATGTTATAACCTTAAAATTAGATATGTTATCAAGTTGGCACTATCGACACGGTTTCCGTTAATTATATAATGTTATATTACGTATGTAATATAAGTTATGTATCGGTATATATTAAGTGTTAATGTAGTGCTATAGAATTATATTTATAAATAAAGTAAAGTTAAGAATTTAAACAAATATGTTCGCACTGTCCTATAGGACATATTTATGTTGTTTTACGACACCTCGTTTCTATGGCAACCTATAGGGTAACTACATTACAACCTATAGGGTAACCACATTAACAACATTAACCATTGATCTGGGTGAAAACACCTCGTTTATTATCATAATTGGTATGCTTTAATAAATGTATTTGTACTATAGTGTATTTATATATGTATATATATATATATACATAATTAAACTATTATTTAACACAATATAAATATGAAGATAACTATTGTAAATAATATACACATATATATAATTAAGTATACTTTTAAGTATAAATATATGGTTATAGGAGTGTCAACGTACGACGTACGACATACTAAGTAATATTAGAACACACTGCCACAACAATACCTGTATTGTCATCGGCTTCTTTGTTAGCTGTAGTCGGTGATCTCGAAGAATGAGAAGTAGGCGTTACGGAGGATGTTGTTGTTTTGAACCGGGGTTCGACGGCATCCGTTTTCTGCGTGCTCGGCATCCACGAAATATGAGGTAATATCGTATTAACTGTGGGGGTGTAGGGATTTATATTAAATTAGTGGTATACGTATAGGGGTATGTGGATTTATATTATGATGTGTAGGTTATGTATATGTATATGTATATTAGTGATTTAAATAAATGAATATTATTATAATGTTTTATTATACTACACTTGTATGATAATAATTACGTTAATTATGATCATTATATTCATGATTATGATAATGATGTTTATTAATAGGCCTATCATGACGATTGCGGTGTTCTAATGATGACGATAATTAATATGATAATTAAGATGATCATTACGATAATGATGGTGATTACTATGATGGTGATGATAATGTTTTAACATTATATAACATCTATAGCGATGATAAAGATGAAAATGTAATCATATATGGTGATGTTTATAATGGTGTTGTTGATGATGATGATGATGATGATGATAATGTTGATGATGATATTAATGATAATGATAATCTACTTACTCCTCATAAGAACTGTCGTAAAGAGCGGCACTTGGTTGTCTACTATACACTTGTACTTTCCTATATCAGTTATCCGAGCATCTGTGTATCAATTCATATAATATAAATAATTACATAATTAATATATATATATATATATATATATTATTCAAATAAAACAAAAAGGTAACGTACCGAATACGTGAAGTTATGTAACAATTATGTAACTAATGCAGCATTAGAGATATAGTGTAGGTTACAACGTTATTAAAGACAATGTACGTAGATTATTTATTGGCGTATACTATATGCCATATATATAACACTTAACAATACAAGTAGGCTATTGTCTTAAGATAATGGCATGTATGTAATAGCATTCAAGTTCAAATGTATTATTAGAACTTTAATTAAAAATTTAAATATAAACATACTGTATAATACACATAATAAATATATAGGTGGGTCTAGTTGTTATGTTATATATGACATGCGTAGCGCAATATAGTATATTATACACATGTTAAAAATAATACATTGATAGTTCCCAAAGTGTATAACGAATATAAATTGATATATCTGTTTTTTTGCTAGTTTATTTATAGTTTAAAAATGTCTTTATAAACCAAAGATTAAAACCGCTTTTTTTTCATTTAACACGTGACAAAATATTATTTAATCGAATAACTTAACACATTGATCTATGGACCTACATCGAATATACATATGTCACATGTGTGCATGTATGTATATATATATATGTGTGTGTGTATATATACAATAAAAGCACGTACCGTGTATAGACAGTTGACTCAACATATGGTTTTGTACGACTTTAAATCTGTGGGCGTAGGTTAGGTTCGACATCTTGATGTAGGTGATCTCTGAGTTGTCGTATCCTTCCTTCCTCTGACCTTCAGATATCATCTCTCCCCTGTGGTACCACTTCACCGTGGGGGATGTGCTGCTTCCTTTGGCGTACTGTATACGTATGTGTGTGTGTGTGGGTGTGGGTGTGTGTGTGGGCGTGGGTGTGTGTGTGGGCGTGTGTAGGTGGGTGGGTGTGTGAGTGTACATATGTGTATGTACTTAAATTGCAATAGTATGTGCATGTGTGCGCACACATTCATATTCACTCATATACTCACTCACGTACAAACACAGTTACAAAATAATAAACGTAATATATCTATATATATATATATATATATATATATAAATATACAAATTTAAAGTATGATAAAATATACATATTCAAAATATTAAAATTTATTATTTGTTGAATACTAATAACTAAACGTCTAACATAATATAATAACTATAGTTATATATATATATATATATATATATATATATATATATATATATATATATATATAGTTAACCATAGTAAACTATAGTTTACAATGGTTTACCATTATCTAATTTGTTCATGTTATATATGATAAATTACGATAAACACACACACTCACACATACACACACTTATATATATATATATATATATATATATATATATATATATATATATATATATATAAGTTTATATTAATATATCGCCAAATTATACGAATAATCACGTGATAACACACACGCGTATTCATTATTGATGCTATTTAAGCTATAACTTGACTCTGGTGGCGAGATAATAGCTGTTACGTGACGAATAACTAGGCTTATTACGTAACTAGGCGTACGTACTGTATTCGGTTACGTAACCAAGGTAGTATTGCGTCACACTAACGTAGCATTGTAGATGTGCCAGTGAATTCGGTTGCACTCTAAATCGCACCCCCGTTGATACCATGAACACGCTCCTATCTGGAGGAGGTGGTGGTGGTGCGAGAGAGTGAGAGATTGAGGGAGAGAGTGAGGGTGTGAGAAAGTCGGTGAGTGGCGCAGTGAGTGAGGGAATCGGTGAGGGGTGGTGCGAGGTAGTTAGGAAGTTAGTGAGTGGATGAGTGAGTGATATATTGAGTGATGGAATTAGTGAGGGAGTGAGTTATTGAGTGGATTAGTGAGTGCGTGAGATAGTGAGTGTGTGGGTGGGTGAATAGTTGGGTGATTGGGTGGGTGGGTACACCTATCGGTGTGTGAAGTAGTGTGTGAGTGAGTGTATGAGTGAGTGTGCGAGTGAGTGAATGATTTACTTACCACCATAAGCGTCATGTTTATTGATTAATTCCAATAATATAATGATTCCGTACCAAATAATAAATACCATTTTCTGTGAATATTTGAATATATGAGATGTAGAAAATTATTAATATATAAATATATAATTATAAATATATATATATTATCATTTATATTACTCCTTAGTTTAAGTAAAATAAATCATACCATATTATTATAATTAATTATAGCACAAGTTACTTCGAATAGTTTCTCTCACGTAATATAACTATAGTGTTATAACTAAGTTATATATATAAATATATATATATATAAGTGTAATGTAATCAATTAGAACACATCGTGTAGTAATAGTAACCTGCTTACGATACTGTTATATCTGCGGGATACAACCTATACGAGCTTCACAGGGGGCAGCACTGAGAGAAGTATCTCCTTCACGACAGACTAAACAGTTCGCACTGACTACCGATGTCCGCATGCATACGCGCGCTTATAGGCAGCCCACACGCGCAACACTTTACGCGCGTGTGTGCGTGTGTGCGCGCTTGTGATTGTCGCACGGCTAATAAACAATATCGTATCACTGATGCGGCCGCCCTACTTATATAGTCTATTAATAGAACAGCGCCGCAGCACGTAGCATATAGGTTATAACGATAAATAAAACCCGAGGTGGTCTACGCGCGCTTAGAGGTATTATGCAATGTTAGGTAAAATGCGATGAATTTCATAATATCGATTTTATTTAAAATAACTAAATATGTATTTATATGTGTGTGTGTGTGGGTGTGTTTATGTGTGTGTGTGTGTTTGTGTTTATTTTATACATATACGTATATCATTACTTATATATATATGTATGCACACTTCTTAATTTTACTAAACCTAGTGATTATATAAGTGTTTAATCAATATTTCATGTAGAAATTTGTATTTGAAAATGTATATTGATATAATATCAATCAATATTGATAAATATAAATCATATATAAAATACACAAAAATGTTAAAATATTCAAATACTATATTGTAGATTACTTATTGAATAATTTATAAAATACAATATTACTTATAGATTATTATTAAGTAATATAATTAATATAACTTATTAAATATATATGTATTATAAAAGTACACTTTTTAAATAAAATATTTATAAATTATTTATTGACCTTATTTTTTTTCAAATAAGAAAAAAACATATTGATTGTAATATATATCATTGGTTATTGAATAATATTTAAAACTTATTAGATATTCTTAAAAAGTATTTTATTATCTTTAAAATAAATATAACTTGTATTGTTAAGAAATCAATATTTAATATAGAAATTCGTATTTGATAATGTATACTACTAAATATGAAAAATATACAAAATGTCACCGTGCAACAACAGGATTTCATATTTATCCAGCCCTTAATGTATTAAATGAAACTTGTGAGTTATACATAGTAACTCTAATGTTACATAATACAATACGAAAGCAATTACAACATGTCATAAATAGTATGTAGCTTGGGTGAGAGCAATATAAAGTAGTAACAATTATATTGTTATATTCTGTGATATTATTAGCTTTATAGATAGTAAATATCATACATATATGTTGGTATACAAATATATAGGAAAATATGTACTAAATATAGATGCGTGTTACTATATATGTATATATATATATATATATATATATATATATATATATGTATAGCGATACTAACACGTCTTATTAATAGTGAAGGTGATGATAACAATTCATTCCCAAAGTAAAGTTCACAATGCATTATTTTGGAATTCATATTATGTATTACGATTAAACATTATCAATAATACAATATACAATATTGTATATGATTAACTGTTCTAATGTAATATATATAATTTATAATCTTACCTAACCTTATTACCTTCTACCAGTATACTAGCTACATATATATATATATATATATATATATATATATATATATATATATATATATGTACTTGAATATAAATACTTGACTCGACAATATAGAAGATATGTATCTAAAGATATCACGAATCTCCGACTAGATTCTAGAGACAGAACGATAGTGAGAATAGCTATAGCTAGGTATACCATGGAATATGACCATTGGACGTCGCCAGGGGTCGGCTTCGACTCTACGACACAGGGTTACACAAGATATACCTATATATATATATATATGTGTGTGTACTATGTTGTTATTATGTGTATATTATCAAAAAAATAAACATTATTTAAGAACAAAATTGGAATATTTTGATTACCGATTATATAATTATTATCATTAATACAATTTAATTATAATTACACTACAACTATCAATTATAATATTGATATAGTTATCTTTTTATTCAAAAAATAACGGGGGTGTCCTATTCGATAATCATATTGAAATACGGATAACTTAAGGTATACATTTGTGTTATAACACATACATCCTATATACCACTATGATATATTATATATTATTGTCATCCGTATATTCCGTATATACCATTTATTATACATCATCATTATCATAATTGTAAATAATAGTATAATAGTATTATAATATTAAATATATTAATTGTAATATGCATATTTTATGTATATATTGAGATATATAATTGGGACTAATATTAGTAATTTTATAATTTGTTTAGTTATCTTTTCATTAATACATATATATGCATATATATATATATATATATATATATATATATATATATATATATTTATATATTAATACTATATATAATATATATCTTATTAGCATTTAAATTTATGAACTGTTAATTATATCTCATATACAATTTCTATAGAAATTGTATATGAAAATATATATATATATTACCACATTGATATGCTGATTAAAATACGTTCATGTATAAAATAACATTGCATTCCCGAGTATTCATTGCATATAATATATATATATATATATATATAATTATATTAATTATTCCCCACCTAGCTAAAATAAACCCAAACATATACACATACAACTATATTAACATATCCCTTCCAAATGTACACCATATATTAACGATAAACATTCACGTAACATGATGCAACACAGCGAATACCTAAATTGTGTTAATTAATAACATTATGTAATCATCATCATTATGTAATACAATTCATAATCACATTTCTATAGAATTTGATATATAAAATGTGTATACATTCCCGCCTCGTTATTAATAGGTAACTCCGGCGCATTAATGACCGGCTTATCTATACTTTTTAGCCGTACTATTAACCTACTAAAGTATACTATAGTTACTAGTACGTAATTAGTTTAATGTATTAGCTATTATTAACAGGTTATATTTGGTTATCCACTTCAGCGATAAACTTAACACACGCGCCATTGAACATCAAAGATTATTAAAACGGCTCAAGAAATAGATATACATATCCAAAATATAAAATATCAACACCGGTCAAAGATAAATAGAGATTAAAGTTACTGTTATTGCTGAATCAGTAATGCTGGTTAATGCAGTTATCGAGAGTAATGTGTATGATATTAGCAAAGCCCTTTTGCCCAAAGGGCTTTGGTATTAGTATGAAATGATTTCACGAAGTTTCCACTAGATATATATATATATATAATTATAGATATTATTCTAATTATTAAATATTTAATAAGTTATTTTGAAATATAGAAATGTTATGCTATCTATTTATTTACCGAAAAGTATACTTATGCAGGTTTGATTATGTATTAGATATTTAGTCAATAGTCAACAATATATTGTTAACCTATAGGTTAAATAAATAATACATACCATCATATAATTAATATTATTATTAATCGTTCATTAATCTTATTATTAATATTTGTATAGATATAATTAGGACGTGCGGCTATACTAATTTGAATATAATTATATATATATATATATATATAGGTGTATACGTATGTTGGACACTATAGTGGATATTTCACGCCTATCTTAATCAATTGAATCTATTACATATGATATAGTAGTTTATATCACCATTTTGTTATAATTCTATAATTAACTTATTAATGATGTATATAGGAGAGGGTAAACAAATCTAATTATAATTGTATGATTACTAAATACATATATTCTATAGTTATATTTAAGGATTATAATATATCAGTCAAGAGCTCTGTGATTTATTTTTTATTAGTGAATCAGATATATAATACGTATATATATATATAATATTCACTTCTCGAAATGTATGAATCGATTTTGTTATCATGTGTGAGCTTTAGGTATTAATGTCCTTATAGTTTTAGCGGTTCCATTAACTTGTTCGTATGCGTGCGTGTGTGTGTTTAGAGTCCGTGTCCTTATAGGTGTCCGTGGGTTTCGGTGGGCGGGGCTTATACGACAGGTGAACCGTTACGATAAACGTGGAACGGTTCCACCGTGTAGAACAAGTTGAAGAATACGATAACCACGCCCACCACGATGAGGGCGTTCCTAATGAGGCGGTACAGTTTACGACGCCATCTTTCAACGCCACCGTCGTCGTGAACGGAAGCTACGTTACACTGTTTACTGGTGTCGCCTAGGAACATGGAAGACACCGTCTCGGTCCACTCCTTCAGCACGGAACGGTTGTGAGAGTCGAGTTTACTGATGCATTGACTTCTGTGGGTGGTGGCTTAGAATAAGTACACGAATGCATATTATAATACGTATACGCAAATATATATATATATATATATATATATATATATATATATATATATATATATTCGTTATAAGTATTTCATTAAACTATCAATACAAATTAGCATATTTCAATCACGTATATACATATTAATAATAAGTAACCATATGATTAATTATACATATTAATATAAATATATATATATATATATATATATATATATATATATATATATACATTATGACTATTATTCAATACATATTCGCCTACTACTACTATAGCTAACCTGGGTCTACTGTGTATGGTAGAATACACGCAGTCGCTAATGGTCTTCTGTCCGGTATACCTGCACGGAGATAATGCCCTACTGTTACCTCTTGTGGGCGTACTAGTTCTCATCGGCTGGCAATCAATAAGTATCGATTAACTTATGTATACACGAATATATTATTACGTATGTTAATTAGTATTAAGAGTATATATTAATATATTTATTATAAGTAAGTGAAAATATGTTTCTCATCTATACAAATATTATGTTATTATAATAAAGTTGTTTTAGGATAGGATATGATTGTTAAATTAAAAAATACCAATGCCGAATATAGGTGTAAAACGGAAAAATAAATTAAATAACTCAAACAAAAAAATGAATATATATATACACTATTATAAATGTTTATTTAAATTTATTTATAAAAATATGGTACATATATATGAATGATAAATTGTAATATATATTTTATTTATTTTTTATTTTTTTATTGGTGGAGTCCTTTCATCCCATCCAGAACTTAGATGAAGTTTTCACTTATAACCATATATGGATCTAATGTCCCTTCGAAACCGCTATCATACTAAGGCATCCATGGTTTTATCGAGAGCCGAATATTTATTTATGCACAATTATATAAGATCACTTCTAAATAATATTTTAAGACCCATTTTATAAAATTAATTAATGGTCCCGACGAGGCTCGAACCCGTGTCCTACTGCTTGTGTGTCTGACGCCTTAGCCAACTGAGTTATGGTACATATATATATATATATTTGTGTATAAAGGTATACTTACTCCTCTGGACGGCTGCCTATTCCTAGACCTATGCCTACGAGACAGTTGGTCCACATTCAAACAAGGCACCACCAGCACATCTTCTATTGTCTTGTTGACCGGCGGGGCTACTGCGGCCAGTCCTCCGAGATCTTTTGTCGCCTCGTTATTGTCCACCGGCATCTCGTCCAGTAGGGTGTTGATGTTACATAACATCACGTATTCCTTCTGGGCGGAACCGATACCTTCCGCTAGTTGCATCCTGTGCAGTAGGTTTGTGTGTTAAATATGTCCTCTATATGTCCTCTATATACACATATGATAGTGGCGATATTTCGGTAATATGAGTTCAACAAAAAGTGTTATTTATAATATTATTCACTATTTACATGTCATAATAATAATATTGTGAATAGAAGGTTAAGGGGCAAGTTATCAGCTGGTTAGGCTAATATGATTGTGTTGTCTTTCACATATAAATTATAATACGTTTGTGAGCCAAAATATCGTATAAAATATATAAAATATCATATAATATCATGTTTCGTGTTGAAGGATAGCGATGCTAAGATGGTTATAGTAGCCGTGAGATGGAGGTTTAAACGTACATGTATACACAACTACCACGCTGTATTAACATGTGACGTGATGTGATGTGTTGTGATGTGTTGTGTCCTACGTACAAATACTACAGAGGATGTAAGGTTAGTAGTACAGGTGGTATGACTGACACAAATTGCACTAATATAAAGTAGTAACACTGACATAAAGTGGCCACTATAGTAACCTATAGGTCGGACTTAAGTCCAAACAATTGTTATGGGTAATATAATACATTGAGATAATGGCATCATTTTATCAATCAGGTTAAGAAGGAAGAATAGCCTATCATTTTTGTAATGACTCTATAGAATCATTACAAAAATGATAGGCTATTCTTCCTTCTTAACCTGTATGATAAAATGATGACAATATATATGATGAGAATCACTCTATAGAGTGATTCTCATCATATATATTATTAAGGAGTGTGCCACTAGATTGTAGGAGTAGGTCGTGTCGCAATATTTGAATGAAGTCTTTAAACTGAGATAAGTTGAGATTAATGAGAATAATTAATAAGTGTTGTGATACGTGACGTTGTTAAATGATATTGTAATGTTAGAGATGATATACATATTTGTATATGTAATGTATAAACAGTAGGTAAAATAGTATTGCGAAGTTTGATAGGAATGCTGTTAAGCATTGTTGTACACTGTATACAGTGATTGGGAAACTAAGATTGACAGATGACGGTGTGAATATAATGTTAAAGTTGTCGGAGAAATGTACCATTTAATGATGGATCAAGAGGTCGAAAGTGTTTCCCACGTTTTTGTGTGTGATAGTAATTACTTTGTTTAATTAGTATATATACATCATTAGTATACTAATGATGTCTTAAACATACGAGTTAATCAATACAATGATAATAGATCGTGCAACGAAAGAGTATATTTCGAACAATTACTATGCATTATATTAAAACGACAAAGGTGATTTCAGAATTATAATAGAATTATGCTATTTATAGATCATAAATGGAATGTCGTAAACTAAAGAGGAATCGTAAAATAAATATATTTAATGTTTTAGATTATTCTAAAACAATTTAATAGTTGAATACTTCAGAGTTAAGTATAGTATGTTATTAATATAACCAGGCGTATGTTTTGACCAATATATTAATAGCTATATATATCCATTTATTTTAACTTGACTTATTGATACATATTTTTTATTCTTTACATTTTAATTATTTATATTTACATTTTTTACTCATGAGAATCTAACTTATCTAGAATATGATGATTGGGGAAGTCCTCGCAAAAACAAATTCATTTGTTTATTAACTTCTCCATTATTTCATGCTTTACAACATGAAATAATAAATCTGATTTATTTATTTATATATTTATTAGCTATATATGTTTCTAGATTTAATATTATAATTATGTTTAATATATTCAATTATATGTATTTATTGTAATAATATTATGAAGAGTAATCATTATATTTGTATATAAGAAATTATTAATAAATATATTATATGATATATGTTAAATATATATTAAACTTAAAAAGGTCCTCACTAAATATTGTAAACTTTTAAGTGCGTGGATACACATACCAATAATTAACATTGAATAGTACCAGACTTCATATTTCATATAATATCATTTTATATTTATAATTATAAAGTGTTTTAGTCATCTGCATATTTTAATTAATTTTTAATAATGTACATTATCAGTTTCACCATTTTAAAGTATAATAATAGTATACACTGTATAATATACATTATTATATACTGATATTACTTTATCATATGGAGTTTCTATCATGTAAGTCACACTATGTTACATTAATAGGAAGTATAAGTTAAATATCATCGATAATACCATATATGGTATTAAAACATTCTACATAGTGTATAGCGGAAGCAAAATTAATAAATATATAGATATATAGATTACAATATTATATGTATAAATATAATCTATTAATTCCACCTAAACATTAACCTATAGTGTATAATACCTACACTATTAACCCAAACATATTCTTATATATATTCTTAACATACACATTTAATAAACACCTTTAACCAATACCATTATCCTATAAATCATATTATCACACACGTGCATATATGCTACTATATAGATCATAACTAACATATCTTCAATGACAGTCTGAAGGTCACGTTGGGTACACGGACCAGCGGTTCCGGTACTCAGCTTCCTCATCTGAAGTTCAATAACCTTCATCACTTCGTCCTTCCTGTGTTGTCTCCTCTCGATCTTACTGGTGACATTCTGTCGGGGAGGATGCGTATTAATTATAATTAATAATAATTAATAATTATTATTTAATAATTATTAATTATTAATTATTAATATGAGATATTCGTTTCATGATAATATTATAACGTATGGCAATAATTTAGAAGTTATGTAAATAAAATATTGTATGAAATATTATAACAATTAAATAATTTCGAGCATATACATAATAGTTATGGTATCCCATACTGTCGTGCGTATATAAGTAACATTAGTTTACTAGTATAGAGGAAAGTAACCGAATACGGACACTCTCGGTATCTCAGAAACCATAAATCCTACAAAAAAAATGTTAATGAATAAAATATTCATAATTATAAAAATAGTATAAAAATTTTTTTTTTATATTTTAATTATTCAAAATATTTCTAATATATCCAATAAACTGTTTTTTTATTACGTTTTTAAATTTATGAAAAAAAATTTCAACTTAAAACCTTCTCAGGAATATAAATGTATCGATATAATAATATATTATTAAAAACTAAAGAATTCTAAAAATTATATACATATTTGCTATATTTTTTTTCAAATATTAATTAATTTATAAGCATATATCTAAAGGTCATATAAATCCCTAATATGGACACTATATATATATCTCAATACGGACACCCTATAACCAATCAGGGCGTAGAGTGTGAACTATTCTGATTTTCATAAAAACGCGTGCGTTATAATATTAATACAACCAATAAAGCTAAATCTAATTTATTTTTAAGATTACAATTTTATTATTTAGATAATTAAATTGTATTGTTAATTAACAAAATAATAAAAAAATAAATTATTAACTAATTAAATTAGAATACATTATTCATAAAATTAATAATAAATAGTGTAATTGTAATTTGTCTGATTGATTCATCAATAATATATAGTTTATCTAGTGTTATATAGGGTGTCCGTATTATAACACAGGGTGTCCGTATTCGGACATGGGTACCGAATACGGACACCCCCAACGGGATCCCCCGTTATCTATTGAATAAAAATATTAAATAAAATTTTAAAATCACAATACTATCTATTGTCATATAATATTAATATATTGTAATATTTGAATTAAATTATTGAGTCATAAAACGTTAAGAGTGTTAAAGTTTAGAATTGTTAAAGTGTCAGTATTAGGTTACTTTCCCCTATTTGTGGTATGAGATAGCTAAATCACACTCTCCTGACGACGTGTAAGGATTGTCATTATATAGCAGGAAATATATGTTAAATATACTATAATTAATGTAATACCATACTAAAATTAAAAATATTTATAATTATTATCTATATATATATATATATATATTATAATCCTATAGTTGTAGACATCATTTAAAGATTGTTAAAGATAAGTAATTAGGTTACTTAGAGAAAGAAATAGGGTCAAGATATAAATATACTTCTATAAATATATCAAACGAATCAATGTAGATATCCTATAACTTAATTATAAATTAATTGTTAATTAATTGTTAACAATATAAATATATAATTTAAATTTAAGTATGTGTTGTTTATTTTCTAAATGTAAATATTGATAAATTCTAAAGAGATAATAAATAATATACAATACGAACTAATTTAAATATTTATAATGACAATAATTAAATCGTACCTTTAAGTATAGAATATCGAGAACACAAATTTAATTAAAATACTATGAAAATATAAAAGTATTACATAATTAAACAAATACTAACATTCATAAATCTCTCCAGTCTTCCTTTCATGGCCATTTTACCGCAATACGAGTCACTCTTCTTCATGAAAGTAGCGAGTAATTCTTTGGTATCGTTGGAGCCTTCAACTTTTGCTATATTACAATCACCTTATGAAAATATGTACAAATAAACGTGATAATATATAATAGAACATGTATACAACTATAGTTAATTATGCTTGTATGTGTGAAGTGGTTAGATTACGTAAAGATGGGTAACCTTTAGCTTTCGATGACCCAGTTCTGTCGACTGACATCCTTATCTTCTTAATCTGAGCGTCGACCATATTTATTGCTGGACTAAGTAATTCTTTATGATCCTGTGTCATTTACGAGCGAACTTTGCCGTATTGTACCGTAATAGTACGTACAACAATAGCGATTTTAGACGAGTATATTTTCGGGTATTGTAAACAATGTAATTATCAACAATGCGAATTAGAAAATAACAAACAATAAATACATTTTTCGAATTAACAATATTTAAAAAAATAAATTTTCAATTTAATTTTTATATATTCAATTTATTCTTCGATTTATAAAAAGTAAAGCTTTCTCAATAAAGTATTTCTGAAAATATCGATTGTGTTTAATATAAATGTAATATAAATAGTAATCGATAAAAGAATATAGTATTATACTTAATCTACTTATTATAATTGTTATACTATTAATATATATTTATATATATATATATATATATTTATCTTGTATCTTCAACATATTAGTATTATCTAATTTTTATAGTATTATTATTATCTTATTATTATTTTCTTCCAGCACGAGCGAAGCATCTATTTTACATAACCCTATTTTGTTCATAATAAACCGTATATCATCATCATCATCATCACCTATACTATGTTAAAATAAAATGTAGTCTTCCAGAAACATAGGTGACGTTTATTACTGTTAATCATATAGCGCTAATGTCACTTCAAATCAGCTCTCGTAATAACATATGTTTTAATTATATCTGATCATTTTTTATATACAATTAAATAAGTTCACTTCTAACTTTTATTTTGAGACCTAATTTATAGGCCTGGATGTTCCTATAAACGAGTTCTATAAACTATGAGTCCCGCGTAATATCAAGACCTCCTATAACCTCGAGGTTATAGGAGGTATTGGCAGTGTTGGACAAAGTTCATTTTTTTAGCGCTATCCGTTCCAGTTCCCGTTCACGTCCTATTAATTTTATCCGTTCCCTTTCCTTTTAATTTATCCGTTCCCGTTCCCGTTCTTTTTATATTACCCGTTAATGTTCCTGTTCCCGTTCCTTTGATATATAACGTTCCAGTTTCAGTTTTTTTATTATTCATAAAATACAGTATACAAGTTATACTTCACAATGTTCACTATACACTAGACCGGTTCGTTCGATTCAATTTTTAATCCTTCATATAAAATATAATACATATCTATATTTTAATATAATATGTATTAACAATTTTTATAAAAAAATAGTTACCTTTGGTCACGAAGCATTTAAAGTTTGAAATATAAATTATTATTTTAAGATAAAATGTATAATATTCCATGTATAATAGTAATGACGCCATCTTATTATCTTTGATGTTTACACATTTTTAAATTAATATTTAAAATTAATGATGTATTTGTATTATATTTAATGAATTAATATAATATATACCATTATTTATATTTATTATTAATATAATATCTATATTTCATGTTTATATCTACAAATTACCAATATTAATGTCTCCTAAAACTCGAGAAAATACACCATTTTACAAAGTATTTATTTCAAAATAATTCAAAAAAATAATTAATTTTTTAAAATTAATATATAATTATACTTTACATGAATTTGAGTGATCAGATTGTATTGAATTGTGGATATAATTTAGATATAAATGTCCTTTATACAAATAAAATTAAAAAAATAGAAAAATATGTAAAATTATTTTGTATTTCATATTTCAAATAAAAATCCAAAAAAATTTACAAATGATGTTAATTTTTTTTCTAAAAATAATTTTTAATTTTTTAATAATTAATTTGAATTGTATTATTATTATCTATAAATTATATATTTTAATTTTTTAAATTAAATTGTAATAATTTATTTATATTAAATTATACGATTTTTAGACATTTTTTTTTACTAAAATTATTTTATAAAATGTGGGCATCTAGATTGTTATGAAAAATATTTTGTATTGTTTATACTACTTGTAATATATGTTTCTAGGATATATCTATAGTTGGCTTAAAAAAAATCATACAATTTTATAAAAATTGAATAAAACTTATTTCTATATCTCCCCCATGTTAAATTGTATATGTATTCAATGTTAAAATTAAAAGGTCTCGTGACATAACAATATTTAAGATATAGGTCTAAAATTTTAAACACTTATTTATCATAACATACATAATTGTCACAGATGTGAAGGTTTAAAAAAATTATGAAAAAAAATTGAGTACGAACCGGTCTACTATACACTGTATAGTGTACACTGTACAGTGTACAGTGTACAGTTCCTACTTAACAGTGCATAGTGAATATTTTACAGAATAAGTCCAACTGTAAGTACACGATATTCTCGGAATATCCGGTAATACCGTGTACTAATTATACTGTAAATTGTACACGGTGTAAAATATACATAATCTATAATATTTTCGCTAGCAACACATATTAATAGTGCAACAATAAATAGAATTGGCGATAAAAAATTCGAGTATATGGTAGTATTACCACGTAATATGCATTAAATGTTAAATGTATGCATTAGTATTATTGTATATTTGTTTATTATATTAAAACTTTGATTATAATTGTAATACTAATCGTTGTAATTCTTTATTTGTATTGTAATAGATTATAAAATAAATATAAAAAATATCTTCAATTAATACTATATAAATATCCGTATTTGTAAAGGAACCCGTTATTCTGTAACTAGTTCCTATATTTCTGTATAAACGTCCCGTTCCTCATTCCCGTACATTATTCGGTATCCGTTCCTTTAACTACTAGATGGATATATTATATATATATAATTACTTATAAAATCGGATATAATCAGTTTTTACGTAGGTAATTACAGTTCCAGGAACTGTAATGAATATACAAATATGAACGGGAACGTGATCAGTGATAGGAATGAAGAGGACGATACTTGGGAATGCTTATACATAGGGAGTTACGATCAAAAAGGACGAGTTGAGGGTTAAAGGTTAAATATTAAATGCGAAATAAATTTATATAGGCTCATTTTGGGATGTAATGCAGCTAAAAAAAACAGCAAGACAACACTAAACCCAATTAAACCAAATACCACACAAATACCAATACAATATATATATATATATATATAGGTACTAGCCTACTATTAACTCGTATTTACAATGTAACCTCTAACCCCCAACTCGTCCTTTATGATCGTCTCCCTATCTAGGAACTATGCTTCCCATGGAACGCCTTTTTAGAATGATGGCAATAGGATTATTAACTTTATGGACTATTAACTTATATTACAAATTCAAGATATGTTTAATATTTATTTAAAACATATTACACTTAGATTAAGATTATATATAATAACCTATATGTATATAGGTATATAGGTAATGACCTATATATTACGATAGCCATAATAACAAGTAGGTTACACCTACACATAATAATAAATAGTAAACTACTTTTAAAAAGTTGTAAAATAACTGTAGGTTGATTTCGTATTTTTCATGTTAAATTGATTCAATAAATTACTAAATAAAATACTAATGTTTCGGTATTTATTCTGATAAAATATGCAATAATCAACTCAATCAAGTGAATTATCAAGTGAATTCTAAATTAAGCTCGTTTATTATGATTAGGTTATTTATTAATTAGGTTACACAATTAAATAATCAATTAATAGTAACATATGATAGCAGATGATTACGAGTATTACACACTACCTACTAGTGTTAAACTATAGTTTCATTCGTTTGAACTATAGCATACAATATAGACTGCATTATATATAAATTATATATAATATAATATATAATACTATATATATATACCTAGTGTACATTGTGTACAGTTTATCGTGTATACTTTTATGTGAGGTATTAATAATACCTCACATAAAAGTATACACGATAAACTATACACAATGTAATAATACTGTATTATATAACTTATGTATGGGAAAGTCTCCGATTAGTCGGTAATTACCGACCCCTAAATGATTATTTGTAATAACGTATTCAATATTAAATATATTTATTTGAAATTTTGTAATTAGGGTAATATTATGGCAATGAATAATGTGGCTATTTTAAATTTTGATATAATTATATTTACAAGAATAAACAGGGGGTTGGTAATCGGATACATGTACCTAATACCGACCCCCTAAAATAATTGTGATATAAATAATTGTAGTATATACTTATATTATAATATCCAATACAAATATTATATATACATAAATATAATTAATTATAACATTCACGAAATTTATTTTGTATTGAATTTATGTTTTAATAGTAATATTAAATTTAAATTTAAACTTTATAGTAAATATATTAAAATAGTATATATATATATATATATATATATATATATATATATATATAGGATAACCTATATACATTTAAAGAATGAGGTTCAACTAACTATATAGTGTGTTAATTAAACATATATTAATTACGTTGAACTTTGAAACTTATTTCGTAGTTTACCAGAATTATCAATCTAATAATTTATTCTCGCTATAATTGGCTGCATTCTTTACGAAAACAATATGACGATATTCGCTTATTTCACTTATCAAGTTTAGGGGAGATAACCCAAACTCGGACCACCTCAAAGAATGATCAGCTCGACTTATTAAATTAGAAGCAATAAAATAAAAACACAAAATTTAGAAATTGTGTAAATTAGTATACTTAACGGATTATTTACAACAACAAAATTAAAATTTTAATTATTTTAATAATATATCACAAAACATCTTTATAGACTATTCTTCGAAAAAATTATATTATATATTTATTAAATATTTACTATGTATTCAAATTATAAATAAAATTTAAATATTTACTTATATTATATGTTGTTAACGATAGTATAAATGTATATTGTATAACTACCATGGTTACATAGTAACTAAGTTACTACCATAGTAACTATGCAATTACAAAATTATTTATTAAATTAATAACAATTTAAATATAGGCGAATTCATAATATCAACGATTTTTCTAAAGAAATATGTAACACACGCGGAATCGTGAAATTCGATTTTGTATACAAAAGACCTACACTGAAGGTCATATAGGTATCCTATAGGTCCTGTATACAGTGTAGGTTATAATAAACTTGTGTTTACATATATATATATATATATATATATATATATAGATATGTGACTTTGAATAATAATATCACATGTAATTTATGATAGAAAACTATTAATATAATATTAAATATTTTATAAAACGATATTCAAGATGGATTTTTAATGTATGACCTACGAATATTATTGTATCAAAATACACCTACATAAAAGGTCACATATTCATTATTAAAAGAAACGCAGTATAATTATTTAATGGTAATCTATATTTAGTAGAGTACATTTCTGACATTAACACTGTAACCTCAATATGAACTGGCTATCTGTAACTTGATACGTTATTTGTCATATCGTAGTTTGATTTTTCTAACTTAAATTCTCACGAGATTCATTACGTTATAATCACATACACATTAAATAATGTCTATTTTTTTGTTTTTAGGATGTAAAATTTATTTTAATATATTTATCTAATTATAATTATGTAAAATTATAATAATATTGACAAACTATCAATCAGTAAACCTACAATATTATAAAAATTATCTATATTATATTAGTAAAATATAATAATAGTTAGGAAATATATGAATCATATAGTATATATTTCCCCATAGGATATTTCCTAATATATTTTAAAATATTATATTAATCTGTTCACATTTGTTACTTAAATATATACTCCTATATTATGTATATTAATTTAAATGCATACTATTACATATATATATATATACGTATTCATTATTAATATTGATGCTATATTAATTAATATTTCACTTTCTAAAATAAACCTAAAATTTCCCTATAGGATATTTCCTAATATATTTTAAAATATTATATTAATCTGTTCACATTTGTTACTTAAATATATACTCCTATATTATGTATATTAATTTAAATGCATACTATTACATATATATATATATATATATATATACGTATTCATTATTAATATTGATGCTGTATTAATTAATATTTCACTTTCTAAAATAAACGTGAAATATATAAATTTATATTAAACTAAATTTAAAATAATTATTAACTTAGGTATTTGTAATGTTAATAATCTCAATTATTTGTTGCATTGACTTGATTATCCCAACAAGTCAATGTTATAAATGTCATAAGATTATCTATGCGACTATCTATGACTATTACACCACATTTAAAAATAAAATATTATGTTCCCAACAGAATATCAAATTATTTATATTTTTCTATTACTAAATTAACATATTTACTATGAAAAATTTGTTATTATTATATGACTTGTTATTAACAAGTTATTATGTATGTAAAT
This sequence comes from Osedax fenrisi, assembly GCA_964019155.1. NCBI lineage: Eukaryota > Metazoa > Annelida > Polychaeta > Sabellida > Siboglinidae > Osedax > Osedax fenrisi. The sequence continues at coordinate 49,396,461 of OZ025240.1, read as the reverse complement.
TATCTATTTTGTATACTATTTCAAATTTTAATTTACATATATATATATACTAATTTCTACAATTTAAACTGTTCATTTTTCTCCTAGATCGGAGAGTATGTTATATTGTATGTACCAAGGCAGGTCTAACTTTACATATTTCTTAGAATATTTAAATAATATTATTTGTCTTCATTATAAATCAATATACCCTCTTATCTTTTAACCATAGTAAAGAAAATACTGCACTCGGTAATATGACTGATCCCAATAGACCTGATCAACTATTATGCTAGACACCAGTAATGGACTTTGACGAAGATGCATATATAAATTAACTAACAGATGTATCTTAATATATAATTGTTAAAGTAACCTAAATAGGAACATGTTCTATTGGTATCTAGTTATAGTTAAGTTGTATTGATATTGAACAGATTTAGATATTTTAATAATAGATTCAAATTTGTAATAATAACTATCTAATTTTTCTATAATATTTTTAATTGAATCATATATTTTATTATATATATTATAAAATAGAATTTTTTTTTGAATAGCTCTTATTAAAGTAAGTGTTACACTCAGCTTGTGCTTAGCACTCTTGTTTAGGTTCACTTCCACATGTAATTCAGCAAACAAAAAAAACAAAATCAAACCACAACATTATATATATTTATAATTTATAGTGTATTAAGATGTTTATTTTAAATATCACAGTATTATTATCAATAAATGGAAAAGTATTCAGTTAGATAACTAATTGCCATATAAGATATTTTTAAGATAAATATTATAAATAACAGATTTATATACAATAATAATTGATAAATGAAATACAAAATTAAAAAATATAAATATATAATTTAATATTAGTTCAAAATTACTGTATAACATAAAACAATGTTTTTTGTAAATATGGCAATTATTAAAATAATATATATTTTAATTAATAATCATAGAAAATAAAAAATATAACAACAAAATCTAACAATATATACGTAAAATAATGAGTATTAAAATGAATGTAAATCTATGTAAATACATGAACATTATTTATATTAAAACTTTATTGCTTTGATAAATTTGTACTGTGATCAATATATTATTGAAATTATATTGAATTAATACCAAAACTCATTACAATTATTGACAACACAATTGTTGGTTAAATGTATTGGTTTACATTTCGATTACAATATCATGCATGCCACGAGTTAGTACAAATACACGAATAACAATTTATTAATGTTCAATAGTAGAACTTCATGTATCCCCTAGCTTAAGGGTGGAGGCGAGTTAAAATATGATTAATATTTTTATTTTAACAAAAAAAATTTATTATATATTATCTATGTTTAATATCTTATTTATAAATTTTCATTAATTATTTATGAGTATTTATATCAATATAAAGTGTATTTATAAGCGTAATCGATATAATAATGATTTGAAATTAACAGGATTTTTTGTAAATACTTGTCACATTTAATTGTATATTTCGATATCGTATGAAAATATTTTACTAAACAAATTTATATTTTTACATCAAGCATAAATTATAGATATATTCTATATAATTAATAAACAAATCCCTTATGTGTATAACAAGATATCATTGGTTGAAAAGAGACCATTCCAAACAGAAAATGTAGAAATGTTCTTTCTATAATTAGCTCTGTCTAGTCAATACGTTATATTCTTGTATGTATTTTATATTATTCAATATTTATTTTGTATAATACTTTATAACTATTATTAAACTATTACTATACATATACATTTATATTTTTCTAGTTTATAACTTCTATAAATATATTTATTTGTATATCTAATTATAATATATATTTGAGTACTATTCTATATTAGTACTAATTATTATTGTTTCAGTGTTGTTTATATACCATTATATTTTACTTGTCATTTATATATATAAACGTATTGATTAATTGTTTAATTAACAAAACTTTGAATATCATTTTCTCAAGTTTCTACTTTTTCACTTAGTAACCTCATGTAATATAATAACCATCATTCCTACTATTTTTTTAATTTTTAATATTTTTATCTGAAATTTTTACTATAAATATAAAACATTTACATCTATAAGAATCCTGTTGGATTTATTATTATATTTTATAATAATTAAATAAATGATGATAAACTAGCATTTTAATGACAACAATTAAAAATAAATATTTAATTAATTGATACTATTTTTTTTACAATATTTTAAATTAAGTACATTTATAAAAAGACAGATCCTTTATGATGGAGGAAAGTATCTGTTGAATACAAAAAAATTATGTAATTATCTACATTAGTTATTTATCCTTAGATTTTTTAGATAGAGTTAAATTAGCATTGGTTAGATGAACGCGCGCCTCCCCCCTTAATAATCACATGTAACCTGGAACAGAGGTTAATATATATTTCTTAAAATCATTGAATTATTTCATTTCCATAATTCATATTATTTGTATAAATGAATACATCTAATCCGATAACATGGAATAGAGGCAAGACTAGTGATATATGCTATATTTGCATTGTTGAGATAATCATTTAGTTTTTTAATTTTGGTGGAATCCTTTCATCCAGGAACTTAGATGAAGTTTTCACTTATAACCAAATAGCTCTAATACCCCTTCGAAGCCGCACTCATGTTAGGGCATACGTGGTTTTAACGAGAGACGGTCATTATTTTATACACAATTATATAAGATCACTTCTAAATATTATTTTAAGACCCATTTTATGTGTCCGGATAAGGATTAAACCCACATCCTACTGCTCGTGTGCCTAATGCCCTAGCCAACTGAGCCATATAAGCTACACAGCTAAAGTGTGCAGTTAAACAGTAGATATATGACAACGAATACGTCAGCAGTGAACGCTATGACTAATAATACGCTGACTAGACGGGATTGAGAACTCCAGCCAACGTTGTCTATCTGTTAATACCCTCCATGAGGTTTTCTTTCATTTTCTTAGCTCTGTTGTATAGTTCGGCGGCTCTCTCAAATTCATCCTGTAATTGTGTGCTTCATATATATCTTATATACATTTATATATATATATATATAAATACATATATATTCATATATATAGGACGACTACAATATAAAACATCAGTCTTATTTTGAAGAAATGAGAACACATTATATTTTATTTATATTTATTGATTATATTAAATTACAAATGAAAAGAAGAATAATATTGTAATAAATAATAATAATTAAAATTAGGATTATCAATATTATTATATTTTTATATATATATATATATAACTATAACTTATTATATCTGAGTGGAATATAATATCATTGGTGTATACCTGTTTGTATTCGAGAAGTGCCAGATTTCGAATGGTATCGGCCAATCGGATATCATTCTCTCCGAAAAGTTGTTCGTATATCACGATGGCTTGTTCGTAGAGATACTTAGCTTTTGTGTAGTCATTCTGCAGTATAAGAGAGTATACATTATTTGTATGCACTAGTATATAATGATTTTATACGACTAGAGATTATGTGAGGAGAAATAAGTGTATACACGTAAATATTGAAAGCAATATGTAATAATTATTAATACATAATTTCATACACGATATTGTATATTATAATATAATGATATCATTATATATCATAAACATATATTGCTAGGGTTTTAATTTGGATATACAACAAAATGATATCTCTTATACTATATTATTATATATATATACTTACAAATTATAAAGTAAGTTATTAATAATATATGATGTTCATATGTGTGATTAACAAAGTGTATATTTCTATTCAATATGAGGATGTATAACTTGTTCTTGTATATTTCAACAATATTATAGTAAGAAATATATACATTTCTATAAATATATAAAACATTTCATAATTAGTTATATTTTGAATTGTCTTTAAATGAATTAATTATGTAATTAATTCTTATACATATACTAATTTTCTAATATATTCTAATAATATTAGTATCATTAATTTATTGAAAATATTTTGAATTTTGTCTTAAAATATATAAACTATAGAAAATGAATATTAAACAAGACTATTAAAAGCAATGTTATATGTAGACTGACTAGCTGTGAATGCAGTACGGACAGATTCACCATGGTGGTCGCGACTATCGGATTGTTCAAGGTCAAAGTACGAGTGTGACTTTCCAGAAGTTCCGAATACAGAACTATCGCGGCATCCAGATTGTTCTGAGGTGAATAGTTAGTGAATAGTGAGGTTGATAATAAGTTGATGATCACTTTCCGTCGTAACAACTAACTAATTTCTTATTACATAATGCCAAGTTTTTCAGAACTGTTGTTATGCTGGAATGATCTTTATCAAAATTCTGAATAATATTTAATATTAGTTGATTACAAATAAGAAAAGAAATGATGTTTAAAATGATCTTTATTGTTGGTATAAAAAAGAATCCTTAATAACTTGTATGTTTAAATTAAATTTAAAGTTTGTATAGAATGAAATAAAATGTTCTTTAAAATAATATATTTCCTTAATAATTAGTAATTATTAATATTTGTAACATATGTAAATGACATAAATTATTTGTGCATTCTCGAAAACATGATAATTATAAATTGTAGATATAGATATTTCTTTATGCTAAGACCAATATTTAAACCTAATTTAATAATAAACTTATTAAGTATTTTAATTTAAACACAACCTGTCGTCTAATATGAAGTGCTTTCTCATAAAGAGGAAGTGCTTTAGTGTATTGTTTACTGTCGTAGTAAAGAGCGGCTAGATTGCAAAGACTCTGAGCAACATCGTTACTATTCTCCCCAGGGGAAGATACCTGTTCGCGTATCTGTAAAGATTTTAGCAGGAAATTCTCTGCAGTTCTGTTATATAAATATTTTTATTTATCTTAGTTAAATAAATAATAATTTAGTTAAACAAAAGGTATTTAATAATAAGTAGTAATTTTAAATTTGATAATTTTCTATATAAAATATAAAATAAAAATATATTTTTAATTTTATATATTTATCATATATATCGATAAAAACATTCATTTGATAATCGAATGCGTAAAAGAAATAATACATAACTATTCTCTAACCGCGTGTCCTGTTGAAGATATTGCAGTACCCCTAACTCATTTAAAGTTCTCGCGAGGTCAAGGTTATTATCCAGAGACTTCAACGACTCCTCGACTACCATTGTGTTCGAATTGAAGTTATGTCTCTGATTGATTGATGTTTGATCACATATATAATAATAACAGAATATCATTTAATTTTAAATCTATCTTTTATATCTATCTTGTATATTTATTTTTTAATTCAATATTATTCATTACTCATCTGTATCATACATATAAACGGCATAGAATTTATATATTTAAAATCAAATTAATTTACTTTAACAAACTATGAATAAATTAAATATTAAATAATAATAAATTATGAAATATATTAAATATTTATCAATATACGTATTATAAAAATATTATTTTCATCATCTTAAATTTCATAAATAATTATACAAATGCTCCTTTTTAATAAATAAATAAACAACAATATTACATTTGAATGTTATTTAAAAATATTTTGTTAATATATTTTGATAATTATCAAAATTATAAATAATTAATGTTAATTGACAAACTTTATTTTTATTATTCCTCCTTCCCAGACAATTCTTGTGAATGTTAAATACTTTCTTCCTTATGGCTTCAGCTTGAGTTATCCTAAAATAGGACACAAGAGTTATCAACGCGCTCTACATAACAATGATAGAGCATCACCCGACCTTGACTGTTTCTGAAGGACAATCGCTATAGAGGTCATCTCACAAGCCGTTAGACAGTGTTCGCTACCGAAGGTGTTAGTATAGATGTCCAGTGCCTGCCGGAACAGTTGCTCAGCTATTTGGAACCTCTCCTGGTGAGAGATTAACATTGTTAAAGTTGTTTTCTCTAAATAATAAATTCACACAAATAGTATAACATGTATAAGGCTGTCATTATAAAAAAAACTATTATAGCTATATTATTAATTTGTTGTATTATATTAATAACATATGTTTATATATTCCCATAGAGATAGCCTTTCATTAATATTATTTTCTAACAATAGTAAAAATACAATTTATATAGAATAAATGACAATAAATAAAAATATAAAATTGTAATTTATATATATATATATATATACAAAATAGGCTATATATAATAAATATATGTCTATGTGGTTAGTGATGTAAATGATGCCAGTCAAATCTAAAGCATGATGCAGTCTCAGTCTCAGTTACCTAAAGTCTCTACGCGGCACATGGGATATGGAGATAGCACCGAGAAACTTTCCAATTGAAATGTCTAGTATCATATTGAACGCAGTATAAGACAAACACGGTTGATATAACACTGATTGATGTGTTAGATGAATATAGTAACTACAATATATAACAATGTAAGTTGTATCATACAGTATACGGTATGTCATACGTAATGTTATAATGATATTATAATGGTTATTAAATAATATATAGGTATACATATACATAAATATGACATATATTTTTGTTAAAATACATAACTATCGGGTAATTAATAAAAATAATTATTTTATATTAAAATTTGTTTCTATTATAATTATAAGTACATTTTATTAAAATAGTATAAATTTTATAAATAATTTTATTTATTTATTAAAATTATGTATTCATTTATTTATATTATTTTTATAATATACTCAGTAGTACTTAATCTTAGTAACTAATATTATTATATGTATAGTTTTCAAAGTATACCTGCGAAAGATAGAGATCTGCTAGGTCGTGTAGACTTTCAGCTATTTTACAATCTTCAGGATCAAGAATTGCTTCACGTATTTCCAAACTTTTTTGTAGAATAGTCTCCGCCTATAAATCAATAACATATTTAAACTAGTCATAGGTATACTTACACTAATTATACTAGTTATATTATAATAGTTATACTTTTACTAGTTATAGTTAATAGAATATAAGGATTTAATTAAAGTTTTATGTATTAAATTTCAATTCTGTATAATATTTAATCAAAATTAGTAACGCATAGTAAATATGTTAAAACTAATAACAATAGTACCGTTAAATAGTACACTGATAACGGTATTTGTTTACTTACAAAACTCAGCATGCAGATATCCCTGAGGAATTTCCCCACAGCATGATAGACATCTGAATTCTCTTTATCGACTGTTATTATGAGTCATTGTAATATATGTAATATTACGCAATAATACATTATTATGCAATAGTATGTCAGGTAATCACAACTAAATATACTAAATCTTAGTTTCTTAATTAAATGTAAATTATCTGATATATGATAATACAAAAACAAATTTATAAACAAAATAAATATTGAATTTTATTATTATATACGTGATATTGCTGAGAATGTAAAATACGCAACTATTTCACAACTATTTCATCTGTATACAAACATGATTCTAGATTATTTAGAACATCTCTGTACAATGATGCAATCTGTTTCCTATCAATGGCCAGATGAATCCAATAGTCTAATATCTGACAGCACCTTCCCCTGTAATAATACACAGGTTATTATTTATGAAGGTTATTTATGGTGAGAAAACATATTGCTGCGTTAACGTGTAAAGATAGGGAAAGTATACATTTGTGGAATACAAACTTTAACCTACTATATGGCTTGACTTAATTTGTCAAATATATTATCTTATATCAAATATTTGTGCTAAGGAAAGATGGAACACTTACTCGAGAGTGTATAATTAGATGTTTAGTACACACAACATGAACAGCGCCACCTACACAGGTTGTTATTTCAGATAATTGTGTTGTTTATAATGTTAATTCATATAAAAATATACACATGAAATGTAAAATAAAGAGTTTTAATTATTATTTATATGAAAAAAACTATGTTGATTATCGATACATAACAAATTGGTTGAGTTTTAAATGTTATACATGTCTATGGGGTGTGTAAAAACCATCTTATATTGCATGTAATTTAATAGAACAACTAAAGCATTGCTACATAACAAACCAAAATAAATGTCAGTAGTTCGATACTAGAGCTATCCCAGCTGACAGTAACAGCCTCATAATAACAACATAATAGCATAACTAATAACCTCAGATGTTTAGATTGTGCTTTATGCTGCTATTATGTAGCCATTAAAAGTCTATTATGCTACTATTAATTAATAATGATATTATGCTGCTATTATAATATCAGCATAATAGACTTTTAATACAACATAATAGCACAATGTTAACAATTGTTATAAACATTTAATTGATTTAAAATATTATGAATAGCATTACGTTTCTTTGAATTAATAATATATTTATAATGATTTATAAGTTATTATTCAAATATTTAAAAAGTAAAACCAGAATATTACATTTTATCAAATAATAATTGTATGATTGAATATTTTGATAATCAAAATACTTATTCATATTTACCATTAAATTACTAATATTTTATGTAAATATAATTTTTTGATATCTCTTATAGTTACTGAGATACGAGAGGAGGTCAGTATTAGGGGACTTTCCCTATATACTTTGCTTCGAAAAATAATTTGTAATACTGTATTTGGTATTTATAAAAATTTAAATATAATACATTATTATGATAAACAATATACATATAATTATAATATATCAGTTAATATATGGAATCCATTATATAATTATATAATAAAATCTGTATCTGTTTCATCTTTTAAAATAAATTAAACAAAATCTGTTTTGACAAACAACTCTTTTTTAACAGAAATTTATAATTTGATATTCATTTTTCATTTTTAACTTTATTATTATTTTATTATCTCTTCATTTATTTTCTTTATGGAAGAATACCTGGATTTTTTTACTATTTTTCAAATTTACTATAATATCAAATTAATAATGTACTATTATTACAGATTTTAAAGTGTTATAAGTATTATATTATTATTTGTTTTTTTTTCTGTATAATCTTTAGTTATATATTTTTATATATTATATATTTGTCTACAATTTATTATATTATTAAAATACAAAATTAATAATTTACTATTATTATTATTAATTGTATATATATATATATATATCATATATAATATAATTTTCTAATTTAATATACTATTAAAATATATTAAATATATTATTAAAAGTAATATATTATTATAAGTTGTATATATATATATATATATATATATATATATATATATTAGCGTTGTCATTCGGACCCGGACTTCGGACCCGGACTTCGGACTTTAGGTCATTGACACCGGACTTATACAGTATAATTTATGATATATCGGACTCGGACCGGACTCGGACCGGACTTTAATATTTAACTCGGACTATTTCGGACTTTAAATATTAGATTCGGACTATTTCGGACTTTAAATATTAGATTCGTATTATTTCGGATTTTTATTATTGGATATCTAAAATACATTCCAATGTTTACCTTTGGGATTATATTTATTCGCGCCATTTTCAACCAACATAGCGGTTCTGTGTATGTATCCGCGACACTATTACTCAGCTTAGCGTCCATTTGTGTGAATAGACGCCAATGTCAATCAAACTACCCCGTCCTTCGTATGTATCCGCGACACTTTTAATCCACATTGCATCATTTTAAAATTATTCGTGCAACCATCAACATCATTATTTTAAATTTTTGTATTCATTTTAAATATTGTATATAAATTTAAGAGATGATTCATATCGAAGAAGAAACTACACTGCCATTAAGTGCACAGTTTACATCACTATACGATAATTATGCTGCTGTCAAACGATGCGGATACAATTATCAAACGATACTGATAGTGATACGTCTGTCAAACAATACTGAGACTTCTGTCAAATGATACTGATACGATACTGAGACTTCTGTCAAATGATACTGATACTGAGACTTCTGTCAAATGATACTGATACTGATACTGATACAGCTGTCAAATGATACTGATACCATACTGATACAGCTATCGAATGATACTGATACGATACTGATACAGCTGTCGAATGATACTGATACGATACTGATACAGTTTCGAACGATACTGATACGATACTGATACAGCTGTTGAATGATACTGATATGATACTGAGACTTACTTTTTAGAAAATTTGACAACACTAATATATATATATATATGTATACAATTTATTATACTATTAAAATATAAAATTAATAATGTACTACAGTCAACTCCCGATAAGTCGGACTCGCAAGGGACCGGGAAAAGTGTCCGACTTAGCGAAATGTCCCACTTATCCGAGATTAAGAATATCATGCAAATAAGACATGAAATGCGCAGCGCGAGTTAAATGTTTACCGAAATATGGAATTATGCAACAATCAGCAACATAAAATGTTGTATTCAATAATATTACTTACTAAAATTATAATATTCATTATTTAAAGTAAATGTTTCTGACAATTTATAAAAAGTCCGACTTATAAGGATATATCCAATCCAACTTATCCGACTTATCCGATTAATTAAACATGGAACTAGATACAAATCCAACCAAAACATCTGAATGTGTCCGACTTATCGAGAAGTCCGACGTATCCGTAGTCCGACTTACCGAGAGTTGACTGTATTATTATATATTTAAAAAATGTTATATTAATTTATTTATTAATTTATTAAGTATTACATTTTTATTTAGTTCGTATTATTATTGGTTTATTTGATTATAACATTTTCTGTTTGTGATATATTTAAAATATAATATTTATATATTAAACTATATCAGTTTTTATATTATATAATATATTATTATTACAGGTTACAAAGTTAAGGAGTATTCAATATAGTAGATTAGATCGAATATTTCGATTACCTTATTTAAAAAACAATATATTTTATTTCTATTTTAGATTAATTTTCGTTTATTTTTACGGTAATTGTAAAATGTTTTATTTTCATTAATTTTTAATTTTATATTATTCTTTATTAATTTCAATAACGTATGTTATCATTAGTAAATATTTATAGTTTATACTTTCGACTATAATTGCTTAAATTTTAAATAAAATATAATCTACTGTAATCTATAATTTGAAAGTTATTTATATATATTTTTTAAGATTTGAAAGAAATATGAGCAATTTACTTATATTATTTTTATTTGTAAACTTATGAAGGAAATGTGCTATAACATTTAATTATTATTAATAAAAACTGTCAGAATGTATATATGAATGTTGTCTACAAACATTTCAATAATATAAGAGACTTACCGTTTGTAGTATTCGAGAAAGAGTTTCATGTCGAGTAGATTCTCTCGCAGATCATCGTCGAGGGACAACTTCAGGTTCTGGAACAACAGTTCATCAGCTATTCGACAGTTCACGGGTTTATGTCTATGGGCAGTTAGACTAGGTTATCTACACGTCTATTGTATCTGATAATGTATTATGTATCATTACATTATATATCTTTATAATATATTTATTATATATAATGTTATATATCTAAAATTATATATATTTATAATATATTATGTATCTACATAATATAAATTATATTACATATATAATTAATATAGATATATATATAATTATTTATAATATAACTCATGTTATATATATATATTTATCCAGTATACTATATTAAATATAACATAAAATAGTCTATAAATAGAATACTAGAGTGAGAGCAGGGTAGAAAGAGGTACCTGTTCAGGTCATCTTGGAAGTAAGACTTCAGCGTTACCCGAGTGTTGTGGACATCTTGCGCTGATATCTTATAGTAGTCGCGGAATACATGTTCAATCTGGAGAAGAGGGGAGGTCATCGTGTCAAGGTCATACTTATCTAACTCTACTAGGTAGGCTAGGTTATGGATATAAACTAGGTCAGTAGGTTAAAGAATGAATTTCGGAGAGGGAAAAATAAAATATATATTTATATCGCATTGATAATTCTTATATATATACATTTGTAAATAACTATTTATCGCTATATTGCTTATGCACACACACGCACACACACACACACACAAACACACACTCGGTGCATACTCACAACGGTATTAGCCAATAGATAGAGACCGGACAACTGCTTTACCACTCCGTAACGTAGCAGAAGGTAATCGTAGTAAAGGAATTGTTCGTGATCGGTGATGGGCACCAATAATGATAGAAGTTCGTACTGAGAGAGACCGTTCATCGATGTGGATATCAACAGTAGAACCTGTTGTATGCAATTAGGCGCTAGTAACAGGGCTTCAATAATGCATACGGTATAGCTGTGTGGTACATATAAAGTATACCGGCAGTTAAACCTACTATAGTGTATAACATATTAATTAGATGTATAATTAGTAATACAATGATTATTGTCGATGTTAAAAAGAAAGGTAAATAATTAAATAATTAAACAGAAATAAAAACTTGTTTTAGGAAATTATCGCATACGGGGTCAAGAAACAGAAGTAGGGCGAAGTACAGCTCATCGAGGTTGCCACACTTCACGTTATCGATGACATCGGGCAGACTGAGGAGCGAGGGCGAGACTGTTAAGTACGCGTGTACCTAGACAAGAGTATTAGTGACGCGCGTACCTAGTGATCAGGTCAGAGAGGAGGATGCAGAACAACGGGTTCAGAGTTGAGATATCGGCGGCATCACCGTCGCCCAAGTAGTCTTCTAGAGTTGACCTCTGACCTTCGCTGATGTCGGCGGCCATCTTGGTGTTGTTGATCAGCTCTCTGGCGTGCCTCTGAGATAGTTGTTCTATTTGTACGCTGGGCCATCCTCTGTGTGTTAGCGTGGTGAGGGTGAGAGAGAGAGAGGGAGAGAGAGAGAGAGAGAGGAGAAGGAGGGAGAGAGATGGGGGAGGGAGAGAGAGAGGGGGGTAGAATGAGAGGGAGAGTTAGAGAGAATGTGCTATATAATGAAGATAATAATAAATTTGGATGGTTGTAGATTGGGAGAGATACTAAAATATAAATACAGAGAGATATATATAGTGGGTGTATCAACAAACATCCATGCAGGATTAATTAGGTCTGCTGTCACTATCACTTTGCAGTTTATAGGTAATGGATCCAATAGCCAATTCAACATTTTACTTGAATCCTACAATTATAATTATCAATACATATATATTATACGTGTGTTGCATGTGTAAATTTGTATGTAATATACAAATTTATTAACAATTTAAATTAAATATAATATGGAAATATATAGTAGAAAATTAATGACCAATATCATAAAGATAATTTGATATAACTACTTCACAAATAATTAAAATATATATATATAAGATATAATAATTATTAATTATTGTGATTAATTTATTATATTAAATTTAGTTAATCTGATAGGAATAAATCATATTTAAACTATAATTGGAATCACTATTAATGGGCAATAAAAATTAACCTGAATTTTATCCAATGAATCAAGAATTATTACTATATCGGTGTGATAATTGCAAACCTTCTCTAAAAGTCTTGGAAATTCAGCTATAATTAGTATAAATAATATATTAATAATAAAGAATAATAAGATTAACTAATTATTATATTATATATTGCATATTATACATATTTAAATGATAGATATTATCAGAAACAAATTATTTCTATAAATAGGAGTTGGAAAAAGAAATAACCAAATATTCTGCTAGAATCACAGGTGAAAGATTGTAGGGTACTGGTGGGTAGAAGTTTAATGAGTTCGAAGGTTAATCTTCTAATGATCAAAGAAGCGCAGGCATGACTAGCATCTTTGTTCATGATTTGGTGGCAGATGATGATTGTGGGAGGTGATTTAACACGATGCAACTCTATCCTGTAATCGGTATGCAATATATAACATGTTAATAACATTTATTTATAGGTTATTTACGCAATACTCTATGTATACTATATTTAACATATATTTATAAGCAGAATGTAAATATTAACCATTTTGCGACGAGTAAAGATTTTCCGGAGCAAGGTTTAGAAGATTTAATAAGGAAAGGAGGGGAAGGACCGGAATGAGAAATAAATGTAGAAATTGTTTCGTATAACTGTAATATAAAGTATATGTAGAAATACATCTATAATAGACGAACAAGTATGATAGATTAGTATTCATTATATAGATATATATCGTATATTCTAAATATTTATATATTGAGTATGGAATAAGAGATATTGAGGTGAATTCATAATGATAATACAAGTAAATTTAAATCCATTAAATTTAACCATTAATATATATTTTATTAAACTAACGTGTTCGAAAGCTATTTGGCAACTGGATTGCAATGAGTAGTTGAACATTTCTCTTTGTTCATCGTTTATATCCCATAGTGCATCGGTATTCTCACATTCATAAATATCCAGGTGACAGATATTTGTATTAACTTCAAATAGTATAATAAATTAGATTTGCTTTATTAATATATAAGTATATTAATATATATATATATATATATATATATATATATATATATATATATATATATATATATATATATATATATATATATATATATATATAAGTTTGAGTATTACCTTATCATTATTCTTAAAATGAATAAAATAATCAATATGTTTAATATATATAAAAATATTTATTTTAAAAAAGAAAAAAAAAACTCTAATCATACTACTATTATTATCAATGTATCAGAAAGATATTATTTACCTTGATATTCTTTATCTTTATTAACTTGAAAGTGTCTCTGTATATTTAAAATATTGTGAATGAATTTACTATTGAATACAATTTATTATGGTACTAAGTTAAGTTTAGATTTGTTATTTTTTTTAAATAAAAGAATTTTAATTATTATATGATATATATAAATATATATATATATATCAATATATATCACAAGAAAACGTAATACACTAAAATAAGACATAAATACAATACAATAAAATAATTATAAACTGAAAGAATATATTAATTAATTTCTAAAGGTGTCAATATATTGTCAATCAATATTAGCAATAATATTTATTTGCAACAATAATATTTATTGGACTATATTGAAATGGTTTAAAATGTATTAATTTATTAGATAATTATACAATTAAAAGTACACTATATGGTTTACACTATAGTATCTAGTATACTATTAATGAAATACTAGCAATGCTATCAAAATATCCATAATGAGAATAATGTATACATATTGAATACCTTATTAAGAATAAGAGAGAGATAGTTGAAGGCAGTATTGTCAGCATCCCTTCCATTCACAGGGATTACTTCTATATTTGGCAGACGTGCCTTAATACTGGACAGAATACTTTGGTAATCTTGTCTAGGTAGTGTATTATCATTATTCATGTATAATATATAACAATACATATATTGTTTAAGGGTTAGTGAAACATATGATTAATAAAATAAATATATTTTTGATTTAAAATGATATTAAATTAAAATCAGTAAATTCAATATATTATATTTAAAATTATATATGGCTTGATTCATAAAAGTAACTATAAGTTTCATAAATAAGAAATTATAAATAAAATAAGTACAAATTAAAATGTTAGTAAAATATTTATAATTTGTTCATAAAATATTTATAAACCTTTCACTGTTGATAACAATAAAAATAGTCTTTTCGATGAATCCATTAAAACAACAAGTATAAAACTCCTCAGTAAAACTGTATAGACAATCAATAAGTTTATAATAATATCCACAAATGTTAAAATATAATACATCATTTGTTGCGATAACTATTTAACTTCTTAATATTGTACATGTAAGTTAAATTATTTTAAATGTATGCATTATGACATGACTTTGATCGTATAATTATAATTAACAGACACACATATATATATATATATATATGTATGTATATATTACTTGATTTGAGAAGTTCCGAGAACGATCACTAAAATAGAACTTTTCTTGATCTTTAAATATTCACTTTCTTTACAACCCTAACAACGGTGATGTTATTATGCAACAGTAGCTATTATGTAACAGTGATGTTATTATGCAATAATAGCTATTATGTAACAGTGATGCCTACCTTATTGTAGTGATGTCTCAAATAAGTTGAACAGAGGATAATATTGTGAAGTAAAAATTTGTAATAAAAGTTCTTATCCAATTCCTATGGAATTTGAAATTTGAAATTTATTATATATATATATATATTATTAGATATTGTGTATATAATATATAATAAAATTAATATTAGGTTCAAATAATATATAATTAATATTATTATTCGTTTATTTTACCTCATTTATCAATTATTATTTTATTATTCCATATACAAATTTTTTTTAATAAATTATTAATGATAAAATAAATATTAGGATATATCCCTAGATACATATAAAACATATTAAATATAACAATAATAGTAGTAATTGAAATTCAATTATTTCACCTACAATATTCATTAATCTTGATCTCTTAGTTATAAATAGATAAACTTCAAGGCTAAATACGTATACTATAGTACTACATTTCTTCTATTAAATAATATATACTACAATATATATATATATATATAATATATATATTATATAATATATAATATAATATAATATATTATATGTATATACATATTAATCTTAATTATGTTATCTTAATATAAAGGTAGTACTTTTTAAGATACCATTTATTATAGTTTGATATTAAGTAGATTATTTAAGTACGTTATTAATGTGTATTTATATACTTGTAAACACATAACAAGAGTGCTTTCAAGCACAATACTAAGAATTTTTTTTTACAATGGTAATTCATTATGATTTCTACGTTGGTATAAGGTATTATTCTTCAATCAATTATGTAACTGTTATGTATATATATATAGAAATTAAGAGTTTAAATCTACATATACGTAGTTACTAAAGTATAAACTAAATTATTAATATATATATATATATTAAAATATATATATATGCATTAATATTATATATAAGATTAATGCATAGATATATGTGAATACCTATCAATATATTGAGTGTATACGCACTTACATACAAATACTACACTACACGAGTGTGCTGATTATGTTATAACCATGGAGAGATTAAACGCCGACACATCATTATCCGTACAAGTGGGTATCACACAAATGTGTACGATGTTATTGTTGAAGTCAGCCACATCTGCGTGGTTCTGTATCACCTGCCAATCATCTGGGGGGGAGGAGTCAGGTTGTTGATATTAAAGGTAGAGGTAGAAGTAACAGTGTCCGGAACACCTGCCAATCATCTGGGGGGGGGGGAGGAGTTAGGTTGTTGATATTAAAGGTAGAGGTAGAAGTAACAGTGTCTGTAACACCTGCCAATCATCTGGGGGGAGGAGTCAAAGTGAGGTTGTTAATATTAAAGGTAGGGATAGAAGCATAGAGCTAGAGAGAAATAGAGTGGCATATTCAATACCTGGCAGCGTAATACACTGCGGAAAGCGGAAATAAAAAATCAGCCATCTTGCGGTGACCAAATATTAAAATATAATATTCTTTGACCATAACTTTTTTATTATTTATTATATCAAAAAAAGTAAATTATGAAACTTATATTACTTTTTTATCTTCTTTCCAATGGTATTTATAATGTTATACTAGCTATAAAATAAAAAATCAAATAGGTAAAAACCGCCATTTTGCGGTGACCAAACTAGAATGATGTTTTCCGCATGTCAGATACCTTGTTTACTACTCTATTTCTCTCTAGCTCTATGGGTAGAAGTAACAGTGTCAGTAACACCAGTCAATCATCTGAAACCAGAGCTGAGTGATGAGTAATACTGAAGTCAGTGATGGTAATATCGATTGCGTTCATGTATATTGTGTTCGTGTATTGGAAAGGTGAGTAAGTAAGATGATAGTGGTAGTAGTAGAGGTAATAGCGTGTGCGTGAATACAAGTGAACGGATGCATATGTGAGCGTACATGTATGTGCGTACAATATACGTACATATGTGAATGTACATGCATGTACATTCATGTGTGAGTGTTCATATGTAAATGTGTGAGCCATTATTATAAGCATTAGTGTGCGCCAACATGTATGCGATTGTCTACTTGACCTCTATTAACGTGCACATAAGGGCAGTCGTCTATCTTGTCCAGTTCGTAGGTAGATATGTGTACGGTATTCAACTGTGACAGGGAACCTAAAGGGGGCGGGGGTTAGGGTTGAACTATTATCTTGACATACTGACACGTGCCCTAGGATAGCATCGAGGTAAGTATAACATGGCTTATATACAGGTAAAATACATACATACATATATATATATATATATATATATATATATATATATATAAATAATTTAAATACAAAATATCAAGAATTATATTATATATAATATAAAATATTTACGAATCTTTGGAATCATTATAATTATTTTTTTAATTTGTAATATAATATTTTTAATTATTCATAATTATAATATTAAGTTAAACAATAAAAAAATAACAAGATATATAAAAATCTGAATTATTTTAATTAAACTGAACTTTTTAGAAATATGTATATGATATAATCTATATTAATCAATAAATATAAATGTTATATTCATAATAATGATATTGTTATACTATTATATAATAACAATACTATTATACATTAGAAAATATATATTGAAAAATAAGAAAAATTCAAGCTTTACAAATTGTAAAGTTGATAATATCGAAATGTATAATGTGAATGTATATAAATAGTCTATTGTTATGCATATTATTGCATCTTATGAACAGAATATTATGTATTTACTATTAAGTTTTAGTAAATATCTAAATATGGTTGTAAAGGTTACCTAGAGATAGTATAAGTTGTAGTTATAACCAAGGATTTTGAGAAGCAAAGATATGTCACCGTATATATTTACGCGAAGTAAATTATAATTATAAAAAATGTACATAACTTTTCATTTATAATAATGATATATTTTTCAAATTTAAATGTAAACAAATATAAACTTGGATTTAGAAATAAATAGTTTGCAATACAGACAGCTTCACAACAGGCTTCACGTAATGCTACCTAGAGATGGTTCACTATCTGGCCACCAGGTGTTGTTATCATCATCGGCTACAGTTATGCTAATTCTCCTAGTTCTCACGGTAGTCTCCAGGTGGCGCTTTTCTTTCAGTAAAACTTGTAACTCCCTTTCTTTTGATTCTCGGTAGATCTTGAATTGTCTACAGATAACAGTTAAAAGATAACTATATTAATATATATTAATATAGATTAATGCCTATTCAATGGTTATTTATATATTCTTTGCATTTTATGAATGAAAAATCTATAATATAAGATAATAACATTTTTAAATATTTTAGTTAAATCTAGAATACATAACAATTTAAATTACGTTTATAGAAATTAATAAAATAACAAATATTGATACAAATCTGATATTGAAACATAAATAATATATTTATTTATTTGTTTCTACCATCATTCTATTATATGATAGTATGAGTGTTGTATGGGTATATTAGGTTATCTGATGAATTTGAAAAGATTAATTATATAACGGAGTATTGTTTAGAGTTTTTAATATATGTTTGTCTGTATTGTAATAGGATTTATTATGACTTAAGGAGACTAAAAGAGATATCGCAGTCAGCATAAATTACAGGCGTTTACATTACGTAATATATAGCTGATATACAGTAGCACTATGTATGTAACGAGTGAGTTCATATGTGGAGTATGGAGCCTACATATCACAATGTGTTTAAACTAGATATATATAGACAAACACATTTTAGGTTAAGTTAACACATACACAGGGGTTGAGGTATATAATTCAATATAACTATATATAACGGATATCAAATAATAAATATGTTTTTTTATAAAAATTAAAAAAAAAATATATACAATAAGATCTCATGGTAAATTTATCTTTTCAACTATTAAATTATATCATAAATTGAGATCGCTTTTACATTATGAATGCAAGTAATATATAAAAATAATGATTTTTAGATAAAATAATAAGATTAAGTATATGTTTATGTTTATATATACATATATATATATATATATATGATATCAATTATGATGATATAAATTTATTAGGCCCAGGATAAAATGATAAACACTCCTAGTATTGTTTATATAATAAATTCATTAATTGTTATAAATCAAAGCTATCACATGAGTGTCAAAATGAAAAAGCATGTGAAAATAAGAATTATCCATATAATTTATTTGAAAACGCTAATAGTGTATATACAAAAAAATATAGATAGCTAGTAGCTACAAATTATACTAAACATACAAAATAGTTTTATTTTTGATAATTTCTATATTATAAAATTATTCTAAACATAAAGTTATAAAATAAAAGATGATTCAATAAAATATTAATTATTATTATAATAATTTATTAAATTTAAAAGTATATAATATCACATGCATCACATCATTTTGATTAAAATTAATACTACTAATATAATAAATTACTATAAATATAATATAAAATCACATTAATCTATAAATTACTTTAGCATATACTTTTTATAGTGCGTATTATGAGATGATTGTCATTGGAAATGTATATTCGTTTTAGTAGTAAATGTATCATTATAATATATAATTATAGTAATACGTATACTCATATGCTACTCCATACACCAATTCTATCTGGACTACTAATTATGTATGGATCATAATTATATGTGCTATTTTAGTAGGTTACAATCATATTAGCATTAACATTAATATAGGTCATCAATATAAATGAACAGTTTATTTATATATTAGACATCAATGATATCTATTGAAATTAGTAACACATAATAATCACTTCATGTCATATACGATATATGAGTAATTATAATAAATAATTTTATAATTAATTAATATTATAATTATTTCTCAAATATTACAAAATTAATTAACTGATGTGGAATATAAATATATATTACTACTCTTTAATAATAAATATAATATATAATATTAAAACACTTATATATTGTAAAATCTCACACATGTTAAGAATATAGAATAAATTTAATTAAATTATAAATTAATATATATGTATAAAAGTATAAAAATATACACAATAGAAGAAATAATATTATATTTCTTAATTTTTTTAATTTCAGAATAATGTTGTTCTTATATTTACCTGAATACAAATATAACAGTGATCTTAATTTATTACATAATAATTTTGTTTGAAATAATACAAATATATATCTGTAATTTCAAAAGAAATTTCAAAATTTCTAATATTCTATTTTATATTAAATTTGTACTTTTTATTAAATATAAAATAGCAATAATATAATAATGATTTTATAAATTATGATAAAAAACCAATATTTATGTTTAGATATGCATTACACACACATATATTGATTTATAAATATAAATCTCTCTCATATGTATTGCTATATATATATATATCTAGTTTATAGTGTAAATTTGTTATATTCATATTATTGATGCACGTTTATATTTATAGTGCTAAGGCATATCACCTATCTATCACATATAAACATGTGCAATATCTGTTAACTACCGATATCCCATATCATATTTTGGATGTGTTTTAAAAAATATCTAAAGATCATTATATGATTTTGTACATCTTTATGTTTTATATCGCAATTATAAATAATTGCATATTATATTATAAAATATTTTAGAATACAATTTGTTGAGGCTAAATCAAAAGCACTCCCCCCTTTAATCGTAATCATCCTAAACAGTATCTCTACATGTGAATCATACGAGAAGGGTGTTTGGAACCTCTGAACGACATCCCTGTCCTGTTGGAAGGCGCTGGCCCTGACGATAGCCTGGTGTTCGGCTCTGAGCGCCGAGTCCCTCTCTTCGCGCAGCTTCTTGCAGGTCTTCTGTATGGTCTGCAGTTCGGCGTTCAGCTTCTTGTTCTGCGTGTCGTACTTGCGGCGGCGTTTCTCTATCGCGGCGCATTCGTTGTCTTTGTCTAGTCTACGTGGCGAAGTGTTCGGGCCCGTTAGCGTGTGTATAGGTGGTTGTCTACTAGTGCGACTATCACGGCGCAGTGTTAGGGAGTTAGTGTGTGTCCGCTCGCGTAGTGTATAGGTGGTTGCTACTAGAATACGTGGGTATTTATTTTAAATATATAACTTATATATATATATATATTATACAATTCATATATATATATAATTATAGACTTAATATAAAATTTAAATTAAATGTAATTATAAATAAATTACTATGGACTCCATAGTATGGAGTAATTTATTTATAATATTTAGTATATTGTGATGAGGTATTATTTATAATAAAAAATGTATGCCTAGATAACAGATATGTTTATGTTATTTTTGTATATAAGATTTGAATGCAAAGAACTAAAGGAAGATATAATTGAATAAGTAAAAGAAAATAAAACAAATGTAAATATCTAAATATAGATGAATGTTATTTATAATATAAAAAGTATACTGTCAGCATAACTTATAAATAATATCCAGATAATCATAAAATGTAGATATCAAATCACAGATATACTATTTAAATATAGTAAATAATAGTAAAATATTCATATATTTATTTAATTTACAAATTTATATAGTTTAGTTATTAACTATTTATTGATTGTTAATTTAAGATTATAGAACATATATATATTAAAGTAATTAATAGATATATTTGATAAAAAAATAAATATTATTTATTATAATAATAATAATGTAAAAATTATAATAATAATATATGCATACAAAAATTGGAATACTATAATAAATATTAATAAAATTATGATTGAGATGAAATTATAATTTAAAATAAAAAAATTAATTCTAGTTTGAAAATTATTATTTACATGAAAATATAATATAACATAATTCAAGTACATACGAATACGATGTTAAGAATACGATGATTACATTATAGATGTATAATAATCTATCTAGATATATTTAAAAAGTTATAGAAATATTGTAGATAAGTAAGAGTAATATAGAGTAAAAAGTAAGATAGTAACAAATAATAACATCACGTTATTTAAAAAAATTAAAATACTTCCAATTTATTTATATTTTCTTTTAATTTACAATTATCATATTTAATTTGTAAATATTAGTTATTATAATATGATTTAATAATATTTATAAAATATCTTTATAATAATATTCTTAATTTTTACAACTCCATGTGGATCAACTATTATTTTGTATTTTTTAAATGATATAAATATGCAGATGTCTTTATTATATATATATCAATATCCTTCTGCAGCTATTCAAATATTCACTAGTAGTAATATAATTATTATTAATATAAATAATAAAGATACTAGTAACTAGTGAACATCGTAATGAAGGCTGGGGAGGGAGGAGGGAGTGTTCTAGGGTTGGGGTATTATCGATGACATCACCAACTTATACATCTCATACTGCCTCCTCAGCTTCTCTAGCTCATGATTCTCTTCCTGCACAGACAGTACAGACCTAGTACTGCCGGGTTTGTGGTTGTAAGGGCCCGCGTTGCTAGAGGTCGATCTTAAGCCTAAACGACCTCTAGGTTTCACCTGTCCGTACGAATATATGCACGATTAATACTTATACCTTGTAACTCGTGATAGTATGATAAAGTATTGTTTAAAAACGTGAAATCCTTCTCATTATTAAGTTAATATTAAATTACGTATACATTCGTTCATAAATTTTATAAATAAAGAATTGTATTGTAAATGAATCGTTAATTTAGGTAAATTTCTAGATTAGGGATGAATATTTAGATAATGTATTATAAGATAGTAGAAGATAGTAGAAGATATTAGAAGATCGTAGCAGATAGTAGAAGATAGTAGAGGATAGTAGAAAATAGTAGAACATAGTAGAAGATGTCAGAAGATAGTAGAACATAGTAGAAGATGGCAGTAACCTCAATGGGAATACGCTTGATAACTCCGCCTCCATCAGAAATACACTCGTCGTCATCTCCTTGATATGCAGAGTTTGTACTACCCATCTCTCCTGTGTGTGTGTGTGTGAGTGTGTGTGTGTGTGTGTGTGTGTATATGTGTGTGTGTAAGTGTGTGTGTGTGTGTGTGTGATAGCTGTATTAATGACTACGTATATGACAAGTAGATATATCATTAATACTTAATTATCTAAAAGTAGGGTAATAAAGAATTCAGCTACATTAATGTTATCAAATATAACTACAACACTTGAACTAACAGTCTATCAGGCAATGTGAGGATATCTAAGTTACAGGTAGGGTGAGCATGTATAATGTAGCTAGATTTAGAGAAATATTCAATTATACTTATATTCATTTATTTGAATACTTATTAATAATATGATGTAACAATATATTGTTACATGGTATTATATTGACTGGTTGATTTTTATTAAAGCAAATATATAATTAAAATATTTACCAAAGATAACATCAATTATTGAAATATACAAAGAAGAGTATGAAATATATAAACATATGTATTTATCTCTGCCATTAATATATATTTAATGTTCTTGTTAATTTATGGTTTCCACATTTCTCTTGCGATACTTTTAGGGAAGAAACGAGAATTTCTAATTGACTATTTGTATTAAGAAATCAACAATAACTATGATAATAGTAATGACTAATGAGCATATAAGTATCACAGTTAATTACTTATGAATATACTCTACTCACTAAGACATCATTTAAGTAGTTTATATATTGAATTAATAAATGAGTAAATAAATCACTTCCATATGAATATACAAGTATGTCTGATGGCAATTGTTATTGTTTACTATTTATGTGTTACTGTATTCTCAAAATAGTGTAAGTGACAGCAATTGGGTGGTAATGATGATTAATTAAATATATACCATCTTATGCAATTCTCTAATGTATGTATCTCATGACATAACAATAATTAAATTATAATTGAATGAATAAAATATACATAAAGCATCCCTCTCTATAGAGAAAATAATAATAAATGACAATATATAATCACTGAAATAAATAAACTGTAAATAGATATATAAGATAGATGATGTTTGTTGTGAGGTTGCAAAGGAAAACCATTTGAAATACAAGTTCATATTATATAGTAAATAATAAAATGTACTAGAAACACATACGATATATTATATATAATATATATATATATATATATATATGTATATAAATTGTGAAGTTATATTTTTAGTAATTAATAATATTGTATTTTCTTAATAATTGTATATGAATATTTTCCATTACGATGCAGCTGAATATAAAAAATATCTTCCTAGTATTATTATTATATTAGTATTTGTATTATTATCAGATAATTTTGGATACCATCAAGAGTATTACAGTTTTAAATATGTCATGTTCTAGTTTTTATATCCAGTAGATAGGTCAAATATTATTGATTATTGTTTTAATTAATAAATTAATTGGTAGTATTCATATAGAACAAATTAATAAAGTTAGTGTACATTTTTCATACACCATTTGTGATGAATTAATCGAATAGTGGTTTATTTGTTAATGCGGTATGTAGTTTGAGTTTTTAGAAGAATAAAACAGTATTAAAGTTTAGACATTGAACATTTTCAGGTAAATATATATAGATTGAAGGATAAGATAAATACTGAAGGATTAGATAAATAATTACTAAGTAAACAGTTTTTGTGTGTGTGTTTATTCTTACTAGACATCAAATAATAGTATATATTTAATAGTATTATTATTATTATTATGTATAGTCATTGATAATTCATTGTGAATTGGATAACTGGTGAAAGTCTGCATATTTAAAATGAAGTCAGCACATTTAAATACACGCGTATATATTAGGTTGTAATTGAAATGCCCGCCACAATATAATATAGGCTAAAATGTTAATAATTCAATGCATTTACATTGAATATATTGCTGACTAATGTCAATATATATGAATATAGGTCAAAGTATTCCTATTAAATAGGGACTGACACATCGTAATAAATTATATATATATATATATATATATATATGTGCCTAGATGTGTGCCTATGGTGAATGCTCTAATTACAACCTAATAATATAGTAGTGTTTAAATGTGTAGAATTTTCATTTTAAATATGCTGAATACCTCTGTAATGGTTAATTGATATTCCTGAATAGTTGAGTAAATTGTGTTGTATTAATTCCTTTTCCTTAAGCCGTGTACACACCGGTAGCATCAAGCACAGCAACAAGTTCAGTAACAAGTCGCCGCCTAAAATCTATCAAAAGTTCTATTTTCTAGTAACAAGTCGTCGGTGCTTGATGCTCGCTATGTGAACAGCTATTTGCGTGGTACCAAGTCGCCAGCCTCTAGTAACAAGTCGCCGTCAAATTCAACTCGTTCCATTTTGATAAATATACCCAGTAACAAGTCGCCGGCCTCTAGTAACAAGTCGCCACACATGCATTACTTGATGCTCGCTATCTGGACACACATACAAATTTATACCTAGCATCAAGTGCAGTAACAAGCACAGTAACAAATCGCCGTGCTTGATGCTAGCGGTGTGTACACGGCGTAAAGCCATACGGCTTAGTATCCACACAATTTCGGGCAAATTAAATGTTTATTTGTTATGTTTAATAATGTATTTTTATTTAAGAAAAAATTAATTATACACGATTATTCAATTGTTTCATTATGATATCAACAGTATATAATCATTATATTTATATAATTTTCTGATGTTGTATAAATATCATAGACGTACAACTCATATATATATATATATATATATATATGGAATATAACTATAGATCTATCACTGTTCCTTCCCACACTCCAAATAGTAGTGGCACTAGGTGTAGATATAGATTCTAGTTAATGTAGATTCTAAGTATGTAGTATATAGTGTAATATTTTAGTATATTAATGGCATTATTATTATAATATATCTAGTAATTTTATCATTTATAGGAATAACTTTTTATATTGTAGTATTGTAGTCAATATTATGTAGATGCTTATCTGTATCTTGGAATATTGATGTTTCAGTAATGTATAATTTTCTGTTTCCAGTGTATCTATAATGTTATTATAAATGAATATTCTGTTATTAATTAATATTCTTTCTAGTATGTTAGCTAGTATAGGAAATTGAGATATGTGTTAGGTCTAGGTGAATGAGGATTTCTCTAGTCGATTGGTCAGGTAATTTGGAGTGATAGTATATGCCTTCTGTTGACAATTCCATCACAAAAAAACTAAAAACAGATAAGAAAGGTTAAGAAAATAGTAAATTTCACTCATTAAAAACTATAGATATATCAGGTCCTTCAATAAATCTTTAAATGAATTGAAATTTTCAGAAAATTTATAATATATATAACTACATGATATTTGCATTTTATTAAATTTAATAATTAGTAAATTTCAAAATATTCATAATTTTATTTTCAAAATATTAATAATTTATTAGTTAAAACATAATTAAAAATAATTGTATATTAAATACTTTTTTATATTTATAAAAAATGCAATTATTATAGATCTATGTAATATCTAACAGTATAATGATCAGTATACATATATATTATATTTAATTAATATTATTTTTAATAAATAAATTAAAAAAAGTTAATACACTTTTAGTAGACCACTATTTGTCCTATTAATTACATGTGCATTATAGATTTAATCTAGATTAGCTATTATAATAGCTATTTATAGAACAGAGCTCTGTCACACCTACCCTTAATTATTAAGTTGGTGATAATGTACATAATACCATGTGTAGTACTTACTTCAATAGGTTGTCACATATTTATTTATATAAATAGAGCTTTACTTTATATTAGTGATATTGATATAATGACAATTTTAATTCTCAATAGTTCATCATGTCAACGGACTTTTAGGCTAAAGCCTATACTCACTAGTGATTGTTCACGTAGAGTTGTTACTTTATAATATATGTGTGTATATATGTATATATGTATATGTATATATATATAAATATATATAAAAATTAATATTAACAATTAAGATAATATTATAGTATGTAAATAATATAAAAAAATTAAAATCTGAAGAGGAACGTACTCTATTAAGAGCACACTTTGTACGGAACACGCTAACTGGTGTATACACTTGTGTTAATGGCCCATGTGTAGACTATAGTGCTAGTAGGGATGTAAATTTAGGAGATTTTTTACTATCTCGAGATAATCAAATACTAAAATATACTGTCTCGAGATAATCAAATACTAAAATATACTGTCTCGAGATAATCAAATACCTCGATACAAATTTATACCGATAGCAATAACAAAAATTATTAAAAAAATAAGAAACAAACGATTAAATGATAATATTATTTATTAATATAATGACTTATTATTATGTAGAAATATTAACTTATCAACCAATGCTGGCAATAAGCGGTTTCTATTACTAGTTAATATGGAGCTTGCTGCGCTGAATACACGTTCAGATGCAACTGAAGTTCCTTGGATACATAAGTATCGTTTTGCTAATCTAGCCAAAGAAGGGATACGTGCATTGTTTTCTTTATACCAAATTAATGGATTGGTATTTGGTCTAGTCACTGGCATCTTCATATACTTGTCAAACTCATCCTCCTCCTATGATAGCGTATACATCTTATAAATCTTAGCTAACTATATAAATTATATAAACTATATAAAATAGATAATTTGATGCCGATACAAGTAATTATGATGACGAGATAGATAATTTGATGCAGAGACACGTAATTATGATGACGAGATAAGTAATTATGAGGCTGAGATAAGTAATTATGATGACGAGATAACTAATTATGAGGCCGAGATAGATAATTTGATGCAGACACATAATTATGAGGCCGATATAGATAATTTGATGCCGAGATATATCTTATAAGTAATTATGATGACGAGATAAGTAATTATGATGACGAGATAGATAATTTGATGTAGAGACACGTAATTATGATGCCGCGATATATAATTATGATGACGAGATAGATAATTATGAGGCTGAGATAAGTAATTATGATGACGAGATAACTAATTATGACGCCGAGATAGATAATTTGATGCAAGAGACACATAGTTATGAGGCCGATATAGATAATTTGATGCCGAGATAAGTAATTATGATGACGAGATAAGTAATTATGATGACGAGATAAGTAATTATGATGACGAGATAGATAATTATGATGACGAGATAGATAATTTGATGTAGATACACGTAATTATGATGCCGCGATATATAATTATGATGACGAGATAGATAATTATGAGGCTGAGATAAGTAATTATGATGACGAGATTACTAATTATGACGCCGAGATAGATAATTTGATGCAAGAGACACATAGTTATGAGGCCGATATAGATAATTTGATGCCGAGATAAGTAATTATGATGACGAGATAACTAATTATGAGGCCGAGATAGATAATTTGATGCAGAGACACATAGTTATGAGGCCGATATAGATAATTTGATGCCGAGATAAGTAATTATGATGACAAGATAAGTAATTATGATGACGAGATAGATAATTTGATGTAGACACGTAATTATGATGCCGCGATATATAATTATGATGACGAGATAGATAATTATGAGGCTGAGATAAGTAATTATGATGACGAGAAAAGTAATTATGAGGCCAATATAGATAATGTTATGCATAGACACGTAATTATGATGGAGATACAATATTATTATAAAAAATTATAATTATAATAATATATTTAATATAGTATTAACATATAATATATTTAATATATAATATTAATAATTAAATAATAATATAAATAATTACTATTATATATTATTCATCTATAATTATAATGTATTTCAATATTTACTAATATTATATTACATATGTCATATATGACATATGATATGTATTTATAATTTAAGTTAACGTATAGTTAGTAACTATTAGTTACCTTAATCAAGTACTAATTATAATAGTATAAGTTAAATTAAATTATAAATACGCTATTATTATAATATTATTCTGATATTGTTCTGTATAATAAATATACCGTGATTAAATCACTGATTTAATTATATTTTATTATAAAATATGTAATGTAATAAACGATGTAATAATTTTACCGTAACTATATTTTATTATTACATATTTTCTTATATAATACCTCACATAATATATATATATAATTATAATTTATGTAGTAATGTATATTTTCAAAAGTAATGATATATAACAATATAATTGTAAAATAAAAATATTTATTTTTTAAATAAATATTTGTTAAAAATTTAATTATTGGGTATTTAAAAATAATTATTATGTTTTATATAACGTAAATTATATCACTAATAAGTGTAATGTTACACCATCAGGAAGACCATTATGTCTCTGGCTCCTATGTCTGGAATTACTCTGTGAGTATATTCAACTTATCGTTCATTTGTTACAAATGAACGATAATTCGAATATACACAAATTTTTTATTATTTTATTTTGAATGTATTTAAATCTTTAAATAATAATATTTAATGAATATAATTTATAATAATAGCTTATAAAATATCTGAAATAATTAATTAACTGTGTGTGATAATAAATATGAACTTACCGGTGATTCCATGCTTAATTTAAAAGTTTAATTTTTAAATAAATTTTAAAAAACACCAATAATTATTAAAAATCCAGAAAATGTAATGTTATTGTAGCAGAATTCGGTAACTATGTCATCATTTTGTGATTAAATATATATAAATGATATAAATGATTTTGCGAAGCATTCCTTTGGAAAATATTTGCTATTATTAGATAAATTATCAAGATGAATTGCTATTTAAAAGTGTATATTATATTATCGGGTAGTACCCGGCGGGTACCCGAAAAAAAACGGGTACCCGGTATTTTATGAAAAATTGCAACCCTGTCTCATCAAATACTAGATTCCGGGTCGGGTACCCGGTATTTGAACCCGTTTTTACATCCCTAGTAGCTAGGTGGCATTGTGTATGGTATTTACACTGCATTCAACAATACGGCGGCTGCGGTAGATGAAGTAGTACACGGAAATAGGTATTGTTTGATCACGTCGTACAGTTACCTGTTACCTGTTACCTAATTGATTTAGGCACTTCCATCAACTTCTTTATTGAAGTTTTCGGACGTGCTTTCAATATATTATTGGGCAAAAAGGTATGTTTTGAGCTTTGATTTGAATGTTACAGTTGAGTCAATTGATCGGATATGGTGAGGTAGATCATTCCAGATTTTTGGAGCATGGATGGAGAAAGATTTATGTTGGGAAGATGTTAAATGTAATAGAACTGGAGTTTTTAATTTGAATTTGTTTATGTGTCTTTGTTCGTAAATAGTTGTGTTGGGAGTTAGTAAGTTGGCAAGATAGTCTGGTGTGTTATGATGTGTAGCTAAATGTATGGTGAGTGCAATTTTGTAAATTATACGGGATTTTATTGGCAGCCAATGTAATTTGGTTCTCAAAGGGGATATATGTTGTCTGGAATATTTAGTTATGTTGAATATGAATCTGATGGCTGAATTCTGAAGACGTTGGAGTTTATTTATTATAGATTGTGAGGAGGCATAGAGACATGAATTACAGTAATCGAGGCGGGGGAGAATGAGGGATGTAGCGAGGAGTTTTGCAGTATTAAAATTAATGAAGGGTCTTATTGTTCGTAAGTTGTGTAGTATGTAGTTAATTGACTGTGATAGTGATTTAGTCTGGATGGATGATTTACAGTGATGATGCACTACTACTACCGCTATCATGGTAGTAGATACGGTAGTGATAATCAACTATAGACAGCTAGTCGTGTCTATTTATCTATTGACTTTGTTAATAACTTGAGCTTAATGAGTTGTGGGCGTGGTTAATATATGAAGAATACGGAATGTATCACTTCCGCATAGCGTTATCCGTGCCCGGATAAACCCATAATCTCATACCTATATATATATATATATATACCTATAGGTAATCAAGGACTTTTTATTGAATATATCTTGAATATATCTTTATATATAACATAGTTAGATAGGTATGCCTGGTAAGCCCATACTGTATAGAGTATATAGCAATATAATATATATTATATTGTATTATATTATATTATATTATATATAATATACATCATCATATATATATATATATATATATATATATATATATATATGATGATGATATTGAGTTTATTAGCACTAAAACATAGCACTGTCCTCTATAAGATATGATATGTATATATATATATATATATATATATATATCAAAGATTTTGGGAAGCAATTCCATAGAAAAATCTTTGTATATATATGTGTGTATATATGAGTATGTATGTGTATGTGTATGTGTGTGTGTGTGTGTGTGTGTGTATGTGTGTGTGACAGTGTGTGTATGTATATATTAATAATATTAGTTTATATATAATGATAATTATGATAGTATACTATCTATAGTACATAATTATGGTGTTAATATAATGCTGACCTAACAAATCAGATAACAAGTTCTTATATATCTCTCCATAACACTACTAATACATGATAATAAGTATTACGCGTGTTCTAATAAAACACTATTGAGTAAGCTTATTAATTGACACAATGACGCAAGCTGTAATGAAATAGGTCATGATTTATTAAAACCACCTTTAACAAATTTCAAATAAGTATGTTATTCTCGTTATTAAATGATATATTATATTAATGAACTTATTAAACATATATATACAAAGATTTTCCGAAGGAAATATAGTTCACTCGACCGATTTATTGAAATAAAAACGATACTAGCGCAAATGCGGTATAAGACGGGTACAAGAACTATAATCTATTTTTGGATTCGCATCTATTTACATGTAAATTCGAAAAATAATATCCTAATATAATCTTAAATTAAGATATGTATACAAATTCGATATATATCGAAAAGTATTATGATTATAATAATATATTGAGATACGATAATAATAATAATAATAATAATAATACATGTATTTGAATTAATATATTATTTAATATAATCTATTAATTAATATAATATATTAATATATTAATATATTATATTTATTATTATTAACAGAATTATTATTATTAAATATTCCATATATAAATATATTTTATTATAAAATTTACTTTAAAATATAATATATATATATATATATTAATTTTAATTAGGTTATCTTAATTAGTTTATATTATTAGGTTATCACGTTATTATGACAAATTCTGTATTGGTTATAAAGGTCCTTAGATATGGAATTCACTATCTATTAATATAAAAAAATACTATAGTATACTATAGTATGTTTATCCCTATAGGGATCTAAGTTATAACTAGTGATGTAAATGATGCCGAGTTTTTGATGCCGAGCCGAGACTTTTGGTTTTTAATGCAGAGCCGAGACTTTCATTTTCGGGAAAAAAACCGAGACTTTAGACGAACGAGCCCGAGCCAAACCGAGACTTTAACCAAACGAGCCCGAGCCGAGTTGAGACTTTTACAAAACATTAACGAGTCGAAATGATGCTTATTTGAAATTACATTTTATTACTAATTTTTATATATTTCACATTTACATCAAATAAAATAAATAATCTGCTCCAACTTCGCGATTCAGTGAATAATAATGTAAATTTCATCTAGTGGTGTAAATAATACCCAGCTTTTTGATGCCGAGCCGAGACTTTTGGTTATTGATGCCGAGCCGAGTCTTTCATTTTCGGAAAAAAAACGACCCCGAACCGAGCCGAGACTCTAACAAAACGAGCCCGAGCCGAGTTGAGACTTTAGGTAACTGAGACTGAGACTGCATCATGCTTTAGATTTGGCTGGCATCATTTACATCACTAGTTATAACATATAACCCTTTGAAAAAGTTTTTAAATGTTTAAAAAAAAAATTATTGGTAACTATTAATTTATTTATTTATTTTATATATATTTATTTTTAATAAATGATGAAAATTCAGTAATTTGAATAATTTATAATTTATTTATTTTTACAATATATATTATTTTTTCAATATTTATATCTTTTACAAATTTTTATTTTTTTTAAATATATTTTTGATTATTATTATTATTATTATTTGATTACAATTGTATTAAGAGTTAACTACTATTATTTCTTATCTATATTTTATTGTCATTTTATTTATACTATTATTATAATTCATTACTATTTATTATTATTATTAATTGCTATTATTCTTTTATTATATATATTATATTTATTTATTTATTAATTTAGAAAGGAGAAAGATTTCATGTTTTTGTGTTTTGATTGTAATGTGCGGTGGTGTATTATATAGCGAGTAGTAAGTATACTGGTATGATTGTGGGGGGGGGATCTCAAGATATTAATGCACTTGGTACATCCATACTAAAAGTTGTTATCCTTATACCATTCATTAGTTGTGGTCTACTTATCAACTATATGTTATTTTTTCCTCTTTATTTGTACACACATCATTGTTAACATCATTGTACATATCATTTTGTTTTTATTTGTATCTATTATAACTTTATTTTTATTATATATAATACTTATATGTTTAATATTTATTCGTATTAACTATTTTAATATTTACATTTTAATTTATATTTTACTTATCTTTTGAAATTTCTAATTTTATTTTATTCTACTTTTACTTTAATATGTTTGTTTTTTTTCTATTCCTTTTGCTGACAGGTAGATATCTCGATAAGTTCAGTGAACTTCTATATCTACCTGGGTTCACTCTCATTTATTATGAGGAACCAATCTGATTATTATATTATTATTATTATATAAAGGTACCATTTATTATACTTTGATATTAATAGGTAGCTTATTTAGTGATTAATGTGTATTTTTATACTTGTAAACAAATAAAAAGAGCGCTTTCAAGTACAACAATGAATATTTTACAATGATAATTCATTATGATTTCTACTTATTTAGTATTCTAGGTATTATTCTTCAATCAATTATGTAACAATATTATATATATATATATATATATATATATAATTTAAGAATTTAAATCTACATATATGTTACTAAAGTAAAAACTAAATTATTAATATATATATATATATATATATATATATATATATACTGTGATATTAATAAGTAGCTTATTTAGTGATTAATATGTATTTTTATATTTGTAAACAAATAAAAAGAGCGATTTCAAGTATAACAATGAATATTTTACAATGATAATTCATTATGATTTCTATTTATTTAGTATTCTAGGTATTATTCTTCAATCAATTATAATTGTATATATTTATAATACATATATGTAACAGTATTATATATATATATATATATATATATATATATATAAGATTAATGCATAGATATGTGAATATCTATCAATATATATAGCATATACGCTATCAATATATGATGGATACACGCATGTATTGCACGTACTTACATACGAATACTGATACCACACAACTATACTCATGCTTACTATACACACACATCCACGCGCATACAATCGTATATATATATATACACCCACATATATAGAAATACACACACACATACAAACACACACACACATACATTTGTAATGTATAAAGATGACCTATACGACGTTATTTGTAAGCGAGTGTCATCAGTGTTAACAATAAGCAGCAGTAGCAGCAGATGATGATGATTGCCCGCTGACAGTGTTACTTCTAGTGCTAACTTTAACATAACATGTATGCTATTGTTGTTGTTGTTGTTGTGGTGGTTATGTAATCGTATACGTCATGTGACATATCTACACACACACACACATCATTTCAACATATACGGGACCCGCATTGCGGGGGGGGGGGGGGGGGGTTTTCCCGTAATATGCTATAGCATATACGATCTATAGATATATATAGAGATATTCGCGTGAGCCACGGCTAATTGCGATGTGTTAACATGCATGTATGATACCCTGTTCACGAATAACTGTATAAACTGTGTACTGTACAGTGTACAGTACACAGTGCACGGTTTACACTGTATTACACGTCATTATATTGATATTCGGTATTATTTAATTTTAATTATTAAATATATATTATTGTGATATTATTTTAATATGAAGAAAATAGGCCTCACAAAAATATGAAAACAACCATGGCCTCCTTTAGCTTCCTTTACCTCCTTTACCTTTAGCTTCCTGAAGATAAAGGAGGCCATGAAACAACACAATAAATATAAATATATCCTATAGAATATAAATACATAAATATGTGAATTAAATCCTAATAGAAGGATATATATATAAAGCTTTATATAATTATATATTTGACATAATAATAATAATAAAATAGTAAATTAAAGTTAAAGGGTGTATATATTATATTATATTGTGAGTGTATATTTTATTAAATATAATTGTATACTAATATTTAGTTTTATTACGACAATATATGGTGTATATGTGTTAATATTAGGTGATATGCTAAACAGAATTCTGCTCAAGTATGAACGCTCCGATATAGAGCTTATAAGCTACAATGGCTATCGATAATAATGGCACTATATGGGGTTATAATACATAGACATATGTAGATTAGGGTATACCTATAATTTATATATATAGTAATATATATATATATATATATATATATATATACACTATATATAGTGTATACTATAGTGCATATACACATCACTATTTGTCTCAGTTCATCATCTGCAGATAAATTCTGATTATATTTCTAAATGAAATGTATATATATACAAGTGTATACAATAATATGATATTATGATTAATAAATCTATATATGATTATTGTATGGTATTGATACAATTACAACTAATTAACAATACTTTTTTCCTTATATATAGAGAGGTTTGTCATAGAAATTGTTTTACTGTATATAATATATATATATAAACTAGAATATATAATAAAATAATACGCTATATATAACTCATATGGTACTATAGTTAATTGAGGCCTAGATACTATCTAGTAGATAGTGTGTTTTGTTTTTACATCACGTTAAATAAAATCAAGTTGTTATAGTGGTTAATAGCCACTTGTTATAATATGCTCGTTGTAAAATACACATATATATATATATATATATATATATATATTACGTAATACATTTATAACAAATGATTACGGTAAGGCATACACACGCACAAACGAGCGCGCGCCAGATATAGATACCACCACCACCACGGCTATTGTTACAGCACTTATATCACGTGACTATCTATATAATCACGTGGGCCCCCTCCGCTTCTACAAACTATAAAACAGCGACACGCCTATCGAGTGGGGATATACGCATCTGGACCACGGTACACTACGGTAACCCATAGTAACCACAACGACGAGACGAGATGACCGACAAGCCAGTATTGTCTACGGACAACGGCGATAAAATGACCGACGGTGAATATCACGATCAGCAAGAGAAGGGCGAATACGTCATCTCTATAAATAGACGCGCCTATAGTCAGGATAGGTTCGACGAAGATTACGACTACGAGAAACTGAGCGATCGAGTCACGTGTTTGGGAGCCGCGCGCTCGTACTTCTTCCCCGGGGAATACACGCTGGCCGAGCGCACGCTGTCGCTGTTTTCGGTCATCTCTATATTACGTAACTATAGGTTAGCTGATGACCTACCTATGACACTAGTTAAATAATATATCATCAACTAAATATATAACTAATACATATGTATATAATATATACTATATATATATCATTGTTTTATTCTATAAACTTTTTATTTTATAAACTTTAACTGTAAACTATAGTTTATAACTATATATATATATATATATATATATATAAAATAAACAAATTGTATCAGTGTAATTAATGTAAGTGAACCTACATGCACGTATACATGTATACATATATATATATATATATATATATATATATATATACATATAATTACTTTTATTATATACAACTACTAGGTAACGGAGGTTCGAGTATGCAGACCATTCTAGTGTGATATAACACTTATCCTACACCGATCGCAAGTATTTATAATACTATTTATATGCACTATTTTATATACAACTTAAATCGTAGTGAAATAACTTAAATAAAATACTTTAAATAAAATAAAATAAAATAAGTAATGCAAAGATAATATGTATATATATATATATATATATATCAAAATAAATAATATAGCCATAAAACAATCAACTAATTTTAAATTCTTAGGCATTTTAATTGACGAAAATCGAAATTGGAAAATGCAAATAAATAATATTAAAAATAAACTTTACTATGGACTTAGTTTACTACATAGATATAAATATAAATTTAATATTAATACTTTAGTTATGCTATATTTTTCTTTTTTTCATAGTCATATTAATTATTGTTCTATTATATGGGGAAGTACTTACCATAGCAATATAAAATGTATTCAAATTTTACAAAATAAATGTATGAGAGCAATATATAAACTTGATAACAAAACCAATATTGATTACATTTTTTTAAGACATAACATTCTTAAATTTAAAGATATAATAAATATATCCATTTATAAATATATGTTTAGAATATATAACAATCATTATTTGCATAGTTCAATTTGTAAGTTATTTACCTATAATTGCTCTTTATATACTTTTAGGTTAAATAGAACATTCTTAATACCAAAAATAAGATTTGATCATGATAAATTTAGTATTCGTTACAAAGGCGCATATTTATGGAATTCTTTAAATACAACCACATCATCTTTGACTAATTTGAATACTTTTACAATACATATTAAAAACATGCTTTTAAATAGTTATATGTAATCACTTACACCTTATCTGTATTGTTTGTTATCTTATTTACATGATCATCTTTTCTTCTTTTTAGCTCTTTTAAATTGTTCGTATTGTACATATTTTTATCTCTAGCCTTTGGTCTTTAGTTTTCTTTGATTTTTATAGTTTAACTTATTTATTATTTTAGTATCTTTTTACATTTTTTAATATTTTATTATATATTTTTATTATATTTTATTATTATTTTATTGTTATATACATGATGATTTCTTGGTATTGAGAGATATATTTAATTTTATTGTATTGCTTTTTTATGAGACAGAACACAAATGAACAATATAGAATTGTAAAATATTTATTTATATTTATTCATTTTGTATTTATTCATTTTGTATTAATTCTCTCATTACCAAGAGCAGGTTGGTATCTCGATAAGTTCAATAGAACTTCTATACCATACCTGGGTTTTTGATCTCGGTCATCAACTGAATCTGATATTATTATTATTATTATTATTATTATATACATATATACATAGTAAACTCTCGATATATAAGATTATCTATATATATATATATATATATATATATATATATATATATATATATATATATATATATATATCAGAAACCCTCACATTAGACATATCAGCATTATAAGTTTGGTTTTATATTTAACCACATATAGAGAGTTTTTACGTAAAAACGTTTAATTAGGTATTTAACTGTATGAATACACATACTATATATATATACTATAGTATAGAGTATAACGTATATATACTTTATACTCTATACCCGGCTCTATACTATAGTATGTGTATTCATACATAAAGTATACTTTATTAGTATGGCATTGATTACATATTTACATATAATCAATGCCATAATAATAAAGTAGTATATGTATTCATACAGTTAACTACCTAATTGGGTGCTCGTCAGTAAAGTAGTAGATATCACATCAACAACACTGTTAATATATCCTATATATATATATAGCTATAGCAGTGTACAATGTACGGCGTATAAATTTAATATGCATATTATACATGTATATATATGCATATATTTATATATATATATATATATATATATATATATATATGTTAATAAAACAATGTCAACCTATAGGTATACTTATAAGTATGATGACTTTTATATTATAGTAATAGAGTATTTATTAATATGTAACATATATGAATCCAACTAAATATATGTATATAAATATATATTAAATAGTATCATAGAAGTGCATGAATACATGAGTGGGTAAATATTAAATAATATTAGATACACACGATAAATGTTACGTGATATTATATAGGTAAACAATGGTCTACTAGAATGCGCACGAACAAAGCATGTAAATACGACCACGTGGTTACCTATTGTACACGTGTGATGAGGTCACGTGCTCCCATCACGTCAATAGTTACTGGACTATGGCCTAGTAACCTATGTAGTTAATTTAATCACTTATATTATCGTATCATAACATCACCTATAGGTATACTTTCATGACACTATGAAAGTATACATTCAGTAAAGCACTTATTAATAATTAAAGTATTCATTTTAATATCGTATCATGAATATTATTGTTAATATATTCAGTTAATATTAACCTATACTTGATATATAATCAATATATTCATGTACTATAATTTAATTAATAGAGTTAATATATTAATATTAATATTAATTAATATTATTTAAAATTAGTATTGATGTATGTGGTTTTTAATATATCTCAGTTGTATGTATATATTATAATATTATATTATACGTATCTATTAAAATACATACGCAGATAATAAATAATACAGTGATTAACAACGAAAATATAAATATTGAAATATTAATATATTTATTGATATTATTATATTGATATTTACTATATATAATTATACAGGAATATAGGGGAGTATAACTCCTGTATAACTTTATAACTTAACACCCTAAGGGTAATTAAGTTATATTAGCATATTATTATAGCTAAACCCAATTTGCATTCCCCATATTTTCTGATTACTAATTACATAATAATTCAAGATTAGCATGTATATATATATATATATATACACATATATATTATATACCTATATATGTATCTATAGATACATGTCATTTAATTATATTATAATAATATTACTGCACACAATACCAAGTATATTTATATATTATATAACTATATACATTATAATACATTAAAAATGTATTTATCATAAAATATAATATATATACCAATATATTATATATATATGATACATCAAAAATGTATTTTTCATTAAATGTAATATATATATATATATATAAATAGTTGACCTCGAAAAATTGACATATATTCGCATACCATGGACATACATTAAAATAAAGCACACATATGTCATAACATTGTAATACATATTTAGCCTTTAAATATGATGTTATCATTTCTAATTATTATTATAAATAGTACATGCATGATGTATATAGACTGAATGATACAGTCAAATCTAGTAGGTATTTCTCTATAAACCAGAAATACGATTAACACTGAATTTTACAAGTGCAAAGCAAAATATATAGTTATGTACCCCTGCAAAACCATGTAGGAATAATTCTATATCACTGATAGGAAATTCGATATTGTCATACATATATATATATATATATATATATATATATATATATATATATATATATATATACGGTCCCTTGAATTCTGAGATAATGAGAGTTGAATATAGTATATTGAAATCAAAAATTACAAAAACTTATATAATTTATAATTTAATGGCATAGTATATATATATGCATACTAATAATACAATTCCCTCACATGTGAAAACAGATGGAAAGAGTGGCTATTCTATGACATGGTAGCGGGTATAAGTGTAGGAGTTATACATATACCTCAAGGTTAGTGCGAATTATAGTACACATCTATAGATAAACCTATATATATATATATATATATGTATATACACACATATACACATACATACACTTACACACATTTATATATATATATACTAAGTTATCTATATATAGTATATTATATTATTATTTCATTGTTATATATAGGTAATACATATGATATTCAATAGAACATTTACCCATGGATAATACTATAGATATCCAGTGAACCAAGTGAACTGTGTATACATGTAACATGTTTAACATATATGTATGTATGTAAGGGTTTACCCTTGGACATGGGTATAACAACATACATTTTAAATACATTCTAATATTTTATTTAATGAAGAGTTTCTGCATTTTAGATAAAATATATAATACCTTAGTTATTTAATTAATAATTATTAATTATTATAATATTTCATATATTAATTATTATTTAAAATAAATACATTTTTTGTTTAAAGTGTTAAATCATATTTAATGGCATGTATATAGCACATTAGATTACAGCCAATTTATAGTCAATATTAACATTTGTATTCAAGTGTTAATCATTCTATATTACAGATTCTATTATGTAATACATATGACCTTAATATGCATTCATACTGATAATTCCTTATAAGGTATGGCATTTGCTTTATTGGCTGGACTTCCTGCTGTATATGGATTATATTCTTCACTGTTCCCTGTTCTTTGTTACTTTATATTCGGTACATCCCGTCATATCTCATTCGGAACAATGGCTGTCATCAGTCTATTTATAGGTTAGTAACCACAAACCCCGCTCTCACATACAATCAATAGAGGTATGCTACAGTATTTTAATTTTCAAAAATAAAAATTCAATAAAACTTTATAATATAAATTTGATGAATTATTATAATGATTCAAATACATCATTTTAATATAATAAATAGAATAACCTCTTAATAATTATAATTATAATAGTTATTTAATGTTATCATCGATAATCATAATATAAATTGAAATTTTCAAAATATATTCAATACATCTTAATGCTTATGAACACCATTATATTGCGAATATTGCTAATGGTCTGCTGTAATACTGCTACACAGTTTCTGTGGTGGATAGAGAAACAGAGAGATATTCCCTGCTGACCAATGGTTTTACGGATAAGAACGTTTGGCCGTTCGGTAAAGATCAAGTCGTACAGATGAAGGTTAACGCACGAACCCCTACCATGCGGTTGTAACCCTCAAGGTCAAACCTCCAGGTGGGCGTGGCTTGTGCGGTATCTTTGCTTGCGGGTCTAGTGCAGATCTTAATGGGAACCCTACGCATGGGGGTGATAGCCTCCTTCATGTCGACCCCATTCATTAGCGGGTTCATGACTGGAGCAGGGTTTCATATCACCGCTAGTCAGGTTAGCAACAAATGTAGCTTACATATCAGATCA
This sequence comes from Osedax fenrisi, assembly GCA_964019155.1. NCBI lineage: Eukaryota > Metazoa > Annelida > Polychaeta > Sabellida > Siboglinidae > Osedax > Osedax fenrisi. Next base: position 49,353,465 of record OZ025240.1, on the reverse strand, counting down.
TTCGAATAGGCCGATAATTTACCAATTCCTCTGACATATCCAATTTAATCAGAAATTTTAATATTATTTACTGTATTATGTACACGTTGGAATGTGAAGTACATAATTAAAAAACCATTAGAATTTTAAGTTTATTTTATAATATTGGTAATCGAATTTTCAACTAAAATATATTATAACATTTATTATTAATAATTATTATTTACTCATAATTAAGTGTAATTTCATTAATTTATTATATTAAATATAATTACTAATTTATTGTATTAATAAGTAATAATATTCAATAGAGTTATTCATTATATATATATATATATTAAACATATAGAATGAATTAATTATATTATAATAAAAACTAATATAAGTCTTTATATTTAAATTTTTAAATATATATATATACATTTCATATAGAATGATTTAATTATATTATAATAAAAACTAATATAAGATATATATTAAAATTTGTAAAAATAGAAAAGTATTATAGACACCATATATGGATAGAAGCTTTTCTCTATAGCTGATATTTACCAATCATTTATATTGAGAATTATTTATATAAAATATTATATAATACAAATAATGTAAATTCAGAATGATTAATCTTGCTTTAGGAAAATAAATAAAAACAGTAGAAATAACCTGGATATTACTTGGAAATGTATCAAAATGCAACAAAATTCATTTACAATTATATTTATAATCATTTATTTACAATTATATTTCATTTAAATTTAAATTTCATTTTTAATCATATCTGTTTATAAATTAACTATTTATATATATATATATATATATATATAACTAATAAATAAAGGTACAAATATAGGAATGAAATATTAAACTAATTATATATATATATATATATATATATATATATATTAATAGGTATAATATAATTATTAAATATAATACCAAATGTCATAAAATTAATTTTCAATATTTCAAACAAATTAAAAAAAACACTGTATTAAAAGTATTTTTATGATATAGATTTTGATATTAAAAATACTATTGATATTATTTAATAAATTAAATAAATTTCAAATATAAGAAATTATTATTACCCTATCTTTTTTGTAATGCGTATATTTAGCAGGTATTTTAAATTAGAATATATTAACTTATAAATTGAAGATATGAGATTAAATATAGGATAGAATATAAAATTGAAAAATATAAATATAAAGAATAATATATGAGATAAAAAATGATCTAACCACATAAACACGCTCATATATAACTTGACATGGCCACATGCCCTACATCACACCCCCACCGCGCAATAGTTACAATCGTTGCTGGGTCTAAAACTACCGAAGATAGAGGCTGGCATAGGAAAGATACCGAGGACGGTGGCGTCGGTGTGCATGCACCTAAACGAGGTGAACGTCGCCGAACTAGTGATCATGGCTACCAGTACTATAGTGCTTACCTTCTTCAAGGAGTTCATTAATGTGAAGTTTGCTAAGAAAATTAAGGTAATCAATGCGTTAAAGTGTTAAGCCAAATACGCGTGGTCAAGTTTATTTAGTTATTAAGTGTAGTTAACTATAGTATGATGATATAATGTAGTACAGAAGTAGAGTAATGCTATTATGCTATTTATAGTAAAATGTAATGCTGTCTGGTAATACATATATGTTATAGCAATATATTTAAATTCTTAATAATTAATCCATAATATCTGTCGTTTATATATATAGTATAAATTATGTATTTTTAAAATCTATATATCTGTTAGACAATTGGGTTATATATTGTAATATATTTATAACTCTTAAGTATACTATTTGATAAACAACAATAACAGGATCTATCTAATCAACTAACATTACTTTCAGATTCCTATTCCAGCGGAGTTGATAGCAGTCAGTGTTTCTATATGTGTTTCTTACTTCCTAGATCTTCACACAAACTATGGAGTTAATATCATAGGTAGGAATTAGTGATATTATTTAGTTGTAAATATTGAATTAGCATATCTAAATATACATTATTCGATTGTATATTATTGAATTGATAATAATCTATCATATCATTATAATCTATCACATGCAAGCATTACTGAGAAAATCTAATATAATATAAAGTTCCTTCATGTTTTTATGATCTATATAGACATAAATAAATTTCAAATAATAAATTGATTATAAATATATACATAAAGAATATATTTAAAAATAGAATAATACTATAGCACGGCACACACGCACGCACAGATACACATATAACACACTGCCTCCTATATCGCACAGGTGACATTCCGAGTGGTCTACCTACATTCACCGTGCCCCTAATGGGAAATATTCTCAACTATCTAACCGACGCCATCCTAATAGCCGTGCTAAGCTTCGTCATCTCCATCTCTATGGCTAAGATGTTCGCCGCTAAGAATAAGTACACTATAGACGCTGACCAGGTAGGTGTTGCGACTGTGGTTCTGCTGACCACTGTGTGTGTATGTAGTCATCTAATGGTGGTATAACACTATTAAGTATATGATACAATGAATGTATGTGTATCTACACAATTTCACTATTATATAGAATATTGATATACTATAACTTACTTATTTATAATGAAATGATTACAAATTATAATGTAATCGTATTCAAAAACGAATTAACTATTGTGTTGTGGAATAATCTTTATAGATTTTGTTACGATAGTTTTAAATGTGTAATAGATCTGTAAACAACACTCGTCCACAACTCGCAGGAACTACGCGCCTATGGAATAAGTCACGTGTTCGGAGCATTCTTTCAGTCGTTTGCTGGAGCTCAGGCGCCCCCTAGGTCTCTAGTGCACGTGGCAGCGGGAGGTATGTACCCCGTAGTCAGTGAGCGAGAGCTAGATATGTCTATCTCTCTCTCTCTCTCTGGTAGTAAACACCACACACAACATATCAGTAGTAGTAGTATAGATAAACATCTAATAGTAATAGTAATAATATATCATTTGTGATGTACACGTGAACATTTAGATGTATATTAATGTTCATTTTGTAGTTATTTATTTTGTTCATTGAATTATTTTTTTATAAATAATAAAACAATTAATTATTATTAATATACATTATATATATATATATATATATATTTTATATTCGACGTTCCCAATAAAAATTATATAACAATAAAATAGTTGTTTATCGTATATAGTGATTAATATATAATTGTATATAATGCGTTTAATTGATTACGCAGGTAAAACGCAGTTAGCTAGTCTATTTAGCGTGGTGCTTGTGATACTGTCATGTACGGTGGCCGCCCCCCTAGTACAACCCCTACCTAAAGCTGTATTAGCCTGTGTGATTATCGTGGCTTTGTTCCCATTGTTTAAAGGTTAGCAATCGCAGAAATGTTCTCGTTTGTGATATAATAATGTCAATATAAAATGAAATAGATGCAATAAATTAGATTAAATTAGAATAAATATCTATATTTAAATAAATGATATTATCTTATTAAAAAATATATATATAATTAAATAAATAAATCAGATTTATCATTCCTCGCCAATGCAAGGAATGATGGGGAAATAATTAAACAATTTAATGTTTTATTGAACTTCCCCAATCATCATATTTTCTAAGATTATGCTAAGCAAAGATATAACACACCCATATATATGAAACTTATTAATACCTACTACCTGCCGCTGCATGGAGTAAGTATCAAAATAAAAGCAAAAAACAAGCAGTAGTATCGAAATCACTGAAATAGATGTAGGTTTGCAGTGATTTTCATTGTTCTATTAAATTATATGCAATATAATTTAGATTTGTATAGAATTTAAAACAAACATATCGTATTTCTTTGTATATTTGTAATGAATACTTAGTTTTTATCATATAAATAATAATTTTAAACTATATTAATAATATTTATATTTAAATAATATTTGTATTTCAAGGTGTATAGTTTGATACAAATTTATAAACAACATATTATTCTAAAAATCAACCTTATGTAGGTAGTTCATGTTTTATGTAAAAACTATAATCAAACGATTTCGCGCAAGTGTTATATCTTTCCTTAGAATAATCTTTGATATTTTGGATAATCAAGATTCTCATTAAATGAATAAAATATACATATAATCAAAATCAAAAATTATCTATTAATCTAAAGAGAGATGATATGAGATAAATTAATATAAGTTATTAAAAATTAAAATAGAGGTGAACTTGAATACCGAACAGAAAGTAACATGATTATTTATATGTAAATATAAATAAATCAAGAAACAAATATATACAAATACTACTAATAATAATAACAAAATAACATAAATTATATATTTAATAGAATATTTGTTATATATTTTTATTTTTATAAATTAAAATAATGTAAATAATAATATATTATACAAATGAATACAAAATTTAGAATATATATATATAATATGGGTAGATTTATAAATAGATAGAATGAATATTTTTAATATTTTATAAATGGAAATACCTTGAAAAAAATAGAACAGAACATATATAAAATTTAAAAATAAATGTTAAAAAAAACAATTTATAGATATTTATAATTTTAATACCTAAAAGAATAATATCTTGTGGAATCGAACATGTACAATAAATAAAATACAAAATATGAATATATAATAAATTAGATATATATATATATATATTATATAATATATATAAAATATTAATTATTTAGGTGGAAAATCTTTATTTAAACAAAAAAATAATAGATATACTATAATATAATACGATTATTAAATAAATAAAGAGTATAAATCTATTAATAATATATAATATATATATATATATATAATATATATTATATATAATATGTGTCCCTATTAGCATTATAATTAACCAATAGTTAAAAACTATAGTTATTGAATGTCACCAAACTATGCCTAATAATATGCCTAATATAATGTACATCTATTCATCTAGTGTTCATGGAATTACCATCATTCTGGAGGATGGGTCGTTACGACTTCTTCGTTTGGATAGTCACATGGTCGGCGACCACCTTCCTCTCCGTTACCATGGGTCTAGTAATCGGTATGGCCGCTAGTTGTCTGACCGTCATCGCTCAGACCCGAGCGGTCAGGGGATATCTACTGCGGCGGTCAGAGAACGGAGTACTGGTACGAGCGGATCGTTACAAAGTCACCCCTACCGCCGATGACCCGTCCACCAATGTCTACATATTCCGGTACCCTTCGATGGTGTACTTCGCCAATATCGATAACTTCGTTCAGCAACTGTACGCGGCCACCATTAACCCCGCTAGTAGGGCCGCCACCGTTAACCCCGGTAATAGGGACGACATCACCGCGCTGCCAGAGATGAAATGTGGCCCAGATTACGAACGACCTTGGAGACCGACAGCCCTGGTAGTTGTGGACTGCTGCGAGGTATCCTACGTTGACACCATGTTCCTAACGAGGATATTCTCTGTACGTTCCGCCTACGAAGGTGCCGGAGTGACCTTCACTCTGGCAGGGGTCAACCGGACAGTGGTCAGCAGACTTAACAAGGTCGCCGATGAATTAAATGTGCCTCGTATGCGCTGCTACCTGCACGTGGATGACGCCCTAGTTATTCATGAGGCGGAGCTAGACGAAGCCACGCCCCCTAGTCATAAGCACACCGGCTTCACTACACGATTGTGAGTTGGTGTCACCCTATTTGCATTACATGTATCGTATACTTTAGTGACACTTTTTATAGGAATTGTTTAATATTTCGTACAACTATGATTATACAACTATTAATATTATTGAACGAGATTTGCATTGCGCATTATTTTCATTGTTTTTTACCTCGAATCAAATCATTAATTTTATACAACGATTATAATTTACATAGATAATTATATATAATATTTATATATATATATATATATATATATATATGCCATTCATTATTAATACTTTTAATTAATTATATATATATATAAGAATAATAAATTTATAATAATTTATAAAAATTATCAATAATTATTTATAAAATATTTATATATACATCAGAAGGTGTAGCAAACTACTGGGTAGAAAAAAAGGAAATCTTATCCAGTTCTACCCTGTTAATTATTCGAGAATGGTAAAAGTATAACAGTAAAAATACTGATATAAATATATATGATAATAAATAATTAGCCATTTGATAACATTTTACAAATTAAAAATTAACTAAAAGGATGCAACCCACATTTGACAAAATATTTAAATATTATAATAGAAGACTGAGTAATTAAACTTAATATGTTCATAATATATATAATAACCCATTTATTGAGGAAACAGAATATATCACAATTATTACTATTTAGAAATATTCAATTAATTCAAAAAATAACAAAATATAGATGAACAAATAGTAACAAACATATTTAAATATAAAATATAATATATTATAAATAAAAGTAATGCTAATTATAATATTTCTTAAATAGTAAAATTTTAAATATATCAAAATATATTAAATGTTTTCATTATATACAAAATAATAACATAAATAAAATATAATATATTTCCATTCTCGAGTAATTACTTCATATTTAAAATAAATTAAAGTAAATAAAATATAATAAATAAAATTTAATATATAAAAAAAATTAAAATAGTCAAAAAATAAATAGTTGGATAATATATATATATATAAATATATGTAAGTTATAATATAACATAAAGAATAAATGAGTTAAATTCAGCATAAATACATTGAAATATAATTATATTTTAATCTTCTATTAACCGTATTTATATTATTGTATGATTTAAATCTAGTTTCAAGAAGATTCCATAAAAATGGACCATTGTAGTTATGCAAATTTAGTTTATATTTAAAGAAGAAATATATTTTTTTTAAATTTGTCAGACAACTGTTGAAATAAATTTTCTATAATATTTATGTTTCTTTAAAATATTATAGATTATTTTTACCTGATTAAATTCTATACAAATTATATATATATATATATATATATATATATATATATATATATATTTGACAAAATATCTAATAAAAACATATTATAGATTATTTTTACCTGATTAAATTCTATACAAATTATATATATATATATATATATATTTGACAAAATATCTAATAAAATCATATTTCAATTCGGTTGTAATGTTTATAAATTATATTCAAAAGATGACTGAATTAATAATCATTATTGATAACATATTTCATCATTGGGGAAAACTAGATAAAAAGATAAAAAAATGCACCTGAAACCAACCTTGTAGAGATATATATATATATATATATAAACCGTACATTTATGGTTAAATATGTCATCGGATAATACTTGATGAAAAGGATAAAAACATTAATAAAAACAATAATATATCCGTACATTTATGGTTAAATATGTCATCGGATAATACTTGATGAAAAGGATAAAAACATTAATAAAAACAATAATATAAAGATTCCTAAGGATAGAAAACTTCCTACAAACGACCTTACCTAGAAAATAACTTAATTGAAGTTCCTTATAAACGTATTGACTATAAAGATGTAATGCATGATCATAATTATTATCAAACCGAAGATATATTAAAGAAAATATTTGAAATAATTCTATTACGATTGAATAAGAAGAATCTTTTGATTAGATCTACATCAGATAGAGTTTAATTATATAATTTATAATATTTAAATTGTAATATATTTGTACTTTTTTATATATATATATATATATATACATTAGGTAAAGCGTCTTTCTTCAAGAATTATACATTTATCTAAAATAATGGAGAAAAGAATTAAAAGTTAAATTCTCTTTATCTGATTTGGTAGAATCTATGTTAGAAAAAACATGTGAAGGTTTTATTTATATGTAAATTATATTTGTAATATAATTATAAATAGTTTTAATTATAATTATATATTTAAATTATATTTTATTATAATTATTAGGTATCCCTTTATCTATGATTTCGAGATATTTAAAAAATTGTAAAAGAAACTGTGTAACCAGGGAAAAGTTTCCTGAAGCTTTAAGAGCATTTGCAATGACGTTACAAGTTTGAAATAAATATTTTTAATATATAGATCTATAATATATATCTATAAAAATTATTTATATATAAAACTTATTTTAAAGGATTATTCTTTTAATTTATTGAAAGAAAAATCTAAAGAAAATAGAATACAGGTTTCATTAATAATTGATGAAATGTCCATCAAAAAGTCTGAAGAATGGTTTGAAGATGAAGGAAAATAATCAGGATATGTTGATACTGGTGTAAACATGAGTATGTATTAAAATTATATTTATTATATGATGTAAAAATAAATATTATATGTATTTACTAATCACAAAAATATACAATTACAAATTTTAATATATAATTAAATTTAAAAATAACCAAACATTTATAATATATGTTATTTAATATATTTCAGATAATAAAGATGATGAACAAGATATAGCGACCGAAGTTTTAGTATTTATGGTGATTGGATTGAGGGCGTCTTGGAAATTGCCAATAGCAAATTTTATGATAAAAGGTAATATATTTTAATACAAGTAATTAATAATATATAAATATTATTAAAGAAATAACAGGAAAGGAAAAAGAAAATATCATAAACCAAACATTAATAAAATTACATGAGCATAGAGTTGATGTGTTATCGATAACATGTGATGGTCCCCGTGCCCACCTGGTAATGATGAAGGTATTCTACACATTGTATATTATTTGCATACTATAAATGTATATATAATTATATCATATGTAATGTTTAAATATATTTAGGAACTAGGAGCTAATTTGAATCCAATAGATATGAAACCATATTTTCCTCATCCATGTAATTCAAATTTAAATGTATCGGTTATACTTGACCCATGTCATATGCTGAAGTTGATTAGAAATACATTAGATTCATATAAAATTCTTATAAATTCCAAAGGTTCAAACAATAATAATTTATATAATACATATTATATATACTGACAATTCTAGGAAAGAAGATAGAATGGAAATACTTTGAATGTCTTGTACAAATTCAGAAACAAGAAGGATTGCATTTAGCTAATAAGCTTAAAAATACACATAAACTTTCGACAACAAATTATGAAGGTAATAATATATTTATAGTAATTGTATACATATATAATTGTAATACTTATTATTAAAATAGGTAAATTAATATTATATTTTTTTAATAATATTTATAATTTATTTAAAAGAGAATTGGAAATCGCGTACTAACAAATTATTTGATAATATAAACGGAATACAAAATAAAGATTATACATTAATTACTTCGACGAATAAGAAAACAGGGTTCCTTGGATATATGTCATCTCTAAGAGCACTTCCTATGGTTTATATTTATTCATTGCTATAAATAATTTATTAACAAATTTTAATATTAGATTTTCAATAATTTAATACAAGCTGGAGGACATTATTTGCTATCATATAAATTTAGTCAGGACCATCTCAAACTCTTCTTTGGTGCTATAAGATCGCATTGCAGTTCAAATGACAATCCAACAGTAAAACAGTTCCAAGGGATATATAAGCGACTACTAATGAGAAACGAAGTGAAGTGTGGAAATGGAAATTGTTTAATACTACTAGATGATATGTTTTATTTACAATAAATTAACTTTCAAATAAAGTAGTTACGTATGAATCAACATTTATTAAATATGATCATGATTATAATTCATTACAGGTGTATACGTATTTAAGTCAATATAAATTAGATGTATTAATATATATTTCAGGATTTGTCAGTAGGTCATTAGTGAGTACTCTAACTTGTATTCCATGCATGAACTCACTAACTACTAACAATATGCCAATAAATATACGTTAATAAATAGAAAAAATCATGGTGGTTTAGTTCTCCTACAAAATCTGTAATAGATATATGTAAAGCTGCCGAAAGACATTTACAGTTGCATAGATGGGAGGATACTGGAAGAAGGCCGTCTTCTATGGAAATTCGAATCTACACTACTTCGACAAACTATAGATCTAAGTTTATTTTCAGAGTTAAAGGGTCATTCATATGACTGTCGGACTAGCGGGGCTAATCATTCTGTAATTTTGATAAAGGCAATTATCGATAAATATTTTAAAATACGAATTTATCAGATATGTAATAATATTAATCAAAATTTAAGATCTAACAGTATTCGAAAAAAATTAACAAAGTTAATTCATTTCAATCATGAATGAATAAACTAGTTTAAATAACAATTATCATTTTTATAAAATAAATGATTATATAATATTATGATATATATATATATATATAGACTTGATAAATCCATTTATTAATATTATACAGAAATGTTTGATACAATTTTAATCAAATTGAGATTACAAGATATATACATAAATCTACAATAAAGACATAACGATTGGTAAAATGAACAAAGTTAAAAGTGATTACGTATGTATCTATATGGTTATTATTTATAACAATGTTAAATTAATTTATAATGGAATTTTATGTTTATATAGATGGAATTCTACATATATGATGATAGAAATATTTGTTTTATTAGAAATAAAAATTAGGACGATAGTTGAAGAAGATGTAGCCCTCTTTAATAATTACCCTTCCAAAGATGAATTATTATTATTGAAAAATGCGTCAGAGGTTATTAATATAATATAATTTAAATACATATTAATAGTAATATAATTTAATATTAATTATAATAAAATATATCGTATACAGATTTTAAATTCATCTAAGAAAATGATATGCTCACTGATATTACCATTGTTAAACATGATGTTATCATCTAATGTAATCTAAAATGGTTATTGGGAAATAAAAATGTCAATGAAAAATGCAATTACATCCAAAATATTTACCTCAAGGTTAATATTAAAATGTTGATATATGAGATACAAATAAGATTTATTATTGATATCTAGATATGATGATTATAAAGTTCATGAATAACGGAGAGGATATATGTTCATCCGCCTCACAAATTCTTACACCGAGGCGAAATAAATTAACTCAGACCAATGACGGTAAACTCAATATTTCTATATCTCTATATTATTCATTATATTGATTTATTTAAATTTAATTAGACATATTATCTGTATAACATTTTATTGTAATATACAATTTATAATGAAAAATATTTTATTTTTAGAAATAAAAGAGTTAAATGCTAAGTATATCGCTGATAAAATTTGCTGTGAGATAGCTATTAAACATGCCTAGCATTACTAAGTCAATGCTATGATGGTGTTTCAGTAATGTCTGGAAAGAAAAAGGTGTACGGAATTATATATCGGATAAATTTGAAAGAGATATTCCATATATGCATTGTTTTAATCATCAATTGCGTTTACTAGTAGTTGATATTTGTGTCTCAATCAAAGAAATTAAATATTAATTAAATCAAATAAATATATTAAATAAATTCTTTAAAAGCTTGCAGTATATAATTACTTTAAAGATAAATATCGTGGTCATTTGACATTTTCATATCGATAGGTAATCATTTGTCAATATTACTCCCTACTAGATATTAGAGACACTCAATTATTTTTCAAGATAAAAACAAGGAGAAAATATGGTAACCGAAATAGGATTAAATGCCATATTTATTAAAGATCTGTTACTAACAGCAGAATTAATGTTTAGTATACACAAAGTTTTTAAACTTGCTGATAAAATGCTGCAAAATAGAGATTCTACTATTAGTTAAATTAATATTAATATTAATTGATGGAATCAACGTTGTGATAGCCATGATGTCGTCATAGAAGTGGGTTCTTATGAATTTCTACAAACATAAATTGATAAATCTGAGACTTCTGATGAGCAGCCAATAGTAAAAAAAAAAATAACTTGATCAAATGAATTTAGTGATTATATAATAGAAGAGATGAATTATTTAGTTAGTTAAATTATTATATTTTAAATATTGTAAATATATTCATTTTTAGAATCAAATGTTAATGAAGATATTAATTATAAGCAGCTATGTTATCTATTGATCGATACTGTTGGTGTAGAGTTTGAGCAACGATTTTCTTAATTGAATTTAAATTAATTCCGATCACTAAATTAATTACGACATATTATAGATTAAGATAATGATACATTTCTATCTATGAAGTTTTTAATGCCCATATGTCATAAGCTTGAGTCTATATTATCTGACTTTTCTATCTAACAATTAAAAAACTACTAGTTAATCTAAAGATACTAGTTGCAAAGGAGCTCATAACTTCTCAATTTAAATTTCAAGTACCTTTCATTAAATAGTTTTTCAAATCTATATATATTATTATGTGGTAGAGAAATATTTTGTACTTCTACATCAAGTAATGAAGCTTCCTTTTCAACTGTTGAACGCTTAATTATACAATTTAGAAAAACATATACAAACATATACAATTATGGTTAAAAAACGGTTTTAATTAAGGTTCATATATGAATCATAACCTATATATAGTTTATAGAATAAATCAAACATTATATTCACAAAAAAAATGTTGATAGCATTAGCCACACCAAAAATATTAATAGCCTCTACAAAAAAATCATGGCTATGGTTTTGACTATAGGCTATGCATAATAAATATATGTATATTATAGTATACATGTATATATTATAAATACAATACAAAAAACACATATTGATTCAATGAATATAATTCTGCTCATCTTTGGTATTTATGTGGTAAACTGAAATGGCCCTGTCATATCTCCTTTAATTATAATATTAATTTATTTTGAAATTGTGTATTAAATATTACATATAACACTCCACTTGGTGATATATTTAAATATATTTTGGTAATGTTATAGGTTGTGGACTTATTTTACTATTATGGACTTATACAGTATTTTATTACTAAATATATTATGTTAGAAACAATTCTATCATACAAGTATTATATAATATAACTACTTTTTGATTAATTGATTTAGTTAATTTATTTAATTAATTTATATAATTTGTAATATATTAGAATTTATTATTTTTTAATATCATTTAAAAAAATAATTAAAATAACTAATTGAAAATAATGAATATAAATGTATATTTTAATTTATTTATAATAATCACATACTATATTAATATAACAAATAATGAAGATTTAGGTACAAAACGGCATTAAATCAAAAAGGACGTAAAATAAAGTAATAAAATGTGTTAAATAAATAACCAATAAAAATATACTATAAAATTGATAAGAGATCATCAACTAAGATTTGGAGATGCTCGAAGCGTACTTGCAAATCAAAAGCAAAAGAAACAGCCGTGAATACATTATTTTGTCAGATCATGTCTGTTCTCCTGATGAACATATTATATAGAATTTTTTCTATATTTTTATTTAGAATAATTATTATTCTATTATAAATTTAATTATTATAATATAATTATATTTATATAAATTTATATTATATTATTAATAGATATTTTACAAAAATGTAAAATCAGGCAAAAACTAACAGAGGCAGCGTCACTAAGTTTACTACGTTATGGAAACCATGAACTGTTTGAAGATGTATAGGATTATTGAATTATTACTGTATAATTTTGTTATGCCACTATGGAATTGTTTTTAATTTATAATCAATTTAGATATGATATACAATTAATAATTAATTATAATAGGTTATAAAGGAAACAGGCTTCCGAAGAGTTTATTATATTGAGCATCGTTCCAGTTTTTGAAAAGAAAGAGGCGCTCGAACAAATATATACATCAATTAAAATCCACCCTGTAGACCACTCACGTAAACACCCTTAGTATGCATTGACCATAATCAATGTCAATGTAGTCAAGTAAGAATAACTATGTTGACAATCAAGTATGCTAAGACAATCTAATATAATATATATATATATATATATATATATATATATATATATATATATATATATATATATATATATATATATATATATTATAATATGTATAATTAAGATATATCTAAATTATAATGATTATTAATTTGTATCAATTAAATAATAAATTACTACGTATTACTTTCTATTATACATTAAATTATACTTTATATTTATACTTATATCTTAAAATCATAAAATCTAAAAAGATATTACTCTGGTTTATATATAATATTGTAGTTATATTAGCTAAACGTTGGGCATAATGTAGATGCTTAATTAATTAAAATGTTTATATTTATAATTACTTATGTATATAATATTTTCTATACATATTACTATAAATATATTTAGCTCTTAGTTTATCTGAAACTGAGGAATAATCTAATTACAGATATATCAGCTCGTCTTTGGGTTATTTATATATAATATAGTAGCTATATAACTATAAATAGCTATTATATATAAGCTATTAGGTGGGAATAGATGCTTGATTAATTTAAATTTGTATATTTATAATTAAATAGTTACTTATGTATATAATATTTTCTATTCATGTATTCTTCCACATTATTTGTTATTCATATTACTATAAATATATTTAGCTCTTAGTTCATCATCTGAAACTGAGGAATAATCTAATTACAGATATATCAGCTCGTCTTCAGGTAATTAATATTTAATATTGTAGCTATATAAACATAACTAGATTATATATAAGCTATTAGTTGGGCATAGATACTTGATTAATTAAAATGTTTATATTTATAATTAAATAATTACTTATGTATATAATATTTTCCATTAATATATCTTCAACATTATTTGTTATTCATATTACTATACATATATTTAGCCATTCGTTAGTCATCTATAAATATGGATATACCTAAATCAAATAAAAAAAGAAAAAGCGATTCTACAAGTTATATATTAATAATAGTGTAATTGTATTATCTAAAAGTTTGGCATAATGTATAGATGCTTTATTAATTAAAATGTTTATATTTATAGTTATATTACTAAATAATTACTATGTAGAATTAGTAGATTTATACATTGTGTAGATAAAAGTTTCTATTAATATATCTTAACATTATTAATATTAATATAATTATATGTAACTCGTCATTCTAAAACAAATAGCGATATAAATTCAATATATGCACAATTTAATGAAAATGATAGTTAGTTGATTATGATATTATTTATATATAAATAAATTATTTTTCATATTTAGTATATAAACTTCTTTATATCTGATTATAAATCTAAAATATGTATAATGTATATTTAAACATTTAGAGAAAATATTTAAGATGGAGGTAAAGCTCGAAGAGTTAATATCACTTTCTAAAAGTATTTTAACTCAGTTGAAAATAAATTCAACGGAAGGTAAATCTATTTTTGTATCGGCTATATCAACGGACACTGAAATGATTATATTCAATAATGGGCTTGAAGATGCAGACAAATTTAGAGATATAGTATGTGATTTACAAAATCATTTAATAACATATAAAGATATAATCTTGTAATACAGAAAATACACTTAAGTCGTTTCAAAATGTCAGTTTTTGAAAATTCTATATCCAAAGTCTTATCAAAATTAGTTGCTAATGAGCTGTTACTAAAGACTACAAGGGGGAAATTCTTCACCAAATATGAAAAGTCTTTGCAGTTAATTATGCATCCATTATGCTGAAAGGAAAAACATACTAGCCATGAATGTTGCTGTAAAGATTTTCAATTCTTTAGGAACATTGTGCAAAGTTTTTATGTCAACCACTGTTTCTCAAGATGGTTTAGTTGAAGCTCTACGCATATGTAAATCTTTACTACAACACGATAACAATAATTTGGAAAATACCATACTCGATGCAAAAACATTCATTGATAATAATAATTTAAACGAATTATCAAATGGAAGAAAAACTAAAATATCTGGAGGTTGACATTATTTGTTATCTATCAATATATATATATATATATATATATATATATATATTATATTATTTAATATGTATGTAGGCGTCATTCTATCATCCAATACGAGTACGAGTAATTTTTATATGGATATCGAGGATAATGCGAGGTAATAAATTACATATATATAAATATATATATATAATTTTCATGTAATATTATACCTATTTTGATTAAATTAACTCCAATATTTTAATAGAATATCTTTCAACATAGTATTTTATTTAGCAATATCAATACTGAACGAGCGGTTTACGGGTATATCTTTAAGTAGGTTTTGTGCTCTCAAAGATACCTTATTAATCAAGGATACATTTAATGATGAGGTATGTATTTATAATTAATTTTATTATATTATTAATTGATTTAACTTTTATAGACCTAATTATTATATTTACTAATATATTATAATAATTTACAGATCCTTAAATATGATGAACTAATCATAGATGATCTAAGAGCGGAAGTAAAGATATTCAAAATTGCCAATTCGTTTTCTACAATAGAAGAAGTAATTTCTTATTTTATGAATGTTGAACATGTTAAATTATTTACAAATATTGTAAATCTTCTTAAATTAATCATTGTCAGACCGATAAGTTCTGTGAGTTGTGAAAGAGGATTTAGTACCCTTCGCCGAGTAAAAACATGCTTGAGAAACAACATGACATCTAGTCGTTTACATTCTGTAATAATACCCAATATACATGCTAAAGAGTTTGACAATATTAATACAGATGCAATCATAAATGAATTTATTCTAAAGAATAATTGGCGAAGATCGAAATTTTCTATGTAACTTTTTTTTTAATGTATGTCAGATTATAATTTAATAAATATTATAGCATTTATTATTTTACTTATTTATATTGTATAAAAATGTATATCTTGCATTTACATTAACCATATGCATTTACAAATCTAACCGAGAGTATTCCAAAAGAGAGGATTTATAATGTAATTCAATAGTAATTGATGGTGCAAAAAAGGAGGATCTAGTAGAAAGAGCTAGTAGATATAAGAAGGAGCAACCGAGACCATGTTGGGAAACCACTCGTCATGTACAGACACTAGGCATGATATGAATGAGTGAATGAATGAATGAATGATATCAGTTTATAGACATACGACATACTATGTATATCATACGTATATGGAGGATCAGTGAAAGGCTTTATTTGGTCGAAACCTCCAAATTGTTCATGAACAGATTATTATATTAGTAAAAGTAATAATATAATAATAATGATTCATGTGTTAGCATTCTTTGTAATATAATTAGTAAATGAAACAATAAAATAGAAGATACATATATATATAAATCAATAAAAATAATAAAACATGAACATAAGTTATCATCATATTTCAATCCATTACATTAAAGTAAGATATTAAAATAAGATAATAAAATAATTGTATAATATTAAAATGTATGCCAGATTCCTTTAAAGGGAGTATGGGACAGTGTTGGACTATGGGGCTGATGGATGGGTGAAAGGCATGAGTTGGATTGGAGGGGTGGGGGGGTACTAGTGGAATTAAAGGGGGTATGGGGGGATGTGGGACTATCGTGTGTAGGGGTGGTGGATGAATGTAGGGTGTGGGTTGTTTTAGAGGGGTGGAGAATACTTGTGGAATTAAAGGGAGTATGGGTCGAGGAGAATACGAGCGTATAGGTGGGGCTCCGCGTATGTGGTGATATGTTAGTCTAATATTTGGATAGTGGATAGTGGAGCACCACAGCTACTGGAATCCACCCATCAAGGACGAATGCCCCCTAGAGCACATTTGGAAACACCTAGAACTACGAACTATCCCGTTGAGACAACGACTCTCAATGTTCATCGCCAGCATTCGCTAAGTTTTCCAATGAGATGGAATTCGAGCACATAACGTCGAGCCCACACTATCCGGAGCCCACTGCTGCCGCTGCTGCCCCCGCCACTTTAGACGGTACCGATACGCTATAAAAACTAGTCCCCGCTGACTTCTATTAGCCCTATTTTACCCCCGAATACGTGCGCGTTCGATCGCCTATCATTGTCGTTCGTCACTATTCCCTCGAAAGCTCCGGAGCTCTACCACAGTCCACGCACCACTCCTTACCACAACACCCCGTCCCCCCAACTTTCCGCGACCACCCTTGACCTACCCCCTTCCCCTATGACCTTACTG
The DNA here is from genome assembly GCA_964019155.1 of Osedax fenrisi. Lineage (NCBI taxonomy): Eukaryota > Metazoa > Annelida > Polychaeta > Sabellida > Siboglinidae > Osedax > Osedax fenrisi. The sequence goes on along the minus strand of OZ025240.1, from coordinate 49,335,448 downwards.
TTCTCCTCCTCGCGTCTCTCCTCCTCCTCTTCCTCCGACCGAACCCTCAGTTCTGACCCCGTCCGACACACTCTCGGTTACCCCTACCGGATCGGGGAGAAGGGAATCATCATCAGAAAGCGGCAGAAACCTCACGCGTACAACATCAACAGCCCATCGGGAAGAAATATTAGACTAACATATCACCACATACGCGGAGCCCCACCTATACGCTCGTATTCTCCTCGACCCATACTCCCTTTAATTCCTCAAGTATTCTCCACCCCTCTAAAACAACCCACACCCTACATTCATCCACCACCCCTACAAACGATAGTCCCACATCCCCCCTTTAATTCCACTAATACCCCCCCACCCCTCCAATCCAACTCATGCCTTTCACCCATCCATCAGCCCCATAGCTGACAGTCCAACACCGTCCCATACTCCCTTTAAAGGACTGTGGCACACAGCATGGCTATTCTATTAATAAATATACCTAAGCTTTGACGCTCTTGTTCATTATCCCACAACTGCCACCATGTTATAAGGTTGTGTATAATGAACAAGAGCGTCAAAGCTTAGGTATATTTATTAATAGAATAGCCATGCTGTGTGCCACAGTCCTTTATATACACGTGGGGTGTGCGTATAAAAGAACGCTGCGCGCTCACCGTATATGGTGATATTTCTATGGCACGTAGGGCCTACGTCGTCGCTCGTATGCCATATAAGGTAAGATATGCTAGGCACGAAATGCGTACGTGCGACACACACCGTACGTTGCCGAACGACGTGTAAACGAAACAATATAACACATATATATATAAATTAATAAAAATAATAAAACATGAACATAAGTTATCATCATATTTCAATCCATTACATTAAAGTAAGATAATAAAATAAGATAATAAAATAATTGTATAATATTAAAATGTATTAAAAAATATATTAGTAAAATATGTAACTTTATAATATTGTAATATTTAGAACTTAAGTTCTTTATTAACAATTGTTAATAAAAATAGTAAATTATTATAAATATATGTAAAATAAAAATATCTAAAAGTATGTTATAAAATTAAAACTAATAAACAAAAACTAATCATCTTTCAATAAGACGTGCAATGGCGCCACATTCCTGTCAAATTACAGATGACTAATAATAATACCAATAATAATTTAAAACAATATTTAAAACAATAAACGAAACAAGATGTAAAATAAATATAAATATAAAATAATGTATATCAAAAAACATTATTAATATTATTTTTTCGTAAAAGATTATTAAACTTAAATTATTAATTCATTATATAACTGGTCCTTTAAAAAATATTGTTTTTTTTAATTTATTTGATTTCATAAATGGTAGGATAAATTTATTTTGTAGTTTATTTAACTTGAAATATGAGTTATAATCTAATTTATATTTATTATTTAAGAAATTATAGATTAATAATGTGTTTTTATATATAATTAGAACTTCAAATTTTTAAAAATTATGGTAATTATGGTAATATTGATTTATCTATTATTTGTTTATTAATAATTCATATAACTTTTTTCTGTAACATAATTAATGTTGTAATATTTGATTTAAAAGTATTTGACCATACTTCAATTCCATATGATAAATTAGATAAATAGAACGAATTATATAACAAAATTAAATTTTTTGTATCTAAAAAAGATATTTTTTTTATAGTATATATAATTGTTGACAGTTTATTCGATAAATAATGTATGTGTTTTTTATAGGTCATTTGGGAATCTAAGTAGATCCCAAGATATTTATAATTATTAACTATATCAATTTTCATGTTATCTATTTTTAATACAAAAATTGTATATCTTTTAATATAGCAGAATTTATATATGGCAATATTTTTGTTTTTTCAATATTTAGCTTATGCTTATTTATATCAAACCATTTTTTTTAACTTATCCATGTAATATTGCAAATAATATATTAATAATGTATCACTTTTAGCAAATATAGTTATAGATGTATCATCTGCATATAAATTGATATTAATATTATTTACTTTTTAAACTATTAAAAATATTGGATATGACATTTATAAAGATAATAAATAGTAGAGGTCCTAGAACAGATCCTTGTGGCACTCCATATCTAATAATCTTTCTAGGTGATAGAGTATTATCAATTCGTGATATTATATTTCTATTTTCGAGATAAATTTTAATAAATAAATTTGTATCACCTCTAATCCCTATACATTCTAATTTAGCAAGTAAAATATCATGATTAACTACATCAAATGCTTTCTTGAGATCTAATATATATATATATATATATATATAGAATAGAGGTCACACCTATCCTGATGTATACATGAATATTTTAATTAAATTCATCAATAATTTAATTATTTTATAGAATATATATATGACCCTTTTATTAGCATTTATTAAAAAAATGGGTCATATAAAATCCTTAATAAATCTAAAACTATTAAATACTATATGATATTCAATAATTCAGTCAACTAACATTACTTTCAGATTCTTATCCCAGCGGAGTTGATAGCAGTCAGTATTTCTATTTGTGTTTTTTACTTCCTAGATCTTCAGCAAACTATAGAGTTAATATCATAGGTATTATGCATTATAGAATTTATTATATAGTATGTAATTCAGCTGTCACTCAAATATTAAAATATTCTAATATGTGACACATTAATATAATCCTTATGTAAATACAGACACAAATAATTACAAATATATTTCTAATGAAAGATATAACATTTACAGGAAATCTTGTAATTAAAGTTTGTACAAACAAATATAAACAGTGTATCTGCATAGGGTTGATTTTCGGAAAAATGTGTAATTTATACTACAAATTTGTATCAAAAGTATACACATTTAAAATACAAAATAATGTTTTAAATTATTATTTATATAATGAAAACTTATTGTTCATTAATAATTAGTGTTATGAGTTAAGGGGACTCGATACAATGGTTTGGTTTACATGTAAAAGATACGAAAAAATGCTAATTTTAGTAATCAATTAACTCAAAAAATATTCACTTTTTTTTTTTTTTTTTAATCTATTAATAATATTCAATATTTGTATATTATATGTTGAAATTTATAGATGTTTACCACAGAGCTAGATAGAAATAGAGTGGTAATACGCTATGACTGGCTGTGTAAGCGAAAAGGGTCAATTTATTTTGGTCACCTCAAAATGGTGGATTTGACTTATTTTAACTCTATTTGAATTATAGTTTATATTTTATTTACAAATTAATTTTAATATAGAGTAAAATATTATATTTATAATCATTTATATGATGTATATATAAAGTATATTTAATTATTAATATATAGGTAATATATAATAATGATTATAAAGATAAATACGCTTTCTCCCTAGATTATGCTTAAATAGGTCAAATCCGCCATTTTGAGTTGACCAAATTAGATCGACGCTTTCTGCATGTCAGATACCTTGTTTACTACTCTATTTATCTCTAGCTCTATGATGTTTACACATCTTTATGTTATACGTTTCTAAAAAAAATAATTGAAATATCTGATAAAAAATTTTCCAACTAAATTGCTAATTAAAAATTTTTAAATAAATATTTTTTAATTTTGACAAATAACTTTAATCTTACAGGTTATCTAGTTATATTGAAAAAATCAAGAACAAATATTCAATTGTACATTAGTTAATACTAGTTATGTCAGCATGATTGGTCACACATAATTATTCAATGAGTAAATCAAGTTTCAAATATAATATATGAATATACACAAAACGAATATACAGGTACAGGTACAAATAATATAATATAAACAAAATTAATAATGTAATGAACATAATTTAAACACCACATAAAAGATAATATGTGAAGTATTATAATTTTACATTAATAAAAAAATTGAAATTCATTTTTTCTTCAAAAAAACCATTGTATCCTTAATAAAAAACATGTTTTAAAACAGCTATTTTAAACATAGAATAAAAAAGTGAAAAAAAAACAGAAAAAAAACAAGAGGCATACATTTATATATTATGCACCCATATTTAAATTGAAAAATGAATGATTATTTAAGGCTATGTACGGGTATAAAAATAAATTAATTTATCAATTTTTTTGTTATGATTGAATTTGAATATTTAATATATTAAGTATATATATTAAGATTTTAAAATTTTGAATGAAAATATTACTTATAAGTTTTTAAAAAAATGTCACCGAAAAATAGAAAAAGAGAAAAAAAGAAACAAATATATTAGATAAAATAGGTAAAATGATATAATAAAAATGAAAATTATTATAATACTGAATATTTTTAAATAATACATTGTATTTGTATATAATTAATATTATAAAACTGTGAACTTACCTATTTCTTTTATAATACATCATTAGAAATAATAAAGTAAAATAAATTTATTTTATGTTTTGAAATAATAAATTGTATAATAATATATATTATGTTTAATATATATAAAAAAAAACAGTATAAACTTTTATATTTCTTTTATAATAATATATATTTTATATAAATCTATAATCTAAATGGGTCTGAGCATGATGGCAGATTTGATCTAATTTCTATTTAAAAAGGAATCGATAACATATTATATTTGTCATAGCCTATGAGTCATAGGTATTAATATATAACGTATATAACTATAAACATATAATATATATAAACAGTAGTGTAACTACTAAAAATTGTGTTATACTCAATTGTTTAAGATGTTTAATAATATTTTATAGGAAAAATACTTATTTATAATTAAATTTACTGCTCATGCGTAGCATTTATTTATCTTTAGTTTTACCTTGACAACCAATTAATTAATATCGTCTTCTAATTTAATTATATATTTAATATGCATTTAAGAGACTTAAGTATATTTGAATCAAAATATGGATCTAACAAACTCTAATTTTAAATTTTGTATAGTTACAAATATTTTTATTTTTTTTAAATTAGAAAAAAATACAATATAAAAAAAATGTTATTGCGGTCATATCAATGATAATTAAAATGATATTATGGTAACAAAAAAATAAAATTGACTAGGTCCTAGAAATTTGTTATTCATCTTTCCTTGAAAATATTTATTTTTTCTATAGAAATCATTAACATTCAAATCATTCCTAGAAAAATATTTAAACAAATTTTTTTTATAATCATATATAGTAAATATGTATTATACATTTATTAAGAATATAATAAACTTGATCTGAATTTTATTTTTGATTAAAAACAAAAAACAAAAAATATTCAATAAATAAACATAAAAAGTAAAATCCTAAAAATGATAAAATTATAAAGAAATTATTATTTAAACATTTTTTTTTTCTGCTATTCTGTTAATAATATTTAATTCTAATACATTATATCGTATGAAAAAATTCATTAATAGGAAGTATATTAAAAAATTTATTGAATTCATTTTGTATCAACTCCATTATAAGATTTCCTATCAATCCTATGTTAAAATTGAAAGTCATATTGACTGTTCAATATTTTACGAATTAAGTTAATTTTGTTTGTATTGAATTATATTACATGTTTTCTAATATTATCTTACTGAAGCTGAATAAATTATCTGAAAATTTTATATTTTTCAAGCCGCTCTAGCCTACATCTATCTTTGTTATTTTTATTATTAATTAGTTTATGTATGATTAAAATATTACTTTATAGGATAACTTTGATCGGATTTTATATTTATAAAATCGATACAATTATTTTATTATTAAAATCAGTTTCTAAATTAGAATCAATATTTATATTTGTTAATATTATATTATTAGCTATATCTTTTTGTTGTATCTAGTTCTTTAAGTGTGTCTATTATTTTACCAGTATTAATAGTATTTGTATTTTGTATTAGCTGAATATAAATAGTTACTTAAAATCTTTATTTTCCTTTTTTTAATTTAAATTATATTATTCTAGTAATCTATTTATCATTCTATTTTTTCTGATAAATCTTGTACAATTTTAACCAATTTATCATTTTAAATTTAGGGCATAGTCATTATCAATAATTAAAAATATTTAATTATCCATATTTGAAAATAAATCATATATCAATAAATATAATTTAGAATATAATAAATACTAAGTAACTTTTAATATATTGTATAGAGAATGAATAAATATCTATGGTATAGTAAATATGAAAAATTTAAATAAATATAATTAACAAAATGTAGTGAATTTCAATAATTAAAAGTAATACTATTTACAAGCAGAGCTATAAGTACATCCATCTTATAATATAATAAAAAGTATTGTACCTAGCCTAGTACAAAATGAAGTTATATAATATTTATTTTTAAATATTGTAAACAAATATTTTCATTTATGACTAAATATTAATTTTCTAAATAATTAGCTTATTATATAAAATAGAGATTTCACAATTGTAGATTAATTTATACATAGTATTTATTTATATAATATCAGAGTATTTTAATATATAAACAATTACAATTAAATGTATATTATAATCAGTTATTTACAAATATTTACAACTATTTACTATATATTTACTATATACAGTCAACTCCCGATAAGTCAGACTCGCAAGGGACCGGGAAAAGTGTCCGACTTAGCGAGATGTCCGACTTATCCGAGATTAAGAATATCATGCAAATAAGACATGAAATGCGCAGAGCGAGTTAAATGGTTACCGAAATATGGAATTATGCAACAATCAATAACATAAAATGTTGTATTCAATTATATTACTTACTAAAATTATAATATTCATTATTTAATGTAAACATTTCTGACAATTTATAAAAAGTCGGCTTATCCAGTATAAAAATCATAAAAATAACTATAATATGTGTCTGACTTATAGAAAAGTCAGACTGATCCAATCCAACTTATCCGACTTATCCGATTAGTTTACATGGAACTAGATACACATCCGACCAAACCAACTAAATGTGTCCGACTTATCGAGAATTCCAACTTATCCGTAGTCCGACTTACAGAGAGATGACTGTATTTACAAACTATTTAAATATTGTTTATATCAATTGACAAATTATAAAAAATATCACTGATTATTTGAATAAATATATTTAATTCAATGAATTCTCAATGTATGCTGATTATTCAAATGGTGAAATAAATTACATTGCATTTATACAAATTGCAGTCTACACAATTATAATGTCTATGGATATTTTTTTTCAAATAAAAATGCATTCATATTTTTAAATTATATATGTATTTTATTAAAAATTTATTTATAAATTAGGTTTGAATTGGAAAATGTTTTTTTATATTATTTATGTTGAAATTCCAAATAATATAATGTGTATTAAATTATATCATCATGATAATCATGAATTAATTATAATCATATTTAAATTATTGATTTAAAAACGAGTTGTTGTATTGATTTTTGTAATATCAAATTAGAATTTATATTCCTATACCATGATGCAATACTATAAAATTATGCAAGCATAAAATACAAATTTCACAAAATTCGAATATTAATATTCATTAGCAGATGTTCACTGAACATCGATCAGTCCTTGATATTTATATATATATATATATATATATATATATATATATATATAGATATTATTGAAACTATATAATATAAATAATAGTTAAAAATATACTAATGAAGTTATAATATATTAACAGTTACATTGGTCAAATGAAAATGTAGTTTACTTATCTTTTAATAGATTTCCTTGGATATTTATAAAAAGAATCCATACTTATTTAAAATGTAAACAGGAAGTGACTACATATATATGGTGAGTGGGTTTGAAATGGCGCCAATTTTTAAAATGACCAAAATGATATAATAATATATAACTTGTAAATACAGTGTGAATATGATATATATATGTGCGTATGGCATGGATACAACATATACGTTAGTGTAATATATAAACTGTATAAAGTATAGCGTGAATATTACATATTTCATAGATTCGCCATATAATGCACTGTATTATATAATGTGTATATACTGTATACAGTGCACTTTTATCAAAGGAATATTTAGCACCTACCAAGTGGAAATCGCTAATTACTAATTAGTAATTAGTCATGAGCTAAATACACTTTATTAGCACATGCCTCGCACCCATAGATTAGTATTTTACATGTGTTTGTAAATGTATACATTAAATTAATATACATTATAATAATAATACGTTTTTGTTATTTTCCTATATTTATATATATATATGGTGTCAGACACACAAGCAGTAGGACACGGGTACGACCCTCGTCCGGACCATTAATTAATTTTATAAAATGGGTCTTAGGGTGTGTTTTTGGTCAAACACAGGTGGTGCGCATTTAGTAGAAACAAATGTCGAGTGTTTTTCGTCAACCACTAGTGCAATCACTAATAAAAGTATGTATGTATGGATATATTTGTATTTAAATAACATTAAATAACATGCATTAAATATGTATATATATATATATATATATATATATTATTATATATATAATATAATATATATATATATATATATATATATATATATATATATATATATATATATATATATATATAATAATATATATATATATATACGCTCACATACATAAATACATACATACATACATACATATATACACGCATACATACACGCTCACATACATAACTTCAATTTAATTTTTGGCAAATAAATGCGCGCATACCTAAAAATAGCAATAACGTCACAATTGTGACGTATTTTATGATTCATTTCATAGGCAGAGCTTATTATGCGTGCGTTCAAAGCATAGAGCTAGAGAAAGTTCTCTCTGGATCTATGTGATACACTAGTGTGGCGCAGATGGCAAGTGCTGCGGTACGAATAAATAGCACAACCAGACGTGTTTTGTAACAGTTGGATTTGTACATGCAGTGAATACGAATTTCTCGTACACCTGTGGTTTTTCCACCTGTGGTTGATACACCTGTGGTTGTTACACCTGTGGTTGACCAAAAACACACCCTTAAAATATTATTTAGAAGTGATCTTATATAATTGTGTATAAATAAATGATCGGCTCTCGTTAAAACCATGGATGCCTTAACATGAGAGCGGCTTCGAAGGGACATTAGAGCCATATATGGTTATAAGTGAAAACTTCATCTAAGTTCCTGGATGGGATGAAAGGACTCCACCAAATAAAAATAACAATAACAATATATATATATATAAATATTTTATATATTTTAAATAATTATTTGTATCAGTGTAAATTATATATACCATGTATATTGATTGATTGATTGATTGAATGTTTATTTAGACACTTAAATAAATCATAAATGATTTCTCAAAGGTGTATATAATAGAATACAAATAATAAAAGTAGGTAAACAACAAATACCAATAATAATAATACAATAAAATAGAATAAGCCGTACAGAAATTAATTAATAAAATAATAATGATAAACAATATTAGTAATTCAGGCTCCCACCTGAGATCAATTGTTGTATATATTTCATGAATGTTTTATGCGATTTTATGGATCTAATATAGGGCGGGAGTGAATTCCATAGCTTAGGACCAATATAACTCAGTGCCCGAGTATTTATTTTTGATGGACGTAGAATAGGGGTAGATAGATGGTGAGATGCATGGTTTCTAAGTGATGGAAGGGGAGCTCTTTGTACAAGAGAAGCAGAAATATATGAAGGGCAATTTGAAGAGTATATTGAGGAATGGACAATAGATAATATGCGATAAGCAGAGCGTTTGTTAAATGTGAACCATGGAGATAGGTGTTGGTATGAGGAAGTAGAGGAATGATCTCGAATACGTAGGTTATATGTTGTACGGATTGATGAACGAATAACTCGATTTAAGGGAGAGATAGATGATAATTGAAGATTGATAAGGATTGAGGAACAGTAATCTATACGTGAGAGTACAAGGGAATTAACTAGAGTTTTAGTAAGAGATACAGTAATTGATTTTCGTATTTTTCTAATTCTAAATAGATGATAAATAGATATACCCAGTATTTATATACCTAGTATTATATGTATTATATTGAATACAGATATATTATATATCATATTTATTTAAACTAATCACCTAGTAAACTATTTGAGATAGCAGTGTATTGCATAACAGTTATGATATAATACATGTTATAATATATGTTATAATATATGAGGTAGCTGTGGGTAGTTGTGTATGCATAATGCACTGAATGATGAAATCAGCACAATTAGAATTAATTCAGAAAATCATACATATTACATATTACTATTTTCTCCATTTTAAGTTTACGCGTTTTAGTAATTATTAAAATATTATATATATCAAATTTATATTTTTCATCTCATAGTGTAATATTTATATTAATTTGTCATATGATAGTATATAAAGTGTAACTTATAAATATTTAAAAGTTGATAGATATGAAATAACATGTAAATTTGGTGTGATTAATATGTTTAGTTAATAATTAATACTTAGTATTTCTGTGGTATTGTAATATTGAAGTAGGTGGTACATGTTGCAATAAGGAATAAGCTAAAATACGCAGAATAAGTTAAACTTTAACTAATTCACTGTACCGTACAAAAGTAATCTATTTTTGCTAATTGATGAGGAAAACTGTATTTAAATCTATACGGGTGTTACAGAGAATAGCCCTCTACAAAACAATATACATGATGTCTGTATCTATTATTTTCATAATAGATGAATGTAAATTAATTGTATATTTATACTTATTTATACTTTATATATATATATATTATTTAATTATTATATTGTTTATTTATTCATTATATATATTATCTATAATCTATTTATGATATATTTATAATGTGTTATTCATATTTAATTTATATATTCATAATATATTATATATTGCTGATGAATTATGTATAAATATATTAAATATATAATTTAATTAAATAAATAGTATATATTAAACAAAGAAAATATAAAACTTTGTTAAGTCAAAGTATAGGTATTAAATTACACTATAAACTATTATATAAAATGTAATATAAATATTACATTAAGAAATAAAAAATAGAAATTTCATATATAATTTATTTAATAATAAACAAAACATTTTATATATTAAATAGAGCTAATTTAAAATATATATTAGATATGTAAATGATGACGATAATGAGATATGATTTTATATATTATGATATGAGCTGATATAAGCTTTATGAGCAATATGAATGATTATTCAGTGATGTATTTGTATTTGTATTATATTGTCATATTTGATGTATTTGATCGAATACAGTTTCAAATACACACATAAAATATGTTAAATTAATAATGTACTAGAATGTAGAATTTAAACAATTGATTTGTGAATGTGAAAAAAATTAATAAAAAAGTTACCATTTATATTAATATTATATTAATAATTAATTTATTAAATAATAAAATTATATAATAGAACAATAATTTTTAAAGAATTTTTTGAATACTATATAAGTAAATTTATGAATTTAATTTTATATTCTATATATAAAATGTTATAAAATATATCTTATTTATCCCAAGCAATTAGTCTATTGTTTACAGTTTTTTTATTTTATTATTTTCCTTAGAAATTGAATATATTTTAAATATATTTCAATTAATTATTATGCAATCTGGTATACGAATATTTATTTTATAATTGAATATTTAATGTGTTAATATTTGTATTTGTATTTAATAAAATGTATTTGTATTTGTATAAAAATGTAATAAATATTTTTATTTTTATTTGTATTTTATTTTGATTCATTATAATAATGTAATAAATATTTGTGTATAAAGTGTATTTGACACCAACCCTGGTATTGGTAATATGTAACTATTTACTTAAAATACTACGAATAGATTATATAATATGCATATATATATATATATATATTATCTCTTTATATTTATAAATATTTATATCGATTTTATTTTAGATTTGGTTTTGATTATGGTTTCCATGGTTTTTAGCTGCATTACATCGTAAAGTGAGCCTATAAAATATTGTGCTAATCATGGAGCACATACTATTATAGGCTCACTTCAGGATTTAATGCAAAATCGGGATATCTAATACAAATATCTTATATATAATAAATAATATATATTTTAAATGGTAGATTCAAAATAGCCGTGTTATCAAATTAGCAGCAAAACTAACTATCAGAATAGGCGATGTTATATATGACTCGTATTTAAAAAAGACACATGTGTGTGTATAATTACTATATGTTACTATATATACATACAAAAAAGTATATATATATATATATATTTACTCATATAACTTATTACTATAACTTATAACTTATTCTATCAATATAACTTAATACAAACTATATACTATATATCAAACACATACAAACAATATATATATATACCAATATATGTGTTATATATGTAATGTTATTTATAGATAACTATGTATATTTACATTAATATGTAAATGATATATAATAATATAGCCAACGTATATACTATATAGCTACTTGTAGCGTGCATGACTAGTCGTCTACAAGTGCATATACTTCAGTAGTATCAAAGATTTTGCGAAGCATCTTTCGAAAAATCTTTGGTAGTATACTATATATATATATATATATAAAACAAAATATACAATATGTCTAGTTGAAAATATAAATAGAATATTGATTCTACTTGAAATTAAACGGACATTCTAAAACTATATCAATCTCATGCGTACGTAACATATTCGAATTATAATCATGTAATTTCTAATAGTAATAATTGTAATTTAATCAAAATTAAAATATATTTATATATATAGGTATGTCTATATCTATGCGTTATAGATATGTGACATATATAGACATAGATTATTTGTCTATATATGCTGTGTCTATATCTATATAAATTAATAATATGCTGTCTCAATATATAATATATTATATATATACGCGTATACATATCATATCTGAATAATCGACTATGAATATAAATTATATTGTAAAGTTAATGATTCATTTAAATGCATCAACAGACGTTGAGGGGGGGCACCCTCAAAGTCTGTGAATGCATCACTAATCACTGAATGTAAATGTATATAATGAACTACTTTGCGCGCACCGATAGAGTTTTTCAAGTACATGTCCTTGCATGGATACACTGCAGAGTGAGAATTCTAATAATCCATTTAATTTTTGCCTACCGTCGTATTCCCCCTTAATTACACTTAATTATTAAGTTTATATTAAGTTAATATAAACTAATTAATTATCAAACATTATATTTGATATAAACACGCAATTTGTTATGTATTCCCCCTTAATTACACTTAATTATTAAGTTTATATTAAGTTAATATAAACTAATTAATTATCAAATATTATATTTAATATAAACACGCAATTTTATACAAGATATATAATATATATAATATATATAATAATTATATATGTAGAAATTCATACTGTATGTGAAAAATAAAAATGTAATATATATATCCCTATATGACTAGAACCCTATATAGTGTAACTATACATTGTTCGGTTGGTACATTGGTACATTGTATTATTTTTTGTAATCGACTTTATTTGATAATCTCAAATTTTGAGATACAGCATCATTTTAAATATAATATTAATATATTATTATTCAATATTTATTAGAAATTAATTATGAACTTTTATTAAAAGTAGCACGAGTTACCTTTTATCAGTACACGTTGCTACTTCACATTAAATACAGTATTTATTTAAGGTGTTAATATACTATTTTCAAATATAATTCTTTCGAAAGTGTTTAATAATCTTTGATAAAATTCTAACAAAGATTTTATTATAAAAGTTTTAAATATTTTATATTCCTTTAGTAATAATAATTATATAATGATAATATAAATAAGTTAGAAACTAATTAATTTATAAATTGGTTAATTTTAACTATTCTGGTATTCACATATATACGATTACAACTAATATTTAAGGTAAATATTATTCTAAACCCATATGCACCTTCAACTCTGATATAATGGTTGCTAACAACAAAATTATATACATTACTATTTCTATAAATACTATTTATTTATATGTATTTATAAACTATTGAGTAATGAAAGATAATAATAATAACATTAGAACGAATTATTCTAAACAACATGGTAATATTATAGTTTCTCAAAACAAACAATTAATTAATGATATTCTAATTAATCCTAATGAAGAATCAAAAAATATTTCAAATAATATATATAATAATTTAGATACACAAGTACATAATACAATTATTGGTCAGCATGCTGTTCCTCGTTATAAAAATAATAAGAATATAGATACAAGTACAAAAGGGTTACATAACAGAATATCTATGAAAAAAAATGCCGATAAGAGTCAATTAGAAAGAGAAGACAGTTATCAAAAACGTTTAAAATCTAGACTTGGAGATAAATTTATTTCTCATGAAAGAACACTGAGCAGGCTTTCAATTTCTATTGCTGATATGGATCGATCTAATAGGAATAATATGTTAAAAGATTCTTTAGACGTTGATATAGGAGAATATTCTGACGGGAGAAATAGTCAAGAAAATGAAAGATCACAAAAAGTAAGTGATTCAAGTCAGATTATAAATAAACCTACATCTGCAGCAGCATCGGAATACGGATATGGACCTATTGTCAAAACTCCTATAGTCGACAGTACTTTAAATCCTTTAAATGATACAACTTCAAAAATAAATACTCCACTTTCTAGTGCGCCATTCACTAGAGGAGGTCATGCCTGGAATAGTGACGATAATGAAAATAATATGAATGACTCGAAACAATCTTCTGACAGACTTTATTTAGCGCAACAAGAACGTATATATCTTCAGCAACAAGTAAAACAAAAACAAATGCAATTGGAGAAGATAGAACGAGAGAAAAATAACAATAGCGCTCATAAAAGACAATTGGACGAAATAGCCAAAACTTTTGATTCACATTTATTAGCTACGACCGCAGATGAAAATATCGTGAATACTTATCCGAAAGAATACTTGATGAATTATCAAGAAAGTAAACCTTACCCGATGGAAAGGAAACTAATGAGACCCATCGAAAAATCAGATATGCAGAACGCTTTTACGAATAACGCCGAAAATACGGCCGCGTGGCAAGCTAGAATAGCCAATCAGAATATTTCTCCTCGTTCGCAGACTAAAGCCTCGTCGAACATATCAAAAATAAATTTCATAGTAAAGAATAGAGATGGTTGGTTAATAATTGTATTTTATATTGTTAATATTATTTACCATATATTAGCAGTAGTAGTAGCAGTAGTAGAGGCAGTAGTAGTAGTAGTAGTAGTAGTAGTAGCAGAGGCAGTAGTAGTAGTAGTAGTAGTAGTAGTAGTAGTAGTAGTAGTAGTAGTAGTAGTAGTAGTAGTAGTAGTAGTAGTAGTAGTAGTAGTAGCAGAGGCAGTAGTAGTAGTAGTAGTAGTAGTGTGGGTAGTAGTAGTAGTGTGGGTAGTAGTAGTAGTGTGGGTAGTAGTAGTAGTAGTAGTAGTAGTAGTAGTAGTAGTAGTAGTAGTAGTAGTAGTAGTAGTAGTAGTAGTAGTAGTAGTAGTAGTGTGGGTAGTAGTAGTAGTAGTAGTAGTAGTAGTGTGGGTAGTAGTAGTAGTAGTAGTAGTAGTGTGGGTAGTAGTAGTAGTAGTAGTAGTAGTAGTAGTAGTAGTAGTAGTAGTAGTAGTAGTAGTAGTAGTAGTAGTAGTAGTAGTAGTAGTAGTAGTAGTAGTAGTATGCCGCACTATATAGTGTTAATGCCAGTGAATTTTTATTTAAAGTGAAAGTGCTGAAATAAATGCAGCAAATACAATTAATTTTATATAGAGTGTTAAGTCAAGTACTATTTGTATAGTATAGAGAGAGCTAGCGTAAATGAAGATTATATTTAATAGTTGCCAAATAATAGTATTAGTAGACTACTATGGATTATTCGATATAGAATAAATATACTCTAAAAGTCTATACGCTTAGATTAGTAATAAAACGCGTACAAAATATGTATGTCGACAAATAATAGTTTACTTTTACACTTAAATATTAGTAAAAACAATTTTCTAAAGTTTAATCGTATATATATATAATTATAATAATGTTAACTAAATAGTTATAATAAAAGATGTTTCTTCACGTACATCGTGCGTACCATTATATATATTACAATATGGTGATCAAATAGTATAATAAACAGATGTTACTCGGGTGTTTCTCGCGCGTATTGCGTCGACAGGTAGAAGAACGCCGAACTCGTACAGAAAGATGGCGAACCGACGCCGCCCGACTCTCACCGACAAAGACAGCATGAGCAACGTACAGAGTCAGGCGACCAGCGCTACCCTACAGCAGCAGCAGCAGCAGATGGGGGCGGGGGCGGCTGGGGGCAAAGACTCGGGGGTGCAACCTAATCCGGCGTTCACAACTCTTCCGATGGACAGCGGCGTTACGCGAGCTCGAAAGTGGTGCCCACAAGTCAGCCCTTCTTTTATTATTTATTTATATATATATATATATATATATATGTATATATTATTGTAAGTCAATATAAAATTCTATGATCTATAAAATATATCAAAAAATTTTAAATAGTAAATATTTAAATTAATATTATTACAAGTGATACTATTGTAATTAGGCATACATTTAACTATTAGTAATAAGCATTACATTGGTTTCGTAGGCTCACTATTAAATTAATTGATAATATTTTGTATGTGTTAGTTATATAATATATTATATATCAAATTTCACATATTATAATTAATTAATTATATCGATATTTATTTTTATATATATAACATTACAAATATTTCACATTAAATATTATTTCTTTTAAATATTTGTATTAATATTGCTATAATTTATTTACATTTTTTCATACTATATATTTGTTATACTATAATATAATAATATAATAATTGATATTTAAAAATATATTGAAATTTATTATAAATAATATATCATTAAATAAAAATAAATAGAATCAGAAAGTAAATTAAAATAATAATTTGTTATATTTATTAAACTTAATTATTGTTTAATACTATAAATAAATAGAAAGTTTAGGCTACACAATTACTAAAATAATTCTATTTAATATCAGGTGCCTGAAGGTCACGAAGACGTGTGGACTGCAGATGTTGACCTTGGCTGCGTGGCCGACAGAATGAATGATGACCGTGTTCCTCATTACCATGAACAAGTTGTTCAGGGCAAAGGTCAACGATTGCAAGGTCAACTGTCATACGAATCGCAGAAACACTCTCATCCGCAGCAGCACCAGGATTATCGCAACCTGACGTATGCAAACCAAATGGCCAGCAACGATCTTGCCTGGCAAAACTACGATTACAGTCAGCATTATCGAACGGTTTATTTGACCATAATAGTAACATTGTATTTTTAATATCCTCGAAATAATATTAGGTAGATATTAATACAACTGATGATAATAATAATAATAATAATAATAATAATAATAATAATAATAATAATAATAATAATAATAATAATAATAATAATAATAATAATAATAATAATAATAATAATAATAATAATAATAATAATAATAATAATAATAATAATAATAATAATAATAATAATAATAATAATAATAATAATAATATTATGATAAATATTAATTGTATTTTATTGGTATTTTATTAATTGTATTTTACGATTTAAATAAATAAACTAAAATTGAATGAATAGTGGTAGCGGGGGGTGAGGGATATTTAGAAGTCCTATATAACGATATAAACTATACCCCCGTATAGCTATTACTCTACTTTATAAGATCAGCGAGTGCGCTCGACTTAGCTACAATGTTGAAACAATAGGGAGTAGAACAATAGATCATTACTTACCGGAATCTAACGGTTGCGCCCATTCAACAACGACAATGCAGCGACTGTAACGCTTTGGCAGCTGCACCGGTATTAGCGAATCACCGACTAACTAGCTGTACACGCACGCGCGGGCCCAACTAAATCTCTCACGCGAGTACAGCCTACAGCTCGTGAATACGTCGGTGTAAATACCTCCTCACGATTGTCTGCAGTTATACGTACCTGGGCGGCTGAGGCTAATCTCTGTTGACTCGAATAGCTAAAACGTAATCGATAGTAGCCGAGACCTCATAGTTCAATGATGTTTACCTGTTTAACGCTTCGACCGGTGTACAACTAGTGCCTCGATCACCTCGATGCTAGCGTGGATTCATTAATACATATTCAATGTTAAATATTTATTTACAATTTTTGAAATGAATAATTTCGCTACGTATAAGATGTCATGCATTACACTTTATCGTACACTGTATAATGTCAAATGTGTCTTACAAATGTCTAATGTTTCTAAAAAATATTTTATATTATCATCAATTTTAACGTATATTTTTAAAAATAGTAATGAATATTATTTATTTTATAATTTTGGATTTATTTATATATATTTTTTTTGAGATTAATTAATAAACGTATTAAAATATATATTGTTATTGTTTTTGGTGGAGTCCTTTCATCCCATCCAGGAACTTAGATGAAGTTTTTACTTATAACCATATGGCTCTAATTTTCCTTCGAAGCCGCTATCATGTTATAAGGACATCCATGTTTTTAACGTGAGCCGATCATTTATTTATACACAATTATATAAGATCACTTCTAAATAATATTGAAAGACATATTTGAATGGTCCGGATGGGGCTTGAACACGGATCTTACAGCTTGGGTGTCTGACGCCTTAACCAACTAATCCACATAGGCACTTAGCATAAATATATATATATATATATATATATGTAGGTTCATGTATATCGGTTTATGACAACACGTTGAGAATGATATGTTCTCGTTAGGTGGTACAAGAGGTATTAAATATAGTAACATTATAGTGATGTAATCATACGGTCACGGCACTAATGATCTTCCATCGTATCAACAGTTACAATGAAGGTGCAATCACTACTTATTCAAGTATGTATCAAGACATACAAATATAAAAAACATAAAAAACATTAATTTGTTTAAGTGGGTAGGCGTCGTTTTTAAATTAAATAATTGTTATAACTTTTTTTATTATTTTATTAAATTTTAATTAAATTAATTATAATTATCTATCATTTCATATATTAATTATTATTTGGGTTTGGGTTTGTGTTTTAATTCAATATACAAACATATATATTTCATGTATTATAAGAAATGCTATATTAAATATATGATATTAAAATAACTGGTGTAATACAATTATATATTATATTTATAAATATACACAAATAATAAATATATATGTATGTATATTCCTGTATCTGTATTTTTTATATATTATTTGCAATTCTATTCTATTATTTTTAATCCCACTTGCAAATTAAAAATATACTTTTATCATGATTTTATCGGTGCATTTTTTTTCTGGAACATACTAAAAACGGCCACATTATTGTACATATAATGATAATATTTTCAGAATATATAGATAACAACTATTTCTATAATACAAAAGTTTTTTTGTTAGAAAAGATATGAAATTATGAATATAATACTATATTATATATAGTATATACAATTATATTATTAATAAAATCTATAATGTTCACATTAAACATTATAAACAAAATAATAACTGAATGAAATACACATGAATTTAAGTTATATCATAGTATAATTTACTAATCAATATGCAATAATTACCTATCAATGTAAATGGAATGTGTATTAAATATTACTACTAGATTTGAAGGGCGCGCCTATCCCCTTACTCCAATTATAAACTATAACCTCTCTATAATTACATAAATATGAAATTAATAAATATACAGAAATAATTTAAATGTATTTCACAAGCAAAAACAAATTATTTATAATTTACAATAACATAAATTTACAAATATTCAAAAATAGAATTAACATTTATTACATAACATCTACAGATTTTATAAGTACAAACATTCATTACAATTTAAAAATACATAAAATTAACTAATAAATGAAAATAGCATTTGTTGATTATAAAATAAATACTTTCAACCTATGTAGTTGCAACACTACATATATATTAATATATTTGGTATATATCAATATAACTATTATAATTAAATGAAAATAATGTATCGTAAATTATTTAAAAAATTAAATAGGATAATATAGTTTAACATTTCTACAAATACAAATATTAATACTTGTCAATTATTTAATATTTTATATATTTATATTTGTAAATTTAAAATATATAAATTGTTAATTTAATTATTAATTTTCTAGTATAAACAATAATTTTTTATATAAGTATTATATTTATCTATAATTTTATAAAAACATAATTAATTTTAATATTAAATAGTAAACATAAATGGTAGATAAATACATGATTTATTATAATCTTTCACAGTATACAGAAACTATATATAGTCACTGTAACATAATCTCTACATTATAGCAAGTATATCAATAATTGTTATTTGTATATTTATATTTATTATGAGATGATATATATTATTATAAAATATGTCTATAGCTTTATAAATATTATTACAAATTAGAATAAATTACCTAATATTGAAATATAAAGAATTTTCATTATGAATGTGATTTAATTAATAGTAAACATGATGTAAACCCGCAAATAAAACATTAATAACAAGCTGTAAATATTACAATATTAGACATATATTTTGTTTTATAAACTAATATCAATACATCGAGTTGCAAATATTATATTACGATTACTATAAATAATAAGACATTCCGGATATTTGTTTAATTTTGATTTAACTTATTTCACACCTTTTAAATAACGTTTGTTATCGTTTGTAAATAGTTAAACTGTATATTTATAAATATATATTTAATTAACGAATATGAACAATTAATCAATCTAGTCGTGAACATCCTTGGTGTCCTTGATTTCATCTAGAAATCTTATTATATATATATATTTAGCCGTTTAGTAATGCTATTTAGAACTTACTCTATGCGATACGCGTAACCCGCGACCTTCGCGATAACCTTGCCGCGTTACACTCACGCAGACCTATAACAACTCCGACTGCAACACTCTATCGACGTACGACAACGACGAGTCACCGAACACATCCGGCAGTCCGTATCGTATACTGCCCCCTATTGGCAACGAACAGCTTCACTACTCGGTATCGTATAGTAGCGCAGCGCAGTTATCGCTTATATATCTAGATGATCGTACCCGATTGGGAAAGTTGTCTAAATAGTCTATAATAATAATATAATGCGAACACGGGGTTAAAACCTTCGAACAATATGGTATATATACCATATATATATATATATTTATATCATACGTATATATATATATATTATTTCATAGAATGGTCATCATACTATAACGACCTTCAAACTTCATCATACTAACTAACTATATCGCATCGTATGTGTATACATATGCTCGCCTATACACTCTACACTCTTTACACTAGAGACCGGTGTATCGCCGTCCGTTATCTCAATACTTACGCGCCTATAGGATTAAGCACGTCGATTACGTATTTATAGACACCGTACACTATACATAGTACACTATAGACACCGTACACTATGCATAGTGAACGCGACAGAGGTACCGCTACGCTAATTATTGATTATTTCTAATACGTACTCGTGAAATACTACCACTCGATCGAATACCTGCAGATACGCAACGATCGTAATTTATATGTAGTACTAGACCCACAAGTATTAGATTCGCATATTTATTATATTACATAGATGTTATAAATTAATAAAATAAACATCCTCTTGCAATGAACTAGTGTCTTTCGATTCATTGATTTAAAAGGGGTTTCACACCAACTCGAACGCAATTATTAACTTTAATAATTAGAAGTTAAAGTTGAACTCTAGTATTTCGATAAATAAAGTTAAACTTTTAATTATTAGAGTTAATAATTGCGTTCGAGTTGGTGTGAATCCCCTAACATTTAACGTGAAATATTAATCACAAGCGACTCGTTTGAAATGATGGGTTTTCTTTAAATTGATCTCTATTAATTGAAATTCACTGTAATGCATAGAAATACAGTTTGTTCGCTAACCTATATTCTACTCTAGGATAACAATGTTACGGTATATTTAATCGAGTATTTTTAGAGGCGCTGAAACCGGGGGGAATATGCCCCCCCCACTTTAAAATCTAGGGGGACCTCCTATGTATTGGTCCCCCCCCCACTTTTACCACAAAATTTATTTTGATTTGTTGGTCCCCATACATACAAAATCGTTCCAGCGCCCCTAAGTATTTGCGATTAATTGACATTACGTAGCAAGTATGATTCCTTAACGCAGTAATAAATGATTCGTAATATTTCGTTCTATTTACAGCATGGTCAGGTATCCTACGGCGATGGAATGGCCGGAGTTTCCAAGTGGAAGAGCACCGGAGAACTTCCAAGACATCCCAACGACCAATCAGATCAGGCCAATAATCGCAAGGATCCGCCCGTCAAAGATGATGGATATGCTGCCCAGTATAATTTGAAAAAAGATCCTAAAAAAGTTCTTTATAACTATTTTATTAGATATATATATAAGAATGTGTGCGAGTACAATTATTAATTCTTTATATTGTGACATATATTTTATGGTTATTATAATATATAATAATGTTCATGTGTATATTCAATAACTATAGTTATCAATATTTATGGATATCTAGTTTTTAAATAATTATTGACTGGTATATAACTTTTCGGATGTTAGATCTATTTGAATATATAAAATAATTGTTTTTAATATCGAGTAGTATTCTGATATTTCCTAAATAACTTCAGGTATTAAATTATTACTTCGTATTATAAATTTGTAATGTTAACTACTTAAAGAGGAAATAACAAAAGCAAGAATAGAAATATAACCCCAGTTAGGTTACCTCATCCACTTGTCAATAATCAAGTTATAGTCATGTGTTACGTTGTTATCTAAAATTATCATTTATAAATTATATTAATAGTCAACAATAATATTTATAAACCTATTAATTTTATAATATTGATATTTAATAATAATTAAACTATTACAAATATAAAATATAATTTATAAATAATTAATTACGAATCCTGCCATATTATTTTATAATCAAATTATATAATATGAATTTATATCACTGTACAATAAATATTCAGGTAATTGAAATTAAGTGATAATATGTAACTATTACTGTGTGATTATATAATATATTGCTTATCTTATTATTATCAGATTTAGGCAATGCCAGGGTAATTATAGAAGTAGTGTTGCTTAAGCATAATTATCAAGACAATTACCCCTTATAATCTAATATATTAGATAACAAATCAATTTGTATATGAAACTATTTATAGTTCATATACATGTATCTTAATTATTTGTCTTTGATATATAGTATAATTTATATATAACAATAGGGACAATATATACACTCACTATCTATTGATCTCTCTTCAATGGTTACTTTTCCATGATATAAATTTAATTATATTTCAATCATTGAATCAAAGATATTGATTTATATGTAAAATAAAATGCCTTCATATTTGTATATAAATATTTTATTAAAACATAATCATTTATAAATTAGTTTCAATTGAATATTTTTTTTATATTATTTACATCGACATTCCAAATAATATAATGTATATAAATTATATTATGAATTTAATACATTATGAATTCTTTGGAATTCTCGAAAAACGACTTTTTGCATCGGTTTTGTATTATTATTTTCAAATATTTATTATGATGAATGAATGATGTATATTTCATTGTTTACATTTCAACAATTTCAAAAATAATTATTCAATATCTTGTTGAATGCCCACTATTTTGAGTATAAGCTAATTATAACAATGATTGTAGAATACGTACAGGATGTACACACTAGGCGATTATCAGAAAATCAAATCGGAAATTAAACTAGGAGGATTGGGAGCAGATCTTGAAAATACCGTAAAAAAAGAAAAGGTATATTATAAAATTAAAAATTATAAGTATTTGTTATTTAAATATAAAATTATCTTACTATAGTAAAGTATTAAATATTTGTAATAATTTTAAATAGAAATTGACTCAATAGTAAATTATATATAATCATAAATTATTTATTACCGGTAATATATGCATATAAGGCTTATATATTTTTGTAATATTATTTGTAAATTAACTCTAAAATACATAATATTACATTATGAGCTATACATAATCTTAGATTACGTAACTATATGTATTACATATATACTTTGGGAAAGATATACAATATTTTCGTAATACATATTGCTAATCAATAATGTAACAATATGAATTAATAATATAGTCTGGTACAAGGATAATATTCAGTATAGGGGTCATATAAAGGGCATCTGCAATAATCTATATACGTTGCTGATTATAAATATTTCTAGAATACTTATTTATTATACCACTCTATTATAAATTAATTTATAATTTATTTTGTATTTATATATATATTAATAGTAATATTTTTGAATAAATATAATTTTATTTTTAAAATTTAATAAAGAGAGGCAAACATCAGAAACAAATGGAGTATGCAAAAAAAGTTCAAGAAAATAATACAAAATATTTAGCTACCCTTGGAAATAAGCCCGGAGGTTCCACTCTTGCAGAAGATGGAACCCTGCTGGAACAAACTCAGATTAACAAGCGCCAACTAGTTAGTACAGGCTACTAATGTGTTCAGTGCTTCTATTGTGACAGTTTTTATAAATATATTTGTCTACTTAATATATACATGTATACCTATATAATTATACTAGTCATAAAATAATAAATATTTTTAAATTATAATAGTTGTACTAATCTACTTAAAACACAGCTTTATGATACTTATAAAAACATATTATAAATTCAAAATTTCACAAAGTATGTATTATATATAATTGATATTATTCCTATTTGTAAAAAAAATTAAATAAAAAAAGCAGTATTTGAGGACAAATACATAATATGTATTATATATCCTTAAAATATAACTATATTCTCATATATATGAATACATATTAATTTTGATAACAATTGTAGTTGTAATATTAAAAATATAAAATTAATTTTGTTATAAATTTTTTTAAATTATGTTTATTTAACAACAATTTATAAGTATATTTGTATTCATATGCTCAACATACACACATTCAGGCATTACAGTATTCACAAAATGTACAAAAACCCAAAATTATACAAAGAATAAAGAACACTACAACGAACATAAAGAAAACAACCATTGTCTCAGAAACTATAATACCTCTTGATCAAAATATTGTAGAATTACAGGTAAAATATGTTACAATGTAGAATATGTTATGTACATTATTTAAATATATATATTAATATTAGAAATATGAATGTATTACAATTTTTATTTGTTCTTAAATTAAATAATAGTAATATCAAAGCCCAAGGGCTTTGGTATTATTAAAAAAATTGTCTCTTCTGCTGTAAATAAACACACAATATATGTAATGTTTATGTTCAATACATAGCATTGTATTTAAAATTACTAATTTCTTAATTAATAATAGATATATTCAAAAATTATTTAGTGTATATATATAGATTTATTAACAATTTAAAAATATTAATCGTTCACCCTAGATAATGAAATATCTAAACGTAAATTATATTATTTATTTTTTATATAAATACATCTTTCTATCTATTGTGTTTTATAATTTAAAACAAGTTGGATTATGTGTGTTTAAAGTACTATATTCGAATACAAATAATTACTTTAAAAAAATTAATATAATTTGAAATAGAACAATTAGTACTTATACAATTAATAATGCATTAATTAAGAATAATAATTTTAATATCTGATTTATTTATTTAAAATATATAAAATTAATATATATAAAACATATATGATATATTTTATAATTATATATAAACTGATAATTATTAAATGTTATTTAAAAGTATATTATATCATTACATATATTAAAAAATAATATACAACATAATATTAAACTCAATAAGTAAATTGTGATATTTTATTAATTAATTTCTATATTTACTTAAATATTTATGATAATTGAAATATAAAACTATTGTTATTCCTATAAAAAAGTGTGATTATTTATGTTTATGTTAATATTATTTATAACTACAATATATAGAAATTATTTAATTTTTTAAATTTTATTTAGATATAGTGTTCACTTATAACCATATATGGCTCTAATTTCTTTCGATATATATATATACATATCTATATATCTATTCGAGCTATAATAATGCTACTACTACTACGACACTACTAACAGAGGAGACACGAACAGGACAGACTGCAGGCGGACGTGATAAGACGACAGAACAGCTTCGCTTCGACAACAGCCAATCAGCAGACGTTGTCCAGTGAAGCGTGAACACTACATTAGAATTGTCGAAGGATGGGCGTATTTTTAACCGCACCTTCGAAAGCAATACCTCGATACAATAGTATTATCATCATCAGGATATTACCATCACCACCATCATCATCACGGCAGTCATTGCAGTCATTAGCTAAAGTTGTTTATTTCCGGCCAAACACACGCCCCCCCCCCGCCCCCTCTTGACCTTATACGGTGTTTACATTTACTATTATCGTTTCCATACTTACACTATCATTGTTACCCAATTTCACTATTATACGATAACTTAGCGCGACCGTTTCCGACTATTTGCTATGCTAAATAAAATCGGAGACGGTGACGACGGACTATTCCATTTATTCTATAAAATAAAATAAAATTTTCGCGTAGCGCTTTTTTTAATAAAATAATCTCCTAAACGACATCTAATACGATAATAACGGCGGCCTCGCTACTTGCTGATTGGCTGATTGTAGACGTACTCGGGAACGTAGTCGTTGCCGACGTCGCAGCTATCTTTACACGCGTACACGATCAGGGTACCGAAGTCCAGCCCTCCCCTATTCGGTAGACTATTTAATATCTGTGGAAGTACCTGAGTGGCGGTAGTGATGTATTAATATGGTAGGGACGCATGTGTTAATATAGTCTAATTAGTAGTAGTGAACGACTCATTAATATGGTGGTAGTCAGTGATTACATTATATATGCAAAATGTAAATTACTAGTAACTTTATTTTACGATTGAATGATTTTATTACACTTCGTTATGGATTGGGGTATATTCTAATTTAAGGGTATTTTATAAACGTACGTTTTGAAAATTAAATGTAAATAGATAGGGACTTTTTTTTAAATGTCAATAAGTCTAAACATTATTAAGATATTTCAGTTTTGTAAAATTTAATAGGAGGATATATTTAAGGGAGGACTGCTCATTATAGTTGAATGCAAATGAATAGAAATAACGTGTATTTGTAAATACTGACAAGTATTATTAGTGTTGCAATACAAATAAGACATCTGTCTCCTCTCTTGCCTATATTATTCATGAGTTTCCATTATAAGCATATACATTGCCTAATATTGATACTAAATATACAAAAAACGTTCAAATTATAATGAATTCAAGTAATTGATAAAAGGAAACCATATGCGCGAGTATAATAATTATATAAACCATAACTTTGTAATGCCGATAAATTTAGAATTATAAAATGAAGTATTTCTAGTTTTTTTTTAATCTCATGACATTAAAGGTATACCTTAAGGGGCATGCACACAGAGATTCCAAAACTTTTAGTAATAGAAAAAGATAAAATCAATATAAAAATTGGAAAAAGTATTATTACATATTTTAATACATATAAATTAGTGTCAGTCAACAAATTATAAATATAATTTGTTTACCATAAAAAGGTATATTTTATGATACACAATTATAGAATAAATAAGTTATTTTAATTATTTGTTTACGACATTATTTTCGGAAATACTGGTAGTGGGATATCATCTTTAGGGAACTACCCTACTATTTAATATTCCAATGAATTATAAAATGTGATTAATATATATTTTATGTGTGATACTTATAGTATGGTGAAAAATGCTTTACAACTGCATGGTAGACTAGATAGTAAACTTCAAGGTCATATCTTAACTTAAATTGAGGTGGATGCGATAACAACCAATTATTACTACATGTAAAATAACAATCTTATTATAAATGATGTTAATAATTTATTAACACCCATATTTAAATGTATTATGTAATAATGATAAAAAGTTTAATATTAAAATGTATATCATGTTTAGTGAATACCATAATATAACAATCTAAATACATGTATTTTTTATTATCTTTCTATAGATTCTCAAATGTTTATATATTAAAATAAATATGTATATATATTTGATAACTTTCAATACATTCAATTTATATGACTGAATATTAAAATTGCCACTATATATTGTTCTACTATGTCTGCATTTATGCCTTCAATAACTTTCATAATTACTTTTAACTAATATATTTAATTAAATATAGACACTAGACTATATAAGACTAATAAGACTATATAATAACTTTACATATATCTAACTTCGTAGGTTAGTATAATTCCAATTGTGTAGGTGGGCCTCGTTTATTTATGAAAAATACACATAATATTTTAGATCTGAATAGTTATTTCATCCGGACATATTTTACATAATTATATACATAATGTGTAATATATTTGATTTAATATAAACTATAGTTCTGGTATATTTACTAGAATTGTAGGTTTAAAATCAGAGATGAGTCATAACTAAGTTTGGTTTATTTGCTAAATCAGCAGATTACGTATTACACTTTTATTTTACACACACATACACAGCCATTACTTTAAGCATACTATGGACCCCATCTTTATCATACATAATAGCTACTATGATAGTTTTTATGAGAATTACCCTAGTATAATAACTATTAGTTTGTATGCAAAGTAGCAACAAACAAGTATAAATTGAGAAAGTGAGGTAGGACTAGGCTAGAGTCACTTTTACATGTCATAGCCTATACATATATTACCATTATTGGATGCTATTACATAACAGTAATTGAATGTATAATTACAATAGTATAGGAGTGGTAGTGTACTATAGATAATAATGTAACTGTAACAAGTTAAGGATGAGTTATATTCTATTTATGAATAATTATGTTATATATATATATATTTGATAATATATATATATAATATTAGTAAAGTAACAAGAAGGTTGAGTGATGTTTTATATCAGGGAGCATCTCACTGCTCACACATATATATCATTTATATATGCTTTTAAGGCTCACTCTATATGTAATACAGCTAAAAAACCTCAATATATTAAAACTAAATCAATCTAAACCAACTCAAACCCAACATATTAATACCATATATATATATATATAATATTGACTTATGTAAAGCTATTATCTATGCACTATTGCATTCAATTAATGTTATATTTAACATTATGAAGTTATATAATATCATTTAATAATGATAAAATATGTATATACTACTGTGCATGTGAATTAATTCATATTGATAAATATAATTTCTAGCGTGCACCGAAATGTAATAGTCATGAGACACCCGCCACATTTTCTCAATTTTATAATGTTGTGTTGCTACTTTGCAGATCCCCCATAACTATCATATATATAATATATATAACTATTTAAAAAATATATATATATAAATTATACGTATATTAATCATTTTAATATAATATTTTTTAAATAAATAATTGATGATAAAAAATAAGCGATGATAAAGTTATATAATTAAATATGCATTATACGCGATGTTATATCTGCTAAATGATTAATAATAAAGTATTAGTATCGTTATAATTGAGTTTTTTTGAATCTAAAGATAATATTTCCAGATTTGAAAGTTTTAATGTGTCTATAGTGTATTTCTTAGATATATCTTTATCAGTTTAAAATTAAACTGATTCTATGAATACAACTAGATAAATCTTGATCAGTGTGATAATTACTCTTATAGCTTTCACTATTCATATATTCCTTGATATATCTGATGGTGATTTTAACTATCTAGATGTGATATATTTATAGTAACTGATAAATCAACTGATATAATGTAATATTTAGATTAACATGTAGTGCTGCGGGTGGTGACACTACGCCTGCCGCACTACATCTAGCTTACATAGTTTTACCATCGATATAAAGAAAAGCTTTCTTTACATCGATGAGTTTTACATATTATATTATTTGTATATATGTTTTTAACTATTCGAAGTATAATATAAATATTCGATTTAGTAGAATAGTAAGTAGTAGTAGTAATAGTATTTATTTATACACAAAGATTAATATAATATTCTACAATGTGTTTTACTGTTTGTCGAACAGTTTACAGGTGTGGGTTCCGTGATTTAACGATCATCCGTAAAAATAATATAATAAAATAAAATACATTCTTAAATATAATAATATAATAATAATATAATAACACGATTACATTTCAAAGAGGGTTAGATAAGTGGTATTTTAGTGGGGAACGTTTAAATAGCTCCTTTAGTTTATATTTGAAAGTGGTGATTGAGATATCTTCTTTGCGTATGGATTGGGGAAGTTTATTCCAGAGAGTTGCACCTCTCCAGCTAAATCGTTTGTTACCGTACTTTCGTAGTCGTGTAGTCGGTATGTCAAGTCTATATGTTTGTCTCAGTTGTCTGTTAGTGGTTTGTTTGTGAAGTAAAGTATGTAAATTATGAGGTTGAGTTGTTTTTGTAGTTTTGTAAAGTATAGTTAGTAGTTTAATGTTGATGTTGTCAATTGTAGGTAGCCAGTTTAGTGAATTCCGTAAGTTCGTAATGCTAGTAGTGTAATCTGTGTTTTTTAGATTAAAAATAATTCTAGTAGTTCTATTTACTAATCGGTCAATATTTTTAGTAACTGTTTTGTTTTCTCCGGCTAGTAAAGAGTTACAGTATAGAAATCTAGACATTATCAGTGAATTTGATAGAATTATAGCTGTATGTTTGGTTAAGTATGGTCTTAGTTTTTTTAAATTATATATATGAAAGGAAGAAGTTTGT
This sequence comes from Osedax fenrisi, assembly GCA_964019155.1. Lineage (NCBI taxonomy): Eukaryota > Metazoa > Annelida > Polychaeta > Sabellida > Siboglinidae > Osedax > Osedax fenrisi. Next base: position 49,304,476 of record OZ025240.1, on the reverse strand, counting down.
TTCATTTTACTGATATGTTTAGTAAAGTCGAGTTTGTTAGTAAAGTGGAAACCAAGTATTTTGTATTTTCAGTCGGTATTATATTTATGTTATTTATATTTATTAGTGGAACTGTAGTATTGATCGTGGAATTGGTTATAAAGTTGATTAGTTCAGTTTTTGTTGGATTTAGTAACAAATTATTTTTTGTAAGCCAAATTTGCAGTGAGGTTAAACATGATTGTAAGTTAATTGAGTGAATGAATTGGGCGTGTAATTCTATGTCGTCAGCGTAAAGATTATAGTTCACGTGTGGGAAGTTAGTCAGTAGTTTGTTGAGTGGAAGTAAATAAATGGAAAATAGTATGGGAGAAAGAGTGGAACCCTGTGGGACTCCATATTTAATAGCATAAGGTTGTAATAATGTTTCGTTTATTTTAATAGAAAAACTCCGACCCCGGATAAAATTTGAAAACCATTTGATAGGTACCTTCCCTATACCGATAGATCTAAGTCTTTCTATTAAAATGTCAAAGTCGATAGTGTCAAAAGCGGCAGATAAGTCCAGTAGTATCAGTTGTATCGGTAAGTTGCTGTCTAGTGATTTGTATAAGTCGTCAAAGAGTGATAGTAGTGTCGTTTCTGTACTGTGATTCTTGCGGAATGCATTTTGTCTTCTGTCTAGTAAGTCGTAAGTATTTAAATATGATATTATTTGTTTGTTTACAATTTTTTCTAGAATTTTAGAAAGTAATGGAAGTTGAGATACTGGTCTATAATTACTCAGTACTTCAACATCTAAATCTGGTTTTTTTAAGTAAGGATTGATAATTGCGTATTTTAAATTATTGGGTATTTCACCAGTCATTAATGAAGTATCAATTATTTGTTTATAAATGGGAGCTAGTGTAGAAGCCAGTATGTTAGTCATTTTCAGTGGAATAGGGTCAGAAGGAGATGTTGTCTTTGCTGTGACAATTAAGTTATAGATATCAGTTATAGTAGGTCGTTCAAATTCTGTAAATGTATGTTTGCAAAATGTATGTTTTAATAGTGAAAATATTTATTCGATATTTTCGATTAATTGAATATTTATTTATAAACTATTTGAAATTTTCAAATAGTTTGATTAATCGATATTCTAACCGAAAAACTGAACCGTTTATTTCACTAATTAATATGCTTATATCATTGCTGACATATAAATATAACACACACACATTGTGCTCAATTCAATTGAATAGATTTATGTATACTCTACTTTGAATAGACCTATGTATCATTACATAACTATTATCATGAGAATGTGTCAAATGATGTACAGTATGTGATACTACCTCAAGAATATTAAATGAAAATATAAGTATATATTATTTTTTCTAAATAAGAATATTTTGTAATTTTAATTTTTGATTAAGGGGACGCGATACCATTGATTTTTTCGGAAAAAAATTGAATTTCAATTTTTTTTTTAATGTAAAATTATAATACTATACATATTATCTTTTAAGTGGTGTTTAAATTATATTTATTACATTATTCATTTTGTTTATATTATATTATTTGTATCTGTATATTCATATTGTTTATATTCATATATTATATTTGAAACTTGATTTACTCACAATAATTATTTGTGACCAATCATGCTGACATAACTAGTATTAACTTTTGTACAATTGAATATTTTTTCTTCATTTTTTCAAAATAACTAGATAAAACCAGTAAGATTAAATATATTTGTCAAAATTAAAAAATATTTATTTAAACAATTTTAATTAGCAATTTAGTTGGAAAATTAACATTTTTTATCAGATATTTCAAATATTTTTTTTAGAAACGTATAACATAAAAATGTGTATACATCTATAAAATTCAACATATAATATAAAAATATGGAATATTATTAATAGATTAAAAAAAAAAAAAAAAAAAGAATATATTTTTTGAGTTAATAGATTTCTAAAAATAGCATTTTTTCGTATCTTTTACATGTAAACCAAACGATGGTATCGCGTCCCCTTAATAATTATTTTTCATAAATTTTATAAAATATTATTCAAAAATATAATCTGCTTAAAAAATAATTAAGTTTATAAATTTGTCTCTCATATAATATCTCTGTGCTAAAATTATATATATATATGTATATATTATATATGTATATTATATATGTATATATACATTTATGCTTATAATCAATCAAGATTAGATATTAAGTAACATGAAGAATTATTAATAATCATTTAGTCATTATATCCATAAATATGTGTTATCGCCTAGATGGTAATTTGATATCGACCGAATAAGACGGTATTTTAAATTATCTAAATAGATGACTTAATTAAAAAGTATCTTTCTAATATGAGTTCCGATAGAATAATATATTACGTATATACTTATCTATATAGTATAATTTTATATAAACTACTTAATTATATAATTCATTGGTTCTATAAATACGATTAGGTTTCGAGGCCGACAACGTTTTATTTCGTAGAGAAAACTTACGTAAAGTGGCGACGGCCGCGATTAACAATGAATAGAGATTAGCAGCCTACGATGAAGTCGACGATAACGCCATTATTGTAGAGCTACGAGCCCCACTAGCCCTAACCTGGAATTCGTACACGCGCTGGGCACCGCAGCGTTCGCACGGCGGAATGTTGGTCTGAACGTTTTCAGAAGAGACGTACAGCGGTTCTCCCCCTCGTTGGTAACGCAATATCTAAGCCGAGCCGATCGAATGGAGTTCGCGGTTAATATTGTTTAGTGAAATTTTGTGAAATGATATTCGTTATTAAAGTACTATTTTATAATAATATTTGTATACAAAAATAAATATCTATACTAAGATTAATATATTTTACTTATTAATATTCGCTTGGCTCTTATCCATCTTCATTGCACAGAGCATAGAAAGACAACTATTTAAAAATACACCTCGTAGTAGAGTGATAATATTACTTATCTAAAATGTGATTAATTATGCAATTTTAATATTAAAAATGTAATCTTTTAATTAGTTATAACCTCCAATAGAAATTGAATTCCGATAGTATTTGTTTATGAATTATTATCGTAAATCTTATTAATAACTTAATATCAAAGATAAATCTCTATGAATATGGAAAACATAAAGTATGATAAAATATTTATATCATATTTTTTTAAAATGAAAAAATTTATTTATTATTAAATATTAATTCGTAAACTGTTTAAACGTAAAAATTAATGTATCGTAAATTAGAATCACTAAGTTATTTAATCGTCTAGGTATTGCTTCGCCGCGGACGTAGATACTCTACGCCATGAAACCTGAGTGGGTTCTTTAACCACTCTTTCTTTGAACGCCTGGAATATGAAGTCGTCGTCGATCTCTTTGGTGGAGGCTTCTAGCTCTTTGAGGTCGGCGTCGTGCATTGAACCGGCCTGTGAAGGTCGCGCACTAACTTTAGGTATCACACACTCGCGCACACCTCGCAGAGGTATTAAAGGAATACAGGGGTGATCTCGTGCGTGTAATGATAATACAATTAATGCGAATAATTATATATACTAAATAATAGAATTTATATAGCCTCAGGATCAATAATCCGGATGAAATAACTTTGCGTTGTTTCCTATTAAAATATTACAGTGTGTGGTTTTTAAGTTATCGGGTTCGAAAAGTAAACTTGACTTAGAATTCGCTGAATATCTGATAGATCGGCGACTCTTGTATGAAATACGGAAATATACGAATAGTTGTATATATATTGTCAGTAATTATAGAAAAGATAGACAAACTAAATATAAAATATACTAATATAAATAATAGTATTCGATGAAAAATAATAATACCGATCGCCTAATTATGAACTAAAATATCTATTATCGATGAATGGTAATATCTAAATTTAGAAATAGATTCTAAACCATTCGCCAACGACGCACTATTACTAGCTTATTATGATATATACCAATCCGTCTTTTTGCAAATCGGTGTACTCTTTCAATCGTTGTTCTTCACTTTTATATTTATTGATAGCGAGTGGTTCATCCTCCGTAATCAGTTCGAATTCAGGAAACAAATAATCACATTCTAAAACGAATTGCGTATAGGTCGATAAGAAATTTTATAATTATATAATTAAGTTATTTAATATTTTCTATATATGATATTAATTTTTAAATGTATTTTATTGATACTTGTATATTTTTATCGTACAAATAAATGGTAATTACTATTAACGAGGACAGGATATCCTTACGTTATCTATACTTTACAATGATTATATTATATTTGAATGTAAGTACATATTATTGCTATATATAATGTTTGTATGTTTATCATATATCTAGAATAGTATAAACCTAGATTTTGTGAATAAAATATATAACACTCTATAACACTCCCTACGCCCCTTAATTAATAGTGAAAACCTACCGTTGCAAACAGTAATATAGTCACTGAAATATATTTACGATTGACATTATTTGCATACAACAATATTTTCATTATTCTATTAAATTACATATATAATATTAGTTATTTCTTACTCGTCCATTAGATATGTATAGAATTAAAAACATAAATATTCTATTGCTTTGTTATATATTAATATATAAAACTTAACTTTAGTTTTCAAATAACAACCTATGAAAGTGACTATATTCATTTTTTTTGTATAAATTGAATAACACACTTTAGCGCAAGTGTTATTATAACAGTTATATCTTTCTTTCATATATTAGGTATACATACTATTATTAACAGTGTATAAATTATACACTGTATAATAAATGTTATCATCACCGTCATCAAAATAATGCATATATAGTAAGTTACTATCATATTATCATAGTAAGTTACTATGATAGATTAACATATATATATATATATATATAATATATATTAATATAATATTATTTAGTCATAACTGCCATAACTCATTACTAATATAAGTATACAATACATTTTTAATATAACATATATATTATTTAAACCTCCGTATTGTTTGTTTAATACTTTTTTGTTGCAAATCTTTTTGTGTTCAAATTTCCAATCAATAATTTGATGTTCTTTAGAGCAATAAAATACTTTAGAACATTTAATACATTTTAATGTTGAATATATTCCACAGGTGTTACATGTGTTTTGTTCTGGTCCCTTATTATTTAATTCACTCTCGGGACATTCGTATATAGGTGGTGTAGAACTATAAAAATCATTTTCACATTGTAGCTGGGAACGTAACACTAGAAGAGATCCATTCTTATTCTCTACATTACAAGATTCTGATTTACATACAAATATATATAATGTACGATGAAAACTACGATCGAATTCATCAATTGGAAAATAAATCTGCATTAGAAAATGTCGTGGTGTATCGCAATTTGGACATTTATTTAAATTTAAATCTAAAATATTGTTTCCAAGTGAGAGCCATGCGGGTTTTCCTCCTACTTTACTTGGAAAGTATTTACTTCTTAAACGTAAAGTATGAGTTTTCTCTACGAATCCAAGATTAATAGTTTCTAATTGATGCTCTTCAAAATCCATATTTTAAATTATAACAAATGAATCTGTATTTAAAGTATTTTGAATTAGATTTATTTATATTTGAAATTTAAAAAAATATTTATATACAAAGATAACAAGGAAAATAATAATAAAGGTTTTTTATAATTATCAGAACTAATTGAATATATTAGGACTAACTACAAGTTAATATCGCAATCACATAACGCATATATATCAATACCTCCTATAACCTCCGAGGTTATAGGAGGTTATAGGGGGTAATTGTCTCGATAAGCAACACTGCTTCTATAATTACCATGGTATTGCCTAAATCTGATAATAATAATAATAATATATAACCATGGCCTCCTTTAGCTTGAAGCTAAAGGAAGCCATGATATAACATAATATATATATATATATATATATATATATGTGTGTGTGTGTGTGTATTTTACCAGGGAGTACCTCCCTGATTTTACTGGTAAACTATACATTTATATGCAATCTGTATATTGACATAGATTATAAACAAATACGATATATTTAATATATGTATGAATGTATATATGTATATTATATTACAATATTTAAGGTCAAAATCATAGATGTATGATTGAAGTATTACTCACATATGGATTATTAAACAAAGGTTTATTCAATACATAATTGCAAAATAAATAACCTAATAATAAACCTATTCATAACTCCCTATCATTAATTTACATTTAAAATTATATTTAAAGATATTTAAAATATTATTTTAAGACTTAGTTAATGGGTAATAAGGACGGGGATCGAAACAGCACCCTACTGCAATCATGATTGTATTATCAATATCTCCTATAACCCTAAGTCTTAGTGCACCTAAAACATATGAATTATACCAATATACGAAGTCAGATATATATTAAAATATTTCCAGTTATGATATAGTCTTATATAGTCTATATTTAATAAAATAATTTTTAGTAAAAATTGTGTATATTATGTAAAAAGATGTCTGAATAATCAGATCGAACGAAGTGACCACATTTTGCGGACGAAGTGACGGACGAGATTACCAGATGACCAGATGAACCATGGGTCTCGTTTATTTATGAAAAATACGTATATATATGTATTATAATGGTACACATAATAACATGTTATTATAATTTTACTATGAATAAAGATATTTATATGAAACACAACACAATTTACACATAATTAATATGTGTGCAGTAGAGCGTTACAACGCTGGCTTCCCTATGAAAACATAGATGTTATTTTATATATGTAAATATCCTACCTTTACATATCAATACATGTTGTTATACAGTATACAATATATACAAATGTTATTCTATCGCCGACTGCAGGCTCTATATACCTGTTATTTTATTGTATTTAAGGGGAAATTATGTTGTTCTATAAATAGATTCATGATATATGGAATATATAGTGTATAGGGAATTTATCTATAATACTTATATTATATAAGTTATATATAATGAATCTACTTATACGTATTTGATTTCTGACTGAGAAAATTAATACTATTAATTTAAACTAAATCATGTAGGTATACCTTAGGTTATAACCTTCATATATTGTCTACATATTCGTAAATATATTTTTATAATTACTACATTACATATATCATATAGTTTTAAATAGAAATAAAATTTGATTAACCCGAGTAAAAATATAACCCCATTAAATATATTAGTTAAAATTGTGTATAATTCTGTAAAAAGATGTCCGAATGAAAATGCTAATCAGATCGGACGAAGTGACCTATTTTCGGACGATGTGACGGACGAAGTGACCAAATGTTGCGGACGAAGTGACGGATGAGATGACCAGCGGACGAAGTGACTCTAATTCTATATATGTATTCAATAACCAACAAATAATATACTTACTTACTTTTACTTTTTGTGGTTTATCAATGCGTGAGCAATCGGCCGTCCTACGGAGGGAATTATTGAGGGGGAGGGAAGGCAAGGGAGAAGTAATAAGTATTAAGGTGGCGTTTAAAGTAGGGAGTTGATGTGTTTGTTCGTAGGTGATTGGGTAAGGGGCAGAGAGGGCAAAGGAGCGTATATCGGAAGAGTGGAGTTTGTGTATATTCATCCCCATGGGGATGGTAAGGATAAATGTGTTGGAGGAACGGGTCTGGAGTGTAGTAATGGGAATGTGTAGATGTAGGAGGGAGGCAAGGTAGTCAGGGGAGTTGTGGTGAATAGATTTTTGGATGGTCAGGGAGAGTTTGTACTTTATGCGGTAGGGGATTGGCAGCCAGTGTAGGAGTTGTTTTAGGAGAGGTGTAATGGAGTCAGAAGAACGACGGGGAAGTAAATGGATGCAGCGAACTACAGCGTTTTGGAGTCTCTATAGTTTGATGAGTTTGTATTCAGGAAGGTTAAAGAGTAGGGAGTTGCAATAGTCGAATGGGATTGTAGGATGAGGCAATGGTAATAGCGATTGGAAGGGGAATGGATGTGCGGGTAAGCGTCGAGTAAGTGGAGAAAAATAGCTTCCGTTATAGTGGGGTTAAGTTTTAAGGAGTTGGAGGTAAGCCATTGGTGTATGGACTTGATACATGAGGAGAGTCGGTTAGGGGCATAAGTATGGGAGTCTGTGCAGTTAAGACATAGTTGAAGGTCGTTGGCTTAAGTATGGAAGGAGATGTCGGGGTAGTCAGTGAAGATGTCAAACATGGAGAGGAGGTACATATTGAAAAGGAGTGAGCCGAGGACAGAGCCCTGGGGGACACCGTACATTAAGCCGGAGTGGCTCGGTAATTTTTTTTTGAAAATTGCTGCACATTTTTTTATATTAACTAGATAACATATTAAATTGAATACAAAAAAAACAAATTAAAAAAATTAATTATTGGAGGTGCGCCACCTCATTAAAGTTTAACATGAAGAGATATGAAGTTTAACATGGAGGAGATAGGAAATATTTGAAACTTCGATTTAACATCATTAACATTTTTTTTTTAGTTTTATCTGCAATTATAGTTTTAATTATATATTTTTGTATAAGATAATATTTGTACAATATTTTTTTTCGATTTTCCAGGAAATTTCCAGGAAATTTTGGAAAAATACAAAATATTTTAATTTTAATTAAAAAAAAATTATTTATAAAAAAATATAAACATAAATATATATACATAAGTATATGAGTGTACTATCACATGAAATTAATTTAAAAAAAATAATGTATAGTATAAAATATGGTTATTTATTCACTATTTTAATGTAAAAATATGATAAATTTTATATTTGAAAAAAAAAAGTTTACGCACTATTACAAAAATTTTTTTTCAATCGACTGGATTAATAATAGGGTTTTTTTAAAGAATTTAAATCGTTAGAAATTTTTTAAAATATATTTTACTTTTTATCTTATTTTTTTATAAATTTTAAATTATTAGTTTGCTCTATCATTTTTTTTCTTTTGTAAATTTGTAAAAACCAAGATACAACTTATATTATAGAATTTAAAGAGCTTTGTAAAAATATAAATTATATTAATTTTAGATAAAAAAATATTATTAAAAAAAAAATCCCAATTTTCCCCATATTGGTCAGAAATGCTGATATTTTTTTTATTTCTATAAATATTTAGATAGCTATATTTATAATATATATATTATGTTAATTTCATTATATAATATTCATTATTGAATGAGTTATGTTATAATATGTATTATAAATAAATGAATACATTCATAATTTCTATCTACAAAATTAAACATTTTTACTAATTTTTTTTTCACAATTGTGGTCATAACTTTTTTTTAATAAAAATTAAAAAAAACTAAGATATGACTTCTATTATAGAATTTGATAAGCATTCCAACTATAAAAATTTTATTATAATAGCATAAATATATAAAATCTCATTTTAGTACCAATATCCCATATTCGAATATCTTTATAGTTATTATTTATACAGTAAGATTAGCCGATTATATCCATATATGTTGTTATTTGTCATTTAGTAAATGGTTTGGGGTTATATAAAATATAAAAAGGTGTATTAGTAAGAAGGTTCATGGTTAAAAAGTATAATAAAATGAATATAAATTTGAAAATTAGTTGTTTATAATGGTTTATAATGTAATTGTCATGTGATTTCAATATAGGTAATAGCGGTATTTTTTCTATAGAAAAATATTTATAGGTATTTTTAAAAGCTCTGGCGCACGGCGAATACTACATGTAAAAAAAAAAAAGTATACCATTGTGACAGAAATACTCCAAACATAAAATGCTAGAAGGTGCAGCAATTTTCAACAAAAAAAGTCCGAGCCGCTCCGGCTTACCGTACAATGTACGGCGTACATGCCTGTGATGCAGATGGTGGAGAGTCTTTGTATTAGTACATTGTAGTCAAGGGTGTCGAAAGCGGAGGACATGTCGAGAAGGACGATTATGGTACCACGGTTGTTGTTAAGGCCAGATGGTAGGTCGGAGGTAATGAGTGTTATGGCGGATTCAGTAGATTTTTGGGGGAGGTAGGCGCTTTGGAAGATGTTGGTGATTTTATTGGTTGTAAGGTATTTGATAAGTTTGGAGGAGATAACACGTTCAAGGATCTAAGAGTGGATTGAGAGGTTAGAGATGGGTATGTATTTGGAGGGAGACAGAGAATCAAGGTGGGGCTTTTTAAGTATAGGGGTGATGACTGCTATAATTATTACTATTGTATTATTTTAAAGAATACTTGTATAAATATATACACAACAATATTATTTTTTACATTGTGAGCTACAGTCATATATCTATAGATTTATATTTTACCTGTATACTATACATTGTATAGTATACACTGTATTTATATATATATATATATATATATATATATATATATATATATATAAAGTATATGACTGAAATATAGATGGATTGACATAATATTGTGTAGTTATATTTTCTAATAATTATTATATAGGAATAATGAATAATGAACTTATTCTTTATCTAGGATTTTTATTTAATCATAATTAAATCCGTCTGAATCCTTATGAAATTATAATTATTTTTTGGATATAAGTGTATATAATATATGTATACTATAGGACGAAATATATATATATAATCTTAATAAATTATATATTATTATATAAATATTATATATTCATTGCATTGTTATGTTATAACTTAAAAAATTACAATAATTTCATTAATTAGTCAACGAATGATTAAATAATTAATAATATTAGATTGCTATAGGAATATATTTATATTAACATAGTATAACCCATCCGTTAATTAACACACAAGTACAACCAATTATAACTATCATATCAATTTGAATATTATATTATATAAAATTATCTATTATTATATTTTTTGACAAATTACTAATACTCTCTATAATTATATTTATATTTACCGAATATTTAAAAATAAAATAATTGTATTGTTTACATCCGATTTTAAATTTTAACACTGTTCTTTTTATAATATAACTTTATACTTTAATCGGTTAACTAAGTATTCTACTTCTAAAGGTATGTTATTGTAGTATACATGTTTAATAAATAATTCAATTATATATTATTAAATTTATAATCAATCTCATCGAATTATCCTACATTTTATATTATTTTTAATTTAAAAAAAATAAATAAACAATATAAAGCGCCATTCGTTAAAAGTGATTTTAAACATGGTTTTTATTATGGATTCGGCCTCGACACTTTGATCATTTAAATATGGGTATTGATAATTACTATAAATAATATCAAAATCATAAAAAAAATTATTATATTTCTAGGATTTTTTTTAAATTATAGGATTTTCCATAATTTTTGTTGACCTCATAATTTTTTACAGATCGTTATATTTGATAAATTTATATTTATATAATAAAAAAATAATTCATTAACCACTATATATAACAATTTGGCTCAACAAATTATAACTACCATGGAATTTCTTTAATTTTGTTAAAAATCATCAATACATTACCATTTTTCTACAGAGTTGGTACATTTACAAATGTTAAGACTTTTTTTTACCTCATCTTATAAGATGTTATATTTTAACGTACAAGTATTATAAATTAAAAAAATAGCTCTTTATAATTTTAATAAATAGTCAAAGTGGCCTAATTTTTAGAAACATTTTATATATATATATAAATTTTATTTTATTGTTTTATTGCTCTGAATCCCAAAAGGAAAAAGTCACACATTAGTTATATACTTTAATGCTTTTTGATTTGGTGAATATAAAAATCCAATTTTGTTCAAAAATTAAATATTTAATATCATGTAATCTCTAATCTATATTAAAAATTCATATCTTTTATAATATTTTGTAATATATGTACATACGTAGTATTAATATGCGCACTATTATTATTTATATTATTATTATTATTATTATTATTATCATTTATTATTATTATTATTATTATTATTATTATTATTATTATTATTATTATTATTATTATTATTATTATTAATATGTATATTCGATATAAATATCTTGTATTACACCATTTTTGTTATTACATTTTCTTATTTCATAATTATTATTATATATTAAATATTTAATATTTTTGTTATAAGGATATTCTTAATATAAGCTACGTATAGCTTCTGAATATCCTTCTGTATATTAATTAAATATTCAGTAAATAATTAATAAACTAAAACTAAACTAAACTAAACGAATATTTAAAAAAACCCAATAAAGGTGATAGTATTCTTTAAAATGTGTCTTTATATCTTAGATTATGTTAAAATACAACATTATATAACATTTATTGTGAAAATAGTTGAGTAATTTTAACTAAATAAATATATTAATTTAATATATAAATTAAATAATTAATTAATATATAATATTTTTTCAGTTTATTATTAAGTAGAATGTTATAAACATTTTATCTATTAGAATATTTATGTATATTATAATATTTTATGGAGTATTTAGTATTATTATATATTTATTTATTTATTGAAATATGAAACTATTTTTAATTAACAATTAATTATAATTATTATAATTAATTAAGTATAATATTACGAATAATAATTCAAATCCAATTTTTTTTCCAGATTTATATAATATATCTTATACTTTATAAAATAAATATAATTTGTTATATATATAATTATCAATATTTGAATACGAATAATTATTTTGTAAAAAGTGCGTATACTTTGTGTTAAATATAGATTATTTTCACATTTTATTAAAAATGTCTGGGATTAATAATATTAAATTACTTATCTAATAACTTTATTGTAATTAGGGATAATATAAATAATATGTTTTATGTATTAATGTTATCTATAGATATATTATAATATATTAGAATAATACAGTATTTAAGAAAAGTACTCATTATTATATAGATTCATTACAATAAAATAAAAATAAAATTGACAACATTAAAATATATATATATATATAGGATCCTATAGGAGGACATATAAAAGGATATATGTCCTTGTTTATAAACATAAACAATACAATTATATAGGAGTAACGAAATTTCGAGATAATTATTATTGTTTTTTTTTTTAAAACCTTCAGCGCATCACCAATATTGAATACACACACATATATATATATATATATATATATATATATATATATAAATATATATATATATATATATATATATATATATATATTTATTAATACAATAGTATCATTAACATCATAGCTATAGAATGTAAATGCACATGTGCATGGACCAAGGAATGTGTCCTTGCGTGGAGTTCGTTTATATCCTGTGTTTATACTACATCTAAACCATACGATAGGTGGCGTGTTAATCTAATGTAATTAAATGCGACCAATAGCGTATGTTTTCACACTTATATATTTACAATAACACATTATTTATATATTCTATTGGATTTAATATGGTTTTTATTTAGCATTGACATCAAGAGAGATGGGTATATATATATACATAACAATACATATATTATAGAGTATATATTATATAATATAATGTATTAAACAATTATATAATATTCATAAAATTATGATAATATATATATATAAAAATGTCATACTTTGAAAGTGTCGTATTGTAAATGTTATAATAACTATATTAATGGTAGTGGAAAGTAACAGAATACGGACAGTACCCGAATACGGACATTATCGGTATCTCAGAAACCATAAATCCTACAAAAAAATGTTTAAGGAATAAAATATTCATAATTATATAAATAGTCTAACAAATTATTTTATTGTTTAAGTATTCAAAATAGTGCTCATATATCCAATAAACTGATTTTTTTATTACGTTTTTAAATTTATAAAAACAAAATTCAACTTAAAACCTTCTTAAGAATATACAAATGTATCGATATAAAATATAACAATATATTATTAAAAACTAAAGAATTCTAAACATTATATACATAAATGCTATATTTGTTATCAAATATTAATTAAGTTTAAATAGGTATTATTGGAAAAGTTCACAACTGGTTGATGTTGTTTGTATCTAATAGAATATCTTCGGTAAAGATCAAGTCATCTCTATCGGCTCCATTTGATCACACTCGTAGCGTTCCTCAATGATCAGTACTGGGTCGGATTCTTTTTATTATAAATATTCTTCCCATTAATTTGATTTTGTTTAAAATACCCATATATTCGTTATCACCTCTTTGTTAATGACTTATAAATGTATACTTATTTGTCCACCTGGTTCTGATATTGACATAATTCAACTTTCAATTGCTAACTGTAGGTACCTATTAATGATTTTATCTCTTGTTTTTCCTGTAATTCTCTTTCATTAAATATTACTAAAACTGATAACATTATACTTTCTAGATATCTTTCTTCAATTACTCAAACTCATCAATTTATTATCTAAACACCATCACTACTCTAGATTTTACTATTACTAATTCACTAGATTATTCAGTACATATATCAAACACTGTCCACACTGCTAATTATGTCATGTATAATATATATATATATATATATATATATATATATATATATATGCCTATAGGCAATGCTCGGGATGAGCTAACATTTACTTTAACTAAATCATGGTCACATTCATTAGTATTTAGTATACTTAGATATTGTAATTCGCTTTGTATTAATATTCCGCAAAATTAATTAATTAAAATTCGATTCAATATAACGTATAGCTGGTCGCATATTATTTAAGCTTAAGAATACTGATATAACCATATATATCCATTCCATAATGGAGATTCTCGGGTGGTTGAAGTTTCGAGATATATGCAATTTTCGTCTTCTTTGCATTACTCACAAGGCGATATATATGGGCGTTCTGGAATACCTATCAAATATGTCAGAATTCGGGCAACTTCTCGTCCGAGTCGCAAATGTGAGCTGATGAAGCTCTCTGTACCATTTGTATCATCTATATATGCAGATGCTGCTTTCTTTGTTGATGCTCCGAAGTACTGGAACAGTCTTCCCTTTAACTTGACGCATATAAACGTCTATCGTTTTCATTGTGTCAATAAACCTTTATATTATTATTATTATTATTATTATTATTATTATTATTATTATTATTATTATTATTATTATTATTATTATTATTATTATTATTATTATTATTATTATTATTATTATTATTATTATTATAATATCTTCAATCTGAGAGGATCACAGAGTGGAGTTACTTATATATATGTATGAACTTATATTGTGTGTAGGTACTTTTAAATAATGAGTTTAATGATTCGGGTATGCTTATTTAGCTCCATATATGGGGGTTATATATTATATTGTTATATATATATATATTATATTGTTATATATTATAATCCATGTATCCACCCATCGTATATAGATTATTAAAAATAATTAATATGTTTATAATATATTTATCTATTATAGCACTCGTATATACATTATTTGAATATTTTCAGTAGCATCACGTTCATTTTTATATTATATCTTATTAAATCTTAAATATTAACATATTTTACTAATGGTTATATATAATGGTTATATATATATGGCTAGAATTATATAGATATATGTATACATTCTTATAAGAATTTACATAAAAATGCGCATTAAGTTTAATACTTTCTGTAATTATTTGTTAATTTAGATAATTATAGTATGATATTATAGTAGATAACCTATATATAGGTAATATACTCAGCCAATTAACGACCCTTGAATACATATATGTAATAACATTCGATATATATATATTATATTTATTTGAAATGTAGTAGTTAGGATAATATTATGGCAATACATAATTTAGCCATTTATATTTTTAATATAATTGTAGGCTATAGACAATAATAAACAGGTGTTCGGTAATTTGATACGTGTGTATAATATCGAACCCCTTCTACAATTAACGAACCCCTAAAATATGAGTGAGAAATAATTGTAGTATTATAATATATTATCAAAAAAGGCAGATATAGACCTACACAGATTTATTGAATTACATAACGTAATCAATTTAATTATTATTGAATTTATGTTTTAATATTAATATTAAATTTATATTTAAACTTTATATTTATTATATTAAAAGAGTGTATATTATTATTTAATATTAATTTATTAATAAATATATATACTCATGTATATATTCATGAATCCTTATTTTATATAAATGATATACACACAACTTACGAATTTAAAAAAGTAAAATACGGATCTATTTTGATTGGATAATATAAATTAAATTGTATCGGTATTAGGGTAATTGAGGAAGTCGGTTATAGTAAAATAATATTGGTTACTATAATTAAAATCTTGGTTAGTAATTATTAAAATTAAATTATTTGTATACTGTTTATAGTGATGTAATTGATAGCATTACGTTTTATTTTAAAGTATTTCAAGTATTTAAAAAAAGTTATTAAAATATATTTATAAACTTAAAACTAAAATATTTCATTTGATCAAATAACAATTTTTGGATTTCGAAAACAAAATACTTATTCATATTTACCATTATATTACTAATATTTTATGTAAATATATATTTTGTTGAAATCTCTAATAGTTACTGAGATACGAGAGGTGTCGGTATTTGGAGGGAGTCGGTAATTGGAGAATTTCCGTATAATAATATAATAGTAAATTATAAATTATTATATATTATTATATTATATTAATATATTATTAGCTATAGCTAATTAATAATTTAATTTAAATGTTTTCTAACGCTAATTAATGAATTAAAATTATTTATTGTTTACTACCGATATTAAATTATTTTATTATATTTAATAACAAACTATAATTCAATTCTACAAGCTAACTACGAATATACTTAAAGGTACACACACACACATATATATATATATATATATATATATATATATATATATATATATATATATATATGATATTATATTACATATCCACGCGTAATATATATAGGTATCACCGGTAGCCTATTATCGCTGCAATATCGGTGTTGCACTACACCAGAGTAAGTTTATAATCACGTGACTTTCACTTATTTATTATCAACACCAATAGTTTGCCCGTGTACCCGAACTACACTATAGTGTACTACACTATAACTATTATGTGTGTGTGTGTCTGCGATACATTATGTAATAACACGCATTCACACTATAGTATATATATATACAGTATACTGTTACGTAATGTTACTGATACATTACTGCAATTAACTTCACGTATTATATTACCTTATGTTATTGATAATAGTACTTCTCTATACATATTATAGTATACTATAGTACACTACAGACTTATAATTTATTCACAGCGTATCAATAAATTACTATGTTCTTTATAATATTACTATTTTCATGTCCTATGTTATATATCTACTATATTTATTATGAAATATTTCTAATAACACCAAGTGAATTTTAATGTTTTGGAACATATTTTCTTGTTTAAATTATCAGTAATAGTAAAGCTACTATCATATTACATTTATATTTATATTCAAATATACATACATAATTTGTATTATTTCCATTATATATTTTATATTGTAAGTAATTAAGTAATATCAAGTATTCTACTATAGAGTATATTATGTGTATAATTATCCTACTATAGTAGATTTTAATGTTATAACATTATAATGTTAAATATGGTAGAAATGATCTCATCCGTTACATATACTCCCAAAGTAATACAACATAGGGAACAATCTTCAGTTACCGACCCCCTCCAAATACCGATACCATCTCGTATGTGACTATATATATATTGTATATAATATATTTATATATATATATATTAGTTAATAAGAGATTTCAATAAAGGATGTGTACTTAAACTATTAGTAATGTAATGGCTATCACTGGTGCATATTCATATTAGTGCTGTAAAATTTCAAATACTTGGTTGTTCTCGAGAACTTCAAATCTTAAAATTTTGTTCTCGAGAACTTCAAATCTTTAAAAAAATATCAAGTTCTCGAGAACTTCAAATCTCTCATATTTAGGGATGTTCTCGAGAACTTCAAATCTTTTAATAATATTTAAAAATAAGTTAACGAAGACAAAAATGAGATATTAATTAATTAATTATTATTAATAATAATAAATTAATTAATAAATTAATTAATAAATTAATTAATAAATAATTATTATTAATTAAATTAATTATTAATTATAATAATTAATAACAAATTATAATAATAAATAAATAATTATAATAATTAATAAATAATTATAATAATTAATAAATAATTATAATTATTATTAATTAATAATAATAATAATTTATTTATAAATAATTATTAATTAATAAATTATAATAAAATACTTAATAATTATTAAAATAATATATAATTAATTATTATTAATTAATAATAATAATTGATAAATAATTATTAATTAATAAATTATAATTGAATAATTAACAATAAATAATTATTAATTACTTGAATTATTGAATTATTTACGCTACTATTCTAATAATCATATATATCAGTATATAGTATTTAGTAAAGTTGTAAGAGGAATCCTATATACTATATACACCAAAGCTTATATATATATATATATATATATATATATATATATATATATATATAGAAGGCTAAATATAAATATTATATTTAGACTATATATATAAATATATATATACCATAGTGTAAAATAGTTATTCAAAATATACTTGTAGACAAATATAGTTTTAAACGGTTTATAAATTAAAATTTGTATATATTAGTAAAGAGTAGATATTCCTTCAGGAATATGCAGAATATACGTATTAATTTTTAAATATTGTTATTAATGAATAATAAATCAAGGACACGGTGTCCTTGATAACATTATTCAATTTTAAATATATTATCATATAGGTGGCATAACTGATGATCGAATTAATAGTATCTATACAGTTTAATGGATATTTTAAAATAGTTGAAAAAAACTTATTACATAATTATGTTAGTCGATCGTTACACGAACAATTACCTGACATGATACCCGAACCGAAACTAAATTTAAAATAAAGATTTGAGATCATCAAATATTTCCAAATACCCGAAAATTAAAGATTTGAAC